>KK351020.1:2566532-2745432 GCA_000671755.1 Glossina brevipalpis | reverse complement strand
GGGGGCGAGGAGGCTTTAGTGACAGACAGCTCTCTTTCTTTATCTCTATAGAATGATTGTCGGGAAGGTAGCTATGTACGCGAAAAGCGTTGCGCTCATGTTTAAGAGTATCGAGAGTGTTAGACACATTCTCGTCGCCCATGAACATGTGAGGTCTTCGCTGTGTGTGATCGAAAATCTCCAGAACAAATAAGTAGCTGTAGTACATTTTTTTAGAGGCACATATAATATACATGGAGTCAACCCCTCTTGGAAGAATTTAATGTGAAAAACAAATGTATGTGATTAAATATTGTGCTAAGCTTCTCTATATTGGAAGACAGATGTTCATATTTTCATCAATATTAACATAATATTGTTTGAAAATAATAGCAAACGACTAAAAGTAAAGCTTTGTTTGATCGGTTAAAATTTGTAATAATTATTTTGAATTTATTTTTAATTCATTTTTTTCCAATATTTACATTTTCAATATTTATATTTATATATTAATCGTATAAATTTGTCTCAATCGTAAAACGTTGCTTCATTCATTCGTTAGTATTTCAAACCCATCGCTGAAAGATGGGTAGTGTACGGATTATGTCAAAACATTCAGTCTATTATTATATTTTCTAGAGGTTAAATCGCCTCTGTTGAATACTTATAACGTATCGAAATACACATCGTAAATACCATAGCTTTTTCAGTAGCGGAATTGATTTGTTCTTAAAATCAGGATGACGATCTTAAAAAAACATCAAGAAAACATGCTGAATCGTCTTAACTTTTCTTTAGCTGCATTTGCAACGTCGAAAAACGATATTTCTATAAAATGTACATAAATCCTCTCAAAATTACTTATAATTTTCCCATTTTTGTTTTTTATAAATAGTAACCCTACAATTCTAGAATCGTTAGTTAAAAGTTTTAAAATTAAACTGAAATTTTTCTTTGGGGTTGAATGTCATCCAAGGCTTTATTTTCGATTATAAAGAGACTACGAAATGATTTAAAATATGTTCCATATGCGATGTGTACAAGAAACAAGTCTGTTGCCGAATGATTTTTTGCGCCAAATCAAGTTTTGTGTCAGGATATAAAAAATATATATTTAACTTGCTGTTCGAAGTTCGAACAATAGTCTACGTTTCCTATGAAGTAATCAGTTAATCAAACATTTTTTCCATTTCAAAAGATTTATGCTGTAATCTTTTTATTGAATTTGGACGATTTAAATTGGTTTCGAAATAAATTTGATCTGAATTTTGTTCTCGAAGCCCAATACCATAAGAGTAATAAAAATAAATACAAATTAAAGTCGATTTGAAAGAAAATCAAAAAATGTGTTAGTTATCATATACTTAGTTTACTCAAGCCCGATTTCTTTTTCAACATACAAAATGACGTTTCATTTGTCTCTAAATATTTTTTACTAATCTATTAAACGACAAGTAAAACCATTATAATCGGGCAAGACCAACTATAAAATATCCTACATTTCTTAATTTACTTTCATGATAAAATATCAAAAATTACATTTTTGTTTCCACGGAAAGGCAGCCATTTCATGGGAGGCTTTATAGTCAAGTAGGGTCTAAAGCGTAAACTGACGTAAATCCAAATTTAATTTTTCTGTCAAATATTTGTATCAATAAAATTAAAAATTAGATATTGTTGCGATATAAAGACTTACTTTCAATGAGAACCTTTATGTGTGGAGGGGTCTAAACGGTAGATCTATTTGATACATATTTGATGCAATTAATTTTTTGTTTCAAATTATTATTAAGTGTGAATTTTCGCAATGAAATTTAAAAAATTATTCTTATTATTATTATTATTATTATTTAATTATTCTATATGGGAAATGGTTCATAAAACGGTCCTAACGAATCCAAATTTTTTAAAATACTAATTCCTATCGATTTTTGTTGAAAAACAAGTATTAGAAATTGCAAATTTTTTTATATAGGAAAATCGTTCGATCCAATCCATTTTCAGTAGCCTTCGTCCTTATGTCAAAACACGTCAGCGTATCAAATTTTGTAAAAATTTCTCAAAAATTTGCAATCAGTCGTTTGTATAAAAAATTAATTGACAGCTAATAGACATTTAGGCAGACAGCCAGACAGACAAGTTTAAATCGAGTCAAAAAATGGGACGGAATTGATCGATATAATAAGAGGTGAGTCTGTCGTAAATCCTTTTGAATGTTACATACATCGGTAGAGTTGTTCTATTATATCCTCTATCACAAACGGTGTAATGTATGAGAACTATAAACTGAGATTTTTTGAAACCTAGACTGCATAACTAGTACTTACTTATGTTTGAGACAGAAGAGACGCTTCCCGTCATCTATAATTTTTTTTTTTTTTTTTTTTTTTACTATATAGTAACATACACATTTGTGAATAAGTAAAGCCACCTGTTATTAAAGGGAAAGCACTTAACATATTTCGAAAACGAATAAAAAAACACTTAATCCCGCGAACTAAGAAAAAAGTGTGAAGAAAATTTTGGTTTTTTTTTTAGTTTGATTGAATTTAAGTTAAATTTAATTCGATTCAATTTTTTTGTTTGCTTTGCAGCTCTTTGTTCATCGAAAAACTCTCTTTCAATTATGCCGGTAAGTTTTTTTTTGCCTCGCACAAAACGTATGATTCTCTTCGATTTTTCTCTTTTCATATCATACTCTTACTCACTCTTAACCGTTTCAAATATTAAAAATTTTTATAGAGAACAACTAACATATCCTTGCAAAACACTGTTGCTTTTGTATTGTAAGGAAACGAAAAAGCTTTCAGTTTTATTTTGGATTTCGTAACGTATCAAACGTATCCTTATAAAAAACGGACGAAAATACCAAAAATTTTTGGAATTTGAAAAAAAAAAAATTTTTTTTTTTTTTCCAAATTGTAAAAGAAAACTTTTAAAATTCTGTAATAGGCAGAAAGGGTGGATGGAATATGAAACAAGAATTCATTGCAAAGTGAGTCTGGTGGCAAACTCTTTTGTATAAAAAAAAAGTTAAAAAATAAATAATTAAAAATCCCAGGATACTCTGGAAAAGTTATACCTAACCTGAGTGTATTTGGGTGTGTGAATAGATTCTTAATTCATTTTATACAAAAAGAAAAAAAAAAAAAAAAGCAAACCAAAAAAACATAAAGAAAAAACAAATTTAAAAAAAATTTTATATTCTCGGTAACTCCCATACCACTTATATACATGTATAAATAATGGCAGTGTTACGTATAGTTGTGGTGCTCCTTTAAACCCAGGTATATATGTGTATGCTGATAAGCTATAAGACAAACAATACCAGTAGATGAAGGAGTAGCGAAAGAAATTTACAAAAAAAAAAAAAAAAAAAAACCAAAAAGTGAAAAAGAAAAAGGGATACTCACATACACACATATATGCCAACACACTATTTGACTTAATATGTGCATATGTGTGTATGCGCACTGTATTGCAACGCGTACGTGACGATACCGTAATACCCTCAATAACCACTGAGTGGATTAATTTCTTTTCTTCCAACCAGTTTGCCTTTACAATTTAAACTCATAACGCTTGCAGTGAGTTAATAAATGTAATGTGTTTGTATGTCTGTACGTATATGTTTTTTATGTTGTAATTACTTGCAACACCTACATCACTAGTGCGTGACTTTGAAATTAAATTAATCCAACTGTTTATGTAAAATAAAAACTTTGTTCATTAAAATTTTAATAAAAACAAGAAGAAGAAAAAAGGTTTAAAATCTCAATCTCAATCATAACTATAAAGAACTTAAGAACTAAAGAACTCTAAAGAAAATCAAAAAAATTAAAGAACTAATCACACAAAAAGGTAAATTATAAAACTAATTACTAAAATTTATTTATGCGTTCATTTAATCGAAAAGGTCAAAAACCGTTACTACTTTAGAAAATGAAAAAAGAAAAAATACATAGAAAATTAAGAAATATAAGTAAAAGAAAAACGAAATAAAAAAAAAATCTTTAAATATACAATCGAGAAAAAAGTCAACCTCCAGCACTTGGCATTTATACGTTTGATTCTTTTGACTGCTATGTGTTGACTGGTCACTGTACATATTCTATCAGAAAAGTTTCGGGAATCCACAATAATTAAATACATTTCTATAAACTCATTTATAATATACTTCGTTTTGCAAAAACTTATCCGATTCTTCAAGCTAGCATAGAAGAATCTTTTTTTCTAAACAATTTCCGACTTTATCGTACTTTGGACGTTTTCCCTCTAGACAAAATTTGATATATGCTCGATGATATAGTTTCGCAAAACATGATAACTTGCTTGGTTGATGATAGTATTTGTCCAGAATTTGCCTGCAATTCCTACAGAGAAATGTATGAAGCATAATTATTTCTAAGCATTATGACGAGCTAGCATATATTTCATGACTAATATAATAAGTAGTATATGTGCCGAAGGCATATCCATAGCATCTATTTCTATCTTAGGTTATATGTCTTAAGCCTACATTATAATTTCTCGGCAATACTTCTTGGTCCTTCTTGACATTTTTTTAATGGAGAAAAATATTGTCACAAATCAAAGCGAAGCAGAAACTTAATCAGTTCAAGTAAGGGAGGTCCTCAAATTTTTTGCGATTTTACGCGAGATGCTAAAATGTTATAAATACCTAATGTAAACGAATTATTACGCGGACGAACCTTAACATAACGTGTACAGTTATGTTAACGTTGTACGAAAAGAAAAATTACTTTAATTTAACGAAATGTTAACTATATGGAGAAATGTTTTTTATATGATATCCCGGTACTTTTTTGACAAACAAACACACACACACACACACTTCATACTTATATATAATATATAATCCATACTCATATAAGTTGACATTTGAGCCTAGAGCTCTCTATTATCTTTATTATTAAGGTCAATATTTTTTAGACGACCCTATGTACGCTGGCATGTGTGTTTATATATATATATATAAACATCGTTTGCATCAGTATGATTACAAAACAGCAACAGTACGGATAGTCTGCCATCGTTACATACATAAATATCCTTGACAAGGGATTGTGCCAAAGAGAGCAGCAGTATGGACTAACTGTTCTGTGTATCTTCAGTATTTTTTTATTAAACATTTTTTTTAAGGCATATGAATAAAACAGTAGGCTATACTCCCAGTACCAGTACTAGTGCTAGTAGCAGTTATGCTACGGTTAGCTAACAATGAAAAATCTACATAAACAAATCCATTTGTTATGCTTTGTACTTGGTGAGTGTGTATTTGCTTTATGAAAATAGACTGTCATAAAAAAAAAAAAAAAAAGAAAAAAAAAACAAGTAAGCAAACAACTGATACGAAAGTATATATGTAGTGAATGTGCCAGATTAAAAGCTTTAGCGCAATTTATTTGTCATTTATTAAAGGAAAATATAAATAACAAAACCGTAACATAGCTTTTGGTATCTAAGACTCAATAAATTTTTTTTTCTTTTCTTTTTCGCTCGAATTTCTTCTTCTTCTTCTTCGTTTTTTCAGGGCTCATTGACATGCTATGTAATTCAAATATCTTCTATTTCTGTTGCGGCAGTTAAGTGTTGTTGTTGATATTTAGTTCTTTTTTTTGTTTTTTTTTTTTTTTTGTGTCAATTGGCGTTAAGAATCTCTTTTCAAAACACACAGCCTTTATTCGCTATACCGTTGTGAATGATTGCATTTACATATAAATTATGTGGAATTGGAATATGTTATGTCATCCATTACGCGCCAGTTAACATTTGATTTACAGAGCTTTATACGTCAGCTAGACAATGATTTTAGTATGTTTTCTTATGTAACAGTTGTTATAATCATTCATGCTTAAATGCAATTAATTTTACTACCGTTATTATGTGTCTTTCTCATGTAAACATTACACCTCGTATCTTTTTAATGTTTCATCTCATTAATCACTAATCGGAGAATATACATTTTTTTTTCAATGTTGGAAATATTTTATTCATTTGACTTCATTTATATTATAATATGCAATCTCTCTCTCTCTCTCTCTCATTTGTAACAAGAGTTAATCGAATTGCTCTTCTCTAAGTTAATTTACTTTTTGCTGAATACTTTTGTATTATTTTAAATAAAAATATTTTGTTGAAAAGACTACACACAAATTAGAGGCAGAAAGCATTCCGGCAACTTCTGAACTTCAAAAATATCATAATTTTCTTATAATTTTTATACGATTATTAAGGATTTTTTTTGTAATTCCACTCTTTTTCAATTCTTCTGTTTCAATCGGCGGAAAGTCCTGCTGAAACTCACCGATTATTATCGATAATGAAGTGTGAATACATCGTATCATAACCAAAAATTATGAATGAAACTCCCGCCCCGACATTCCATGCAGACAACAAAGGCTACAGCCTCGACCTCAAAGACTATGAAATCATTTCTTTAAGGAACACTACCTGTAAATATTGATATAATTGAGCTAAACACTAAAGGAAAAGCGCGAACATATGTCCAAAAACATCGGAAGATGGCAACTCTCTAACCAAATATTGCAAGGCTGTCGAGAAAATATTTTTTAAATTTCATTCTCGTTTATATTTACGTTAAATTTATAATTTTTTTTTATTGCATTTAAATAATTTCCATAAGACCAACAACACTGATTTTTTTAATTACCCCCTTGCTTCACTCTGATGCTGATGGAGTATTTGAGCAGTCTTTCCATTCTAATGAAGATAGCAAAAAAATGCATTGCTTTGCGAATAACCTCACAGACAAGTTGTTCTTGATCGTGCAGTTCCCATGGCCTCAAAAAGTGGCGGCTAGCAGTGCAGGCTTGTATGAATAAAAGCTTTGCACATCTCAGTTTTACTGAGAAGCCTTTCAAAATTGAGCTAGACCTTTTGGAGACATGTCGAATAAAGATATAAAAGATAGCGTTCTATTAACGGCTGATAATTTAAAGCGATCTTTTCTTCCGACAATTTTTCTTAATAATTGCATTATGTATGAACACATTTTACGTGTTTTTCCCTCCACCAAAGAAAAAATATAAGAAGAATTGAACAGCGCTGTAAAGTATTTTTTAAAGGAAAAGTTCCTTTCAAATGACTTTTAATAAAAGTATCTAAAATTAACTGTTTCTTTTTTATCTCTTCAGCTATGAAATCAGTAGGTCCGCGAAAACCGTTCTACTTTTAAAAGTAATCTAACACGAAGCACAAAAAATATTTAAATTTTTAGAAAAGCACGTAAAGCATCCACAAACCTATAAAGGGCGAGGACTCTTAGGTTTGCTGTAAACACCATTAGTAAGTGTTTTGAAATGATGAAAACCCTCTGTAATTTGAATTTACAAAAGAAAAAGAAGAAAAAAATTTAAGAATTACTAGAAGCTATAAGTTTTCCCCCTTAATTTCTGCAAATGCAAGCAATTCATTCAATTTTAAAGACTTTAACAGCTAAATGTTAAAAAATTATTGATTTAAGTGACTCTTTCAACTCTTATTAGCTTAAATCTTTTGCTATTTTGCAAACACTGACAATGGATTTGATTTTATGATTTATTGTTAGCGTTTATTTCTTTCAAGCAAAATATACACGAGCAATAAAAATATCCTTTTTCTTCCGCAAAATCCTTTTTTCTAATAAATTTCTTTTTGCTTCATATGTGAATCCATTCAAAGCATCATAATCATAAATTTTTATGAGAAATAAAATTTCAACTCTTTTTTTTTATTTCTTTTTTTGAAAA
This sequence comes from Glossina brevipalpis, assembly GCA_000671755.1. Classification (NCBI taxonomy): domain Eukaryota; kingdom Metazoa; phylum Arthropoda; class Insecta; order Diptera; family Glossinidae; genus Glossina; species Glossina brevipalpis. The sequence continues at coordinate 2,737,681 of KK351020.1, read as the reverse complement.
TTAATAATATAACAGGAATTTTCCGCATGACTCATGCAGTAAACATAAATGAATACATTAACGGCATATGGTTTATGGGCTATTTGAAGAATGGAATAAATCCAATATTAGAAAATTGTATTAATAATGATGTAATAAAAAGAGATATAATGTTAACAGACTTTGCTGTTTTCAAATTAGGTATCTTGTCTTTATTTTTCCCTTTTCGGTAGGCATCATAGAAGTAATGTTAACATAACCTTAAATGTCTAGAAAATGGTCTTATTCTACTTTCCTAAGTTTCCAATATTGTAGTATATACGGTTTGAAGTTTTAATTTTTTTTTGACAATATTTAGATTTTTTAAATTTTCAGCTTATTTTGAATAGGATATTATAGACTGCGTAAATACGTTCCAAGAAACGGACATTACATATGTTGCCACACATCTTATGATATTAATTATTATTATTAAATTATATATAATGTTTATATATATAATATATATTCTAAGATGTATAATATTAGTTATTATTATTTTTATTATTATTATTATTTTAAGTATTTGATCATTCTAACGAATAAATCGAAATTTTTAAAATTTCTATTTTATTTTTTGATAACTACTATACTGCTTCTTGTATGTGTATAGCCGTAGTAGACATTTCGTAAAGTTCAAAATCAAAATTGGGATTTTTCAAATTGGTTGAAATATGCATTCAATAACAGTGGTGATCATCAAGAATTGTATTCGAGATTAAAATTTTCGGAAGGAAACTTTTTTGAGATCGTGACATGTTTTTATCGTTTCGGAAAAACGCGAAAGTACACTCTTTTTGTTTTGGTTTGATACTTACTGCACACATTTTATGGATCTAGTTGAATACTTTCTTAAAATGCGGAAGAAAATATTTTTGACTCCATACAATTTATAGATGCTTCAAGATCAAACACCCCGGGTACAGACCATTGTTTCCCTCTGGTTGGAGGGTAAATCCAGCTCATTTTCCAGCAACCAGCCTAGACACTCCCCGAAGGGCCAACACCAAGCGATCAGCCAATAAGGCATTCATAAAGTTTGTTCACGTTGCCAACATAGTACAATAGGTTTCCTCATCCCCGAGTACTTAATTGTTCAGTTTAGTAAATCTGCACTTACTCGGAAGTGAACGTCACTCAACCTAATTTTTCTGATTATTATGTACTTGGAAAGACATCGACACATTTAGCAAACGTTTCTTGTGCTTCCAATTCAACTACTATCTCAGTCAGTCATTGATAACGACTGGCATGCCACAATAGTATTATGACCTAAATAGCAGAGAATTATCGAGAAGAGAAGTCACCTAAAATAGATGCAACTCCCGTATTCAGGTTTTTAAGAAAACGTTTTCTTTAGAATTTTAGGTGTATTGGTTGATAACCTAACTTATAAATATAAAAAAAGTCTTTCACTTCTCCCTTCGTAAGAAAATTGTCTGCTAATGCTGTTTCTCATAATATTTAATTCCATGAATCTAGCACTTTTGTTCTTACGCCTTTTAGCTGCCTTTTTTGTGTAAATGCCACAATTGTAATTTTTGACATTTATGTTTCGTTGTTTCTTGTTTTGTTTTTTATTTTTTAGTTTTTATTTTTTGTTCTTTTCTTCAATTAATGCGTCCTTGTGAATTGCACTTCTTGAATAAAAATGTAAGATTTTTACAAAAAAAAAAAAAAGAAAAAAGTAATAAATAAAAAAGTAATTGTTGTAAATGTTTTAAGGTCAGTGAGTTTAGAGTATAAAATTATCACGTTTAAAACAATTAAAATTGCTGAGGTCACATAAGTATTGGGTAAAGTAGATGAATGGTTATGTAAGAATTGTTATAATTTCTCATAGCAATTAGGTGGACAATGGATCATTTAATTTTTTAAGAGCAAATCCACCAAGATTATAGTAATTTCACGTTAAATTTTAACGGTTTGCAATTTAATGTACAAAAATGCAAATGAATGTGAAAACTAATGAAAAAAAGAAACGAAAATAAACATTTTCTTGACGGCTTTTGCAATATGTGACCGACCGAGCATTGTCATCCTTTCATGTCTCTTGACATATTTCGTCCCTTTGTTGTTTATTTTTTTTTTTTTTTTCTTTTTGCTAAATTGTACCAGTTGTTAAAGATAAGGTTTCTCAATGCGATGATTTCGTTGTACACGAAAATTGCAATACTACGTACTATTGCTACTATGCCTCTTTGATCTCTCCAAGCAAAGGCCATGCGCTTGTAGTCACAGTTATTCGACTTTGTTATCTATTTGGGGAATTGACATAAGAATTGGGTTTCATTCACAATTTTTGTATTTGTGTTTTGCTAACGTATCCACATTTCATTACCTTTAAGAATCAATGACTTTTAGCCGAATTATTCTGCGAAACAAACAAGAGAACTAACATTCTAAACAATTGATATTTTTCTTCATTTACAATTCGAAATATTTATTGTTTAAAAAAAAGTTATATTTTATGCTCTGTCGCGCGATATAGGCATATTACTGTAGCTAAGGCCACAAGCTATAATTATGAGCCTAGAAATAAAAGTATCTAATATACGGTATATAGTATTAGTAAAGCCCTCTATTGAAAACGATATGAAAAATATTAAGTTATAGTAAATTAAACCATCAAAACTTATATTAGTTCCTCTTTTCATTTTCATTTTTATTTTCATTTTTAGTTTCTTTTTTATTATTGATATTGAGTAAGAAAATAAATTAAATATTTTTTTGTTTTGTTTTCAATACGTCCATATATTTTGTAGTAATCAACTGAACAATCACTTACGGCAGAGATGTCTTTGTTTTCTAAATTGTTTTTTTTTCTTTTTCAAATGGTATGATAGGTTTGTAAGACGAGTAGCTATTCGACGAATATTTGATGTTTATACTAATTAGCTTAGTACCCTGTAACGTTATTCCTTAGTTACACTTATGTCAACATAAGGACTTCTAATAAATTGTATAAGATAAACTTATATATATATATATATATATATACTTATGCTCTTAGAACTTAAGTTGTTAAAAGTACTCTTCGTTTTACCAAACATTCGACCTAAACTTCATAAAAATATTTCGTTGGTTTTTTTTTTTTTTGTTCTAAACCTGATAGAGACGAGCAGCTTTTGTTTTTCTTCGACAAAAAAAAGGGAGCAATTTATTCAATGTTTACAGATAAAATAGAGATTTGCAAGAAAAAAAGAAAACGAAAAAAAGGAACACAAATCTGAGAAGATGACACTAACAGACACAATACACATTAATATCAAACTTAAGAGGAAGGGAACATTAGACAAAATAACTCATTTGGTCAAACAAAAGAATTTGCGACCTACTTTAGGATAGCATAGCGAACTACAATACGTTTAAGTTTCAAATATTATTCTAAAGTTTTAGATTGTTCCTTTTTTTTTTTAAATAGTAAAATGTCTAGTTGGCTACTTGATCTTTATAAATTTGAATTCTGTTTTGTACGCTTGAGACCGTTTAAAAAAAACAAAACACAGTATTAGGAAGTATTTTTTTTAAAAAGAAAAAGAAAAAAAAAGGAAACTAAAAAAAAACATGTCATAGAAAGATGTAGTAGAATACGGGCGACATTTATTATTTAGTGTTGACAAGCATTCGTAGAAAAGATTCCCATACATTCTGCAAAAGCATGTGTAAATTCCGTTGAATTAAAAATATACCTGAACTCATCATGAACGCGTCTGGTCTCTTCAATACGAATTCTTCTTACATGAAATTATTTCTGAAAATGAATGTCTCTTAAGTAAATAATTTTATGACAAACAAGAGTAAAAAAAAAAACGAACAAAATTGACTCAGAAGCTTTAGCTGTATAAATATATATATAGGTTCCTATATAGGGTCATCCATTTTGTAGTTTTGTAGCAAATAAAATAAAACATCCTTCTGATTGAGATTTGGATTAATTTATTATTCTTAATATATTATTTAGATCTTGCCATTATTTATAGAATAGAAAGTCATTTAAATGTCCTCCGTGAGACATCTGACTGGATTGGATTCTTTTGAGATAATTTTCGAAGACTTTTCTGCATATAGCGGACAATGGTTCAGTCATAATTTGACGTTGAGTTCATGTTCGTTTTCAAAGTGTCTACAATTTGAGGATTGCGTAACATCACAGAAAAAAGCCCACCGTTGAGAAATTGCACGATCTTGATGTTTAATTCACATCATCAAAACGTGAAATTATAAATTTGGAAAATTTCTCATGCAACTATACCCAAAACGGAGCATGTTGTGTGGATTGTGACATCATATCTACAATTTCACGTCAAAACAAATTTGGTAATCGTGTGGTTGTAGGGATTCGAATGCTCTGTGCGCCACCAAATGAATGAATTGAGAACTTCTTCGACGCTTTCATTAGCTGCATCAATATTTTCAATCCAGCGTGCGTTTCGAAGATCCCGTTTCTATATATTTCTTCATAGCTTTGTTTATAGTGCGATCAGATGGACCATTATATTGACTATAATCTGTTCATAATGCACGAAACGTACCTAATTTATTTAGTAAGTTTTTATTTTTTGTAGTAAGTTTTTACTATTTTAAGACCTTCAACGATTATTAAGCGATCCATATTGTAAAATGGCAAGCATTACACTAAACACATAATGCCCTGAATGATAAATCTATTACACATATTTTACTGAGTTTCAGGTTATCAAATCCGGATCACGAAATGGATGATCCTATGTAATAATAAAAAGTAACAAAATTTTCTTTCATGTTTTTTGTGATTACTTTGTAAGGTGGATTTAGGTTGTTTTCAGATTTTTTTTTGGCATTTCAACTTATACACATATTCGACTCATTGCCTGTAGTTTTATAATGAAACGTTGCGAATATGCTTTTTTTCATAGCAACTTCATGCAGGCTAATGTGAACTAATGATCGTTGTAATCATCCGGATTGAGTATTTTGCGTTCAAATTCGCAAAGCTTTATATACTTCATAAGCGTCGCACGTTACTGAGATGCCGAAATAAGCCAGAACATAATTAACCGCATTTATCAATTAGCTGGTTCTAGCTATGTTTGCACTCAAATTGAGACTAACTTTTGGAAAATATTTAATATATTGTACGTTTTTGATTAGTGATTTAAAAAATACTATTTTTAATATACCGCCTGCGCTTCGTCATATCTCCTTCAAACTATATATTTTTTCAATAAACAACATTTATTGTTCTTTTTTATTGATCATATTGAATATAAAAATTTATCAAAGCTTCAGATAGATTTCATCCAATTATTTCAGTAGCAACTTACAACGAACAACGAAAGATCTTCTTTACTGATTAAAACATTTCCTTTAAACGTTTAAAAGCAATTTATGACACAAAATGACTTAATTCATACTTTTAGTCAAGTATAAACAGCTAAATTATTCATTACTGAGGACAATTAACGTAACAAACAAAGCTGGAAATGTATTTGGCAAACAATGATTAGGCGCCCTTTAGTTAAAATGCTTACTATCCAATGTTAATAAAATGCTTTCTACGCAAACACAAAAAAAAAGGGATCAAATGCTTATTTTTGACCAGACTAACGTAGACGTAAAGCCTTCCCAAGCCAATGTAATTGTTTGTATTAAATTATTTCACAGGCAATAAGGACATAAAACTGTATAGCTGGGGTTCGTTATAAAGGAATGAACGAGATAAAAAAGTAATAAAATAAAATAATCAGCTTATGTGAAAGCTAAAAAGCTGTCGCAAACCAAAATCAACAAAAAGAAACATAAAATAAAGTAATAAAATATAAAAACAAGAAAAACTTTATGTGCGGTTTAAACCGAATCTATTGATAACCAACGCATGCTGCTTTTCAACAATATTTAGCAAACGAGAGGTATTTGTTCGAAGATATACGAGACGATTGTAAACTGTTATTTGCTTAGTAAGTGCAAAGAACTCCGTACGTAGTAGTTGTAATGTAAAATTTTTACCAATTTTTTTTCTATTGTATGTCAGCTCAACCTTCTCCTTAACAAAACATGTCTGAAACATAACATACACACGCATTTTGTGGACAGTATGTATGAAAGAGAAAGAGAGAGATGGAGAGAGAGAGAGAGAGAGAAAGGAGACACTTAACGTAACGTAATCAAACAATCCACATGATATCTCAACCATAAAGCAGACTAAGACAAGCTTTCAGTGTTCAGTTGAAATTATACGCATATCATTTAGATCATAATGATTAGTTTGAGGACTTTATATAGCAGGAGCAAAAAGATAAAATAACTGAAATCAAGATTGATGCTGTAGAAAAAGTTCTAGTATTTTAAACAAGATTTTAATAGACGGACATATAGATAGATGGATGTAGTTAAATTGTTTTTGTTATTGCCGCTAATCAAAGCTACATACACACCTAGATTACGGAGTTTTTGTTGTTTGTTCGAAGTCATTATAATCCCTTGATAAATTTCATATATACAATATAAGAACATAAAGTTTCTATAAAATTTCTATTGAATTGTTTCGGTTTTTCACGGAAGATAGAAGATAGACTTTTGTCTTATACACACACACACACACAGCAAACAATGTATTTTAAACAATATTTTTAAGATATTTGTCTATACATTGCATAAAAAGTTTGGTTTTTATTAGTTTTTACACTTGACTGCATGCATGAATAGTCTTTGTCGTCTTGATATTGTCATCATAAAATATTTGTTCAGTTATTTAAAGCCTTAGAATCCTCATCTTTTATTATGTTTTAATTAATGCAAATGTATGCATATATATATATATATATATATATATATATATACATATATATATATATATATTGTATATATATATATTGTATATATATATATACATATATATATATATATATACATATATCTTCACTTGAACAATAATCATTTTTTCGCTTTAATAATTTTAATATAATAAATTTTCAATAATTAAATGAATGGAATTATACGCGGATGTTAATTTAGAGTATATTTCTCTTTACGATAATGTTACAAAAAGAATGTTAAAATGATCGCACTTTCATTTATAAATAAATGGTCGCTGTTGTTATCATGAGATGAATACCATTTTTTTTTACAAAATATTGCATGTGCGCAGTCCTGCGGCGATACACTATCACGTTTTTGCAATGTGACGTTTCTACAGCTTATTTTGTCATCGTGGGAAGTTCTATTAAATTTTAATGCTGTGTACGCTGTATTCTCTTATGTAATCGTGTAAGAGGTAGAAATATTTCAGTAAAACGAGCTTACAATACCTTTAACTGGAAGATAGAATTTTCAATTTTTTTTTCTTTTTTATCCAATATTTATTTATTATCATTTACTTATTATTCAATATTTTTTTATTATCATGATCTTCATTAAATTTTACATTAATTTAACAATAAAACCGATTATTTCCCCATCCGAGTAACAATTTGTTTTAAAATTAAAAGAAATAAGTTGGAAAGAGATGACACTTCCTATGGTATGTATGCTTTAAATTCACTAACAATTGTCAAAAAAAAAAAAAAAAAAATATGAAAGTTGCAACATAAATCTAAAGCTTATCCTATATTGTTTTCAGCATTCTCTCGAAATTAAGAGCGAAACTAGTCTCGATTAGATGACACTTCCTTAGTTAGTCAAATATTTTATGATTTTTCTTAGCTTAAGATAAATATATTTTTAACTGGGACCTGCAAGCGAAATAAGTCTTTATCGAGACGCTAGTAAGCGCTACTCATGTAGTTCGAGTACTAATACTTATTGATGTTATACACTTCGGGCAAATTTCTATAACAATTGATTTAATAAATTTATTAAAACATTTTGTTCAAAGTATTCCCCAATGTTAGCTGCACACTTTTTCTATCTTACTGATTGAGAATATAAATGCTATGCTGAGGAAATATTTGATCTTTTGAAGCTTACAAAATAATTCGATTCTAGTTATCGTCATAAAATTATGAAACGAATCATGCTCGGACCGATATTCAAATCATGGGTAAAAATCAATATTAATCATGAGAAGTGACACATATGGCGAAGCATATTCATAGTTCAATGCTGGCAAAGTTTGGTGAATGCGTATTCTCATGTTAAGGCTTTTTCGCATAATGCAGTCATTTTTGCTTCAATGATCAGCGCAATTGCAACAGTTATTTGGTTGGAGCCAACAATTCTGATTTCTCTAATTTGGGAACGATACAGATAACCGTGTTTATCGTTTATGTTAACGCTCCGCATAATCTCCGTCAAGGTTATTTGCAATTTGTGTAACGTTAAAGCATATTTCGTTCATCCCTTGACACGATTCAGCCAAACGATAAGGGAAAGTGTGCTTAGCGTTGTTAGCAAGGTTGTCCTCATTTTTATTTTTCTCTAAAGGCAAGTTTTTTTTTCTTTTCCATATTCCATTGCACTATTTCTTTGCTATTTGATGTTACTAATCATTTATTTAAAAACAAAGAGGATACGTAATGAGAAATGCACTAATCACGTTTTTTTTTTCTGAAATGTAAGTTGTTAACTGTCAAAAAAAGTAAAATATTATTATGGCTTCAAAAACTTTTGGTCTCAGTGAGCCTATTGATAGTTCCAGATTTAGAAACTAAAGCGTTTCCCATGAGAATGTGTATGTAAAAGAGATTGCATTTTTTCTCGGATGACGGACCGTTTACAAATTTAACATTTTATTCGCTATCGTTCGTATATGATATGTTTAAGGAAATTGAAAAAGACTTCTTCTTTCTTGATCCATTACATTCATTTTAAATGATGTATTAATCAATCAAGTTTTTCGAAAAGTTTTTCTTATATGAATTTTGAATGAAAAAAAGAAATATTATTTCATAATTTTTATGAATCACACTCCCACCCATATGCATATTGGCAGTTAGTCATTCCGTTAGTTAGTTGAAGTAATATGAGTGAACAAATCGCATTAAAAAATGTTAGGTTTTCGAAAAAGTATTATAACGTTATTGCACATATTTAATAAATTCAATAAAGAATTTCAAATCGATATAATCCTTCCGTTCAAAATTAAGATTAGAATTGATTAGATCTTTAAAATGTTTGATGAATTTCCCGTACGTATACGCATATGTCTGTAACTTTTAAATATCATAAAGGCTACAAAAATATTGTCCAATCATAATCTCTCATGACGTTCGATAAGACGTTGACTCTATTAGTATATAGGGGTTATAGTCGTGTCTCCATGACTTGATAGAGGTTTGACGAAGTTAGAAATTATTAAATGCGAGCCCGATGTTAGCTTTAACGTATAACTTCTATACAGCTTAGTTATCTCATTTCATTCATTTTTTTACTTACCGCCAGGAGCGGGGGAGCCGGGAGGGACCAGATATATAGTAAACTTGACCTTATATTTGTATTTATTTGAAAAATCGAGGATTCAATAAAGTCCAGATATATTTTTCAAATTCGTAAAAATCGGAAATAATTTCATCAACTCCGTCTGTCTACCTATTTCTTTTTCCATTTGTTGGTTTTCCTCTCGGTCGATTGAAGTTGTCATTACCATCGTTAAACAAAATTGAAAGTTGACTTACATTTCCTAGTTTATCTGGTTATTATATATAGATTTTGTAAAAGGATTCGAAAGTTATCTAACCATACACAAATGAGGCAAAAATTGTAAAATGTAATCTATGGTAGATGTTTATTTAAATGTTTTCATAAATATTTTACAGACTTAATCCAAAGTTAAAAGATTCAGAATGGCTAACTGACACATTCATATTTAAGGATATAATTTGAAACTTTTATGTATTGCCTGCACTTCATCTATATTTTAGTTTCAACCCAAAAGAAAAATAATTTTCGACCATGAAATCAAAAGTTCAACGAAGTAAATTTAAAGACTTTTCTATAATCTATTTCAATAAATCTATTTTCATCTATTTTTCATAGTAAGGCATTATAGCAGGTAAGGAAAGCTAGTAACAGATGTATTGTCATGCATTCAAGTGAAATTCTTTTTTTTTTTTTGCGAATTTTATAAGAACCGACAAAGCTGTCGATCTAAAAAAATTTTTTTCATTTTTGTATATAGCGCAAAGCATCCTGTTAGCACATGTTTTGAATTTTCATTTATCAATTTGCACAATATTTTTGGTAGTATGTATAAAAAAAACTTAAAATGTTTTTTTTTTTTGTTTTACCTTAATACTATTCCGGTGCTAAATGGGGGAAATATGAGATACATATGTGTGTGTGTGTGTATGCAGTTTTTTATATTTCTATGTTCAACAAACGCTCTACATGCAGGTACCCGTGTAAACAATTGTAACCAAATGCCCGAAAAAATATTGAAAGCTTTTGTATTAGAGTAAAAGTAAACTTATTTACATTGTAACATATGTAATGCGCTATATTCATATCCATGTTTGAATTTCGAATTCAAGATACTATACATATGCTATACATATATCTACAAACTTGTCTAAGGTAGCATATACTCTTATGTATTCAAAAAGTAGTACAAATTTTTTTTTTTTGGTAGTTTTTTTCTTAGGTCTACACATTATCCTCTAACTAATATCTACGTCGAGTTTTATATAATAAAATAGTTAATGAGATAAATTTCCTTACTTTCATGGGAAAATTTTTGATTTGATGATCCATATGCTTTGTATCGAATCCAAATGAAGCCTCGATTATTTGATTTTTTGAGTTTGGAAAATAGTTAAAAGTCAAACGAAACTAAATTAAAACTATAGAGTGATTTCGGAATGATATAAATGAAATTTCTGGTAAAGAAGTCCTAAAAAATTTAAGGCAGTGTGAGTAGTAGTTGCATTATTCTAATGGAAAAATCAACTACACATTTGACCACTATTCCTATGAATAGCTTAAGATAAACGTAACGAAGCGTCACGTCAAAATATTTTTTGTTATGTGACAAGAATCCCATAATTAATCACATTTCAATAATTGACAAAAGTTTAGCGGTACTATCCTTCGATCACCAGTTATATACACCATTTCAAAATAACACATGAATTCAACAGAATTTAAAATATTGCGAAATAAAGTTTCATTTTTTTTTTATAACAATTACGTCAAGGTTGTGATACAATACCAAGCATTCTTATTAAAAGATTTGACAGTTTGACCTTTAAAGTTATTTCTTATACTTTTACATCCTGCTTTATATTGATTTCGAAAAATTGTTCCATATATTTGTTCCGTTTTGAGTACATATTGTTTCATGTATAGATTTTTCTATTTAATGATGACCCGATGAAACCATCGATCACATGTATAATATGAAAGGATGCAAAATTTTTCTTTTATCATAACATTCAATGCAATATGCGCAACAATCGTCTATCTTTTTTTTTAAAACCCATTGTTGTTCACCTTTGATATGATTTCAAGATAAGATATTGTATTGTTAGTGTGTATTCTTCAATTTTCAACAGGAAAAATCCATCACAAGATAAATGCCAAAATGCAAGAGCTGGCAAAAAAATGTAGTCATCTCACATATGTTATTTGTGTTCCTTGACACGAGAAGCCGAGGGAAAAACATATTCGCCATGGAGTGAATCATAGTTAGTAAATTATTGCATCTTAAATAACAGTTTGTGTAGAAACTTTATAGCGAGCCTTGAGCATCTTTTCCCTCTCAAGTAGCTTTAAAAATTTATTTTTCATACATTTTAAATCAATAGGAAATTGAAAATTTCATTTTATTTCTCAGTTACTTGTTACTTCTCAATAAATAATTTGCCAACAATTGATTTTGTAATAATTCCGCATACGTTTTACTTCATTTTTAATTTTCAAAATCAAGATTTTTATCCTTTTCAACTTCAATATCTAGAACAGAATCATTTTCTTCACCAGCGTCTAATTGGTACTTCCCCCTTTTCCCACCGTTTATCTTCCGTTTTTTTTCGTTTTAATTTGTTGCTAGAAGACTACGAAGAAGAAGGTGTGGTAGAAGTTGCAAGATCCACCCTATTTCCATTTGGAAACAACTGGAGGTTTAAGCCACCGCAGCATGTGAACACCGCGTGAATAATAACATAAATAAATAAAGAAAATATAGATAAATATCTTTCTCGACATTTGAAATTTTCACTTTTAATTTTTTATAAAAAAATTTTTGTTTTGCTTTATAAACTAATACTTATATATGATGATATAAACACGATATAAAATATAGAAATGATATAAAAAGCAAAAGAGAAAAGTATTCTGAGAAGTACAATTTTGTATTTGGTGTTGCCACACTAATCAAACTGATTATCTGTTGTTATTTGCTTAGTACTTTAACTCTCAAATGGAAACTGTTGCCAAAACTTTACATAGCGGTTTTATTTTTTTTACTCTAAAACCTGGGTGTGGGCGTGTCCGAAAGGAGGTGTAATAAATCACTTGCGAAAAAAAAATCCTAACATTACTTTTAACGGGCAAATTATATTTATTTATTTATTTTTTTTGACTGATAAAGTTCAGTCTTTTGCTTAGAGAGTATATTTTCTATTTTTAAGTTTCTTATGAAGGAGTGACTTGTATAATTGGCAAAAAATTACTTTTAATCTGTAATAGGGTAAGCCAACTAATATTTGATCTTTCATTTGAAAATTTTATAAAGTATATACCGCATTTCTGAGAAATTACGTATGTTGCCGAAAGTCTACACTATGCATTTGAGACATAATTACATAACAAGAAAATAATCTGCATGAAAGCTACTAGAATCTATATAATGAAAATTTCGTATTTCAAATAAAAAAACGAAATAAGAGGCGATTGATCAAAGGATTGACAAAAATTTCCGAGAAATTTAATAAACAATGGAATAAAGAACTACGCCAGGGCATATACGATGCAGTATGGCTAACATTTTTGGAACATTGCTAAGCAGGGAATTTTACTTGGGAGAAGTCAGTTGACTACAGAGATAAAAAAAAAAAATTAAATAAAAATAAATAGCTTTTTAAAATGTCTAAACGGCTACAAGATAAACATGTCAAGAACTAAATCTCGGGACTTGGGAATGGAGATATTTCTTAAAGGCGAAGAGTATATATAGGTGACCTAAACAAAATTAATTATTTCTCAAACGTACAAGAATTAGACGATGACAATGCTGAAGAACAGGACAGCGATAATGAGCATTAGTTCAATAATCCAGCTTCAGGTCTTTCGTGTAATCAACCAAAGTCAAATGTATTTGGGGTTACAGCTTAGAGGCAACGAGGTAGGGATCTTATATGGAAAAAACGCAATTTGGAATGCAGTGAAGAACGCATACATTTCACAGGAAATACATACCTTTCGCCTCTTTTAGCCACACGGGCAAACGCACTCTAAATGAGCAAATATGTACAACGTCCATATGGGAATAGTTGACTCATAGTTGACAGTTGACAATTTTTTCGGTAGATATAGCATAAGATTCAAAAATAACAAGTATTTTTATCACATCAATGATATGGCATTAATCAATGCGTGCGTATTGCACAAAAAAATAATCCAAACCTTTCATTAGGTGAGTATAGATCGGAACTTGTAGAGGCATAATGTTCATATAAAGAGGATTATGTTCAGAAAAAAGGAAGATGCTTAGTTAGTAAGGTAGAAATGAGAATAGAAATCAAAAAAAGGTCGAGGTGACACAAAGCATGTCTCGCCAAAAATATGCGGACTGATGGTATAATCCATAGTGAACGAAGGTGCAGTGCTAAAAATGAATGCAAACGTCCAGGTTGCAATGGATTTTCACGAATTGAATGCGTCAAATGTAAGGATGCTTTGTGTGCCACAACAGAAATCGTAATTGCTTATTCATTTGCGCATTTCATTCGTAAATAATATAAAAATTCATATAATGATAAGCAATATAATTACATGATCATTTGTTTACCTCCAGAATAATTTTAGTCTTAAACGCGTACTACTGTCAAAAGTCTACATACCGCTGTTTTCAAAATAAATACTTAATGTTATTAATTGAATTTTGTAAAGTATTTCTTATGTAATCTATAAGTACTTTCCTACCAAAAAAAAAAAAACTTTTAGAGTAAAAAACCAAAAATTATGCATTTAAGGGTTAAGAAGAAGAATTTTATTACACTCAATATTAAATCCAAAACCTAACCTTAAGTAAAATCAAATGTAGATAGATTAGACTGCTGACAATTCTAAAAAAACAAAATCATAATGAATATCGGAAAAAATTTACATTCGAAAATGCTTTGAAACACTCTATGGTTATCAAATACTATTCGAAATGAATTAAAGGTTTGATAAGTTAAGTGAAGAGGCCGCAAAATATCTGGAAAATGCTTTCGCAACAAAATAATTTTTCAAAAATTTTTTTTTTGTTTCAAACATGGAGAAGTTTTCAAATTGTACATAATTCAATGCTATTTGTTGTAATCGAAAATACGCGTATTTTTGTGATAAAATGGATCGTAATTGGTTTCATTACTAATCTATCTTTTAATACCGTTTAGTCGGTGGTAGGTTTTCTATTGCGCCCTTTGATTAGCTATGGAATTTTAAATTTCTTTCGGAATTACTATCGATTTTAAGAAAATGCTTTTCCAATTTGCTGGATCCTTTTATATATTCCATCCTCTAGCATAGAATTCGGTTCTTGTTGTCTGTCTTCATGATCCTTTAAGTTATTAGTAACGTCATTATTTCATTCATAGTTTTGTCTTTAATGTTTTCGATTAAATGCTTTTCGCTGAAATTGTCAGAATTTTATGAACAAAAAATGACATGAACATAATCTCGATAAACATTCGTATGTGTTGTTTAAAAAAAAAAAATTGCAAAACCAAAAAAAAACCACATAAATACAAAAATCGTACAAAAAGAAGCGCATCAAAAGAGATTTGACTGTATTACAAACAAGATTCTCTTACGTAAAACCATATTTCAATCAATGATATATGATTCAATGAGATATACGATTATGTGACAGTTCAGTATTAGATAACTGCGCATTAAATATTTGCAAATATGCCAAAATACATTAATGAAAATAATCAAATGAAGTAAATATGGTCAAGCAGGCTCGCTTATTGCAAAAAGTTTGAAATGTGGAAACTTTTTTTTTGTAAAGTGTCAATTACCTAATGAGACTCTAATAAATCAATTTTTTGTTAATTTTATTTCATAATTTATATTACATGACACTGATTGTCATTTTTACAAATTAAATAGATGTCCGACCTAATTTTTGTATTTATAATGATGTATAGTTAAGCTAATATATGATATTCTTGTAAATAATAGCTAATGTTTAGAAGGAATCCAATGTAATGTACAAACAAGAAAAATTTTCTTTTTTTCAAATTTTTAAAATCTTTTTAATTTATTTTTTATTTTTCTTTTTTTTATTTTCTTTTTGTAGAAGCAATAATATATTCGAAGAAGATATTAAACATATTTTTAAATATTAATAAATTTGCATTTAGAAAAATGTTAAAAAATTTCAACACGGTACAATCCGTTAACATATCTTTCTAAGACACTGTACGATGATAGGATTTGAATGAAAACATCCAATTTTCGATTAGAGAAAAGCAATTATTTACTATTAAATCTATTATTAATTATCGAAATCTACTATTAATTATCGAACTTAACTAAAAAAAATCTTATGTATTCAGCGCATGCATGTGTTTTGATTAACGATATCTATTGGTGAAAATGGCAGATTAATGCAAAGTATCAATGTACACAATGGTTAAATTCGATCATTCGAATCTTTCTTTAAATATAAAATAAAAGTTTTTCCATTTAGTATTATTTAGTGTATACCGTGTTATTCAGTGTATACCGAGGCTAATTATGAAACCCTAAAAATTGTATATGGTGGGATTAGCAAGATGTAAAGTATTACAAGCTTTTAAAACCGAATTAAATTTTTACTGCAGATGTCTACCGACATCAGTTGAATAAATTGAACAATGCTTTGTTGCAAAAAAGACCAGCAAAAGCCATTAATAATAATGTCGGGCCTCACGTTGCAAGAGTTGTCAAGGATACGCTGTTCCAGCTCAAACGGGAAGTTCTGCGGCAACCAGCGTATTCATCAGACAGCAATGTCTGATGATAGTCTGCAAACTCGTGACCATAAAGATATTCTTCCTTGTTGAAATATGTTTTTCTCAATATCTTTCCCGGAAGATTTTTTATAACCAGCACCGAGGGTAGAGGGTATATTTCAGTTTGTCATTTGGTATGTAATTACCAAAAGGAAACTTCGGAGACCCCGCAAAATATATATATTCTTGATTAGCATCAAATTTAGAATCGATTTTAGCATGTCCGTCTGTGCGTCTGTCCGTCTGTGTAAAATCTCTGGTAAACATTCTCCTAGTCGCAAAGATGAAGCTATCGTCTTCAAATTTGGCAGGAACATTGAAAGTTCTTGCACGTAGGTTGGATTGAAAGTGGTCCAAATCGGTCCAAGGACGCGCCCACAGCACGACGTAGACTAAGAAAATCTCGGTGTTTCGATGAAAAAAAAATTGAGTTTTTGTTCATCACTCGTAAACCATAGCAGATAGAATTAGAAAAATCGGAAAGAATCGACCCCGCCTACTCGACATAATAGAATATTGAAATTTAATTCTTTTTGTGAAAATATTTATAACATTAAGAAAGATGCTTATGGAACCACATAGAATCTACATATTTTTGATCAGTATGAAATTCGGAATCTACCTAAACGTGTCAGTAGGTACGTCTGTCCATCTATCTGGCTGCTTAACTATCTAAAATCTGTGAAAAACATTCTCTTCGCCGCAAAAATGAAAATATCGATTTCAAATTTGGCAGAAACATTGCTACGACCACCTATGATCATTTAGTTTTTCATCCGTTTTTAAAGACAAATCGAATATAACTTTCTCACTTGCTTATTTGAAATCGCTTCTCTTGCTGCATCTTTCAGAGATCATACGACTTACATATTACGTGTTGTAAAAGTAACAGAGTAAAGTGCAAGAAAATTTATGATTTTATGGCCGAATTCATCGTTAGCATCAAAAATTTCCTTACAAATTTTAAAGTTTTTTTTTTTTTTTAGCAGAAACTCTGACTCTTTACGAATTCCACTAATCCTTATATTTATGCAAAATGATAACAAGGTATTCGTACCTTTTCTGTTGTTTTACACTATATTTTCTCTCGCTCATCATAATTTATAAGCTCTCTGGCATTACAAGTATATTAGTTNAAAAAAAAAAAAAAAAAAAAAAAAAAAAAAAAAAAAAAAAAAAAAAAAAAAAAAAAAATTGGGATAACTTGCAAAAAATGTGATTCCAAGCGAGGAATTTACTAAATATTTTGTTTTGTACATAAACTGAAGCTATAAAGCATAACGCATAAAATCTTTTTGAAATACATTTTTAACGGATTAGAGTAATAAAAATATCAACAGGTAACACATTAGGATATAAGTTCCCAGCACGATTTTTTTTTAGGCAAACATTTTTTTCGAAGAGGTCAAAATTTCAAGAAAAAAATTTGGAATTTATTTGCTCATAATCTAGAAGGGTTCCAAAGCATCTGTTAAACTAATAAAAGAAAGAAAATTGTCTTTCTGACGAACGTATAATTGCTATCATTTTCATCTCTTTCATGACAAATTCGAACTGAACTTCTAACTGAGAAATGACAAAAATAACTTTTATTAGAATTTCGGGAAGAAGTCATGCAGAAAAGTGATCATCATGTACTCTCGTAACTAGTAAAAGCGGTTGTTATCCTTCGATGGTAGGTTGTAGTTGTTGTTGTATTTTGTATTGAATTTGAATTTGATCACAACATTCACGATAATGTTTGGTTTTTGCGTAATGAATGGTGTTACTTTTTATTCTTTCATTCTTTCACTTATGTTCATGTAATAGTGTGCATTATTTTTCTTCTGAACCATTTAAATAAACATTAAAGCAACCTATGATATAATAACGGCTTTGTATACCAGAACCAAAAGCTACCAGTAATAAAATGAAGTTTTCCCATTTTGCGTGACAACATAACATATCAGGTTGAAAGTATGATTGTTGGTGTGTCGGAAATAACACATAAAAAAGTATGTACGAGTTTGAAAAAATTTTATCATAAAACATGCTATACCGCTATTCGGTAATAGCAGTCTTGAGAGTACTTCACATCAGAGCAAAAAAAAAACGAAAAAAAAAAGTTTGTCAGATGTAGTTAAAGTACATTTCGGATAAAAGCGTAACAAATATGAAAGTCATTTACTGATCTGTTTTCTTCTTTTTTGTTTTTTTTTTTGTTTTTTATTTTTCTAACTTGTTCTTCCATTATTATAAATTTGTTGTTTTTCTTTTACAAAAAAAAATTCTTGTTTTTGTTAACACATACAGCCGCAAATCCGTTAGGCATGAAAAATTCTAATTTAAAATTCTATTAAAAATATGAACGAGAAAAAACCTTCGGATATAACTATTAATACACATGCAAACATTAAAAGTTTTATGTATACAAAAACGTTTTCATTAAAATAAACATAGAATTTTGAAAGCAGCAGCAGCAGTAGGTCATAAATTATAATCGTTTTGATAAAGTCCTACAAGTATAATCAAAAGTACAGTTTGTTTTATTGTAGGTTTGCACACATGCATGTATACAGTTTTATACGGTAAATGTCTGCTTTTTACAATTACTATCGCTCCAAAAAAAAAAAAACGTAATCTTGTTTATCTACGAAAGAAAGAAAGAAAGATAGATAGAGAGAGAGAGAGAGAGAGAGAGTGAGAGAAGAGCGTAGAAATACTAGAGAAAAAGAGTAGTTGAGAGGGGTACCTCAAAGGAGCGCAATAGATTTGTAGGAGAGAGAGGGAGGACAAGACTCGGTTGAAACAACTATCATACAAGGGAGAACAAGGATAAAAACACAGTAGAAATTTTGAATAAAAAATTATTAAAGCGATTCAACGCAACCATATATATATGCATATATGCATATATATATCTATGTATACACATACACACACACACACACACACACACACACACATATATATATATATATATATACATATACTAAATGAATATTATATGCATACTATACATATCGTAAAACTGACTTGTTTTGAATTGTTAAAGTTAACAATAGTTTGCAAATGTGTACGTGTCTCACGTAGCACTCTTGAAATAACTTGAAAATTTTCTCTTTACGCTTTAACGATTTTAATTACATTCCATATAATAATGATTTATATATAATAGTTTTTGAGTCAAATACTCCTTAAAATTTCTACCCAATATCGAAGGGGAGGGAGGGTATATTATTATAATAAATGTATAAAAAATAAAATTGTTTGTATAAAGAGACATTTTTATGTTCAATAGCAACGCAGTTAAAAGCATATACACTAACAACAGTCAAAGTTTTGTATCATTTTTGTGGTTTAAGATTTCTGTTTAAGTGTTGAACTTTGTTTAACCGAAATTTTAATGTAGAATGTATGCATTATATTAAATTAAATATTTCGATTCGATAGGAGTATATGTTCGTTGTATCCGTAATTTCAAAACGACAATATTCAACGCTGTTTCGTTTAAAGAATCAGAGAAAAAGATCCTATAAAATATATTCTTGATCAGTGGAAAATTCTTTAGATTCAATTCAATTATAAATGTCTCTCTGTTTAACTATTTCCTTTGTTGCTGGATCAAATCTCTCTTAATCGATAAAAATGAAACGAAATATTCAAAATTATTTCAAGTTTTTAAATCTTTTTAAAAATTTCAAAATTGCTTTAACATGTGTGTGTTCTGGAATGTACTTAAAATTGCTAAGAAAGCGTAAAGAAAATTCTTGAAAAGATTCATACAAATTAATTTTAATAACTTATAGAGAGAATTTTGTGAAAAATATTCCTATTACGGATCTTTTATGTTCAGGAGATTATGTTCGCTTTATACATTAGTCCCTCTTTTCTTGAATTGTCTACCCTACATTTTTCATATATAAATATGTAGCCTTTTTGGGACTTGTATATTATGTTTCTTACTTCTTCTTATTAAGACATTTTTATTATACTAACGATTTTATAAATACATTTGTTTTAAAATTTTTTGTACATTTTTGAAAATTTTTACAGACGGTAGCATTTTTCTCTATAGTTTAAAACAAATTTTTGGTCTTACCATAATATAAGGTATTGTAGAATTTTCATCAAAGGCAATCCTCACCGAACCTCTTTTTCCATAATCTGTTTTTTTTTAGCCAATACAGTATACCTAGAAATTTTTAATAGATCTATCTGCTACATTTTATATATAATAAGTAAAAAATTCAACTTTTTTGCTTTCAAAAACCGAGAGGTGTTCTCTGTTTATGATGTACAGTGGCCATATACTTCAAGCGATTTAAGTTATTTTTAATACCAACCTGCGTGCAAGAACCTTCAATACTCTTGCCAAACTTGAAGTCGATATTTTCATTTTTATGGCTAGGAGAATATTTATCAAAGACAGCTGGACGGACAGACAGGCAGCCAGACGGACAGACAGACAGCTAAACAGACAGACAGGCAGGCAGCCAGACACACGAACCGACAGGCAGCCAGACAGATGGACAGACAGGCAGCCAGACGGACAGACAGACAGCTAAACAGACAGACAGCTAAACAGACAGACAGACAGGCAGCCAGACAGATGGACAGTCAGGCAGCCAGACGAATAGACAGGCAGCTAGACAGATGGACAGAGGCATACGCTTAGATTCTAAATATCATGTTGATCAAGAATATATTCAAGTTATGGGATCTTTGAAGCGCCCTTCTAGGTGTTGCACACAAAATGATCAAATGAATATGCACATCCATCCTTCGGTGATAGACATAAGAATCCTTGGTTTAAAGAGAAATTCAAAATAGTCAATTAAATGTTATTCGCATACCATGTGACTACTTACGTGTATATTTTATATTTGTAGGGCTGTTAAGGATTGTTTGTTTTCATTAACGTGATTCTATCTCGCTAGCTTTGCATTTTGTTGTCAGATTGAAACTATGTAAGTCGCAAATGTTTTAATTTGTATTTGAGATACTGTCTATCCTCTTTGCAATTTTTGTTTTAATGTCAAAGTAACGTGAATTCGAATAGATTTAATTTCAATTACTCATTTAAAGGTGAAAAGGAAGCCAATGTTCCTATAGTTGTGGTGTAACTGAACTCTCACTATCTGGAGTTCTTATGAGCTAACCTCAAAGAATCAAAGCTAAAATAAGATATTTTTGTTTTTAAATTCCGCAATTGTGTGTGTGTTCTCAAAGCTTAACAATAATGTAAAATAAATTAAATTTTTTTTCTTTTCTTTTTCTTACAGTTTTCGTACATCTGCGGGACATTCTGAGTGATATTAATTATAAATATGTAAAAGTGCTTATAAATGAAAAATCTTCAAAGCAATTAAAGCAATATAACGAAGTGCATTCAAAATTCTTTAATATATAAATAAATAAAAATAAGTGAAGACAACAAACAATTAATAATAAATTAAGTTTTTAACAAAACAAATCTAAAGAGAGTAAAATAAACAGAAAAATGGGCAAGAAAAACTCCAAATTGAAGCAGGACACCATTGAACGCTTAACCACAGATACATACTGTAAGTATTAGATATATACATACGTATAGATATATACATACATATGTATGAAAAAGGAAAGAAAACTATTATAAATCATTTCACAAAAATAAAATTTTTGGAAATAGAAAAAAAAGACTAAAAATTCAATGGAAATTTGTTGTCTTTGTTGGTAAACCACGATGCATAACATCAGCATCAGTACCATTGCAACAAAAAGGTAGCAATGGATAATCCAAAATCAAATCCTTGAACTTAATTTTCAAAATTTTTGGCAAAACGCAAAAAGGATTAAAAGAAAAAATTCTTTTTTCTGTTTCTGATGCATAACAAGGGAAACAATACTGTGGCGAGACGGGTACATTTAGTTAGGTGTTAATGTTAAGTGGTAGGGTGCATGTTTTGCATGTGCCAAGCACTTGATGTACTCTTTATAATAAAAAAAAAAAAAAATGTCATTTGTAAATGCGTTCTTCTCCTTTCGTTTTCTTGGCAAAAAAATTGTACTAAACAAGAGTAGTTCACAAGATATTCAATATGTGAAGTTTACAGTTTCATTGCATTTTTTTCAAGTTTAAATTTTTTCAATGAAATTCGAATTGAAATTAGGGCTCTATAGCTTTAATATAAATATATTTAGATCTTTTTTTTTTCTTTGTTTTGGAAAACTAAAATTTTTCTTTTTGTATAACATCTGCTGAGTGTAAATTATTGTCAGAAGTCAATAAGCAATAGGGAGAGTGGTAGAGAGGGGGATAGTGAAAGTCTTCCCGTGAAAATTTTAATGGTCTCAACAATGTGTATGTAATGATTAATTTGTATATAATAATTGATTAGTTCATTGCTCAAATTGATTTGGTTTTGCTTTTACCAGCAGAATGCGTGTCAAAAATGGTGTTTTTCTTCTCTTATAGACCTTCATACGAAAATCAAAAATATTCAAACATTTTGATCAACAGAAGTTGATGTCATGTCCACTATTTTATCTCGAATGTCGGCATTACGAATTTGAGCTAAACCCTCATGATTAGCAAAGAAAAAAAAAAACATTCATTGCTTTTTAAAATATTTTAGAAAAAATTAAAATCCTTTGAAAATTTATTCCATCATCGTAATTTTTTTATAACGAATTGATTTTTTGACTTCTTTCCAAGACATCGCGTCGTATTTTTAATATTTAATTTAAATACTTTTTCGAAAGAAAAGTTTAATATCAAGTCAAGTAGAAACATTTATGAGATTTATCTCTCTCGTTTATTCATATCCTCTCTTACGATTAATCTATTTTTCAAATTATTTTCCAATTCATTTGCAACATTTCTAAAATCGTGCTCCTTAAGACTTTTAAAATAGTCGACCGCTATAACTCTTTGATTTAATGGCAAACTTCTGAGCCATAGAAACATTGCTATAGTATAGGAATAGAGGAAAGACGTGCGACATAATATTATTGAGGCTTTTATTGGTGAAAAACAAATTTTGGTGAAAGATATGCTCATGAATATTCACAATTATTAAGGTATTGAAATAGGAGGTTGGTGGAAATGTCCTATCGCATTTCATGGCCTGCGAAGTAAATTTACCTGCCAGATCAAGATAAGTAGATGGAATGCGTGATGTGAGATGCTATTATTTAGCGTACCTCTTCGGTAAGTATAACAGGATTGCTTTCAATACTTTTTATCAGTTAATTCTAAAGTATAGAGTGAATAAGATGAAAATGGATAAAGTCCATTGAAAATATTGCATTTGATATGAATTCCATAAAGGAAGCAGCGTATGGATTACTTGTCAAAACTTATATGACACGTTGGGAAGTGAAGTTGTAAATAAACGCGTCTGCCAAAAATGCAAACTTCGTTTCAAAGACTTCAGTCTCTCTTTCTTGGCGAGCATTCAAGTTCGACAATGGCATTTCGTCTTGTCTTTACCTCGGAAAGTAATCCATATTTAACCACTAGAGCAATAGGCAAAGGAACTCGCGGCATCCATTATTCGTCTGCTCAAACATCTTGCATTTAAATATTTTATTTAAAATACAACAGAACTTTCCCGTCAACCTAATAATATTTTTCCTTTCAATTTTTAATAATGCACTCAATTATCTGACAAACAGGCAAGACACGTATGCATTAATCAGCCGTACAATTTAAATTATTTAATAAATCGATTTAGAAGTTATAAATAACGAAAATGTGCACAAAAAAAGTTGTCCTTGTGTCAGGCTAAAAACTCATTAAATGAAGACGGCTTGGTTTTAGGTTTATTTGAAATATAATTTTATTTTGTAGTATTTGATTATCGTGCCCAGCGTAACGTAGGTATAAATCATCAATTTATTTTCAATTCGATCACATTTTTCTTTAAAAATTTTTCAATAACGTATGTTTTTCAATTTTTATAATTTAATTATAAATTTATAAAACACACTGAATAAGCAATTGTAAACAAATAAAATTGGTTGATATACGAGGTTAAGGGCGAAAGCATACGTTCGCGAAAATAAGTAGATTGTTAAACTCTTTCAAGCTATTTACGCTCGTAAATTAAATGCATCAACAAATACATCTGCCAATGCAGGTATTTATTGCAAATTTATTTTGTATATCTTGATATGTGCATCGCATTATTAACAGGCTGTAAATGTAATTAATCCAGTGAAAGAGGCATGAAGCTTTACGTTATAAATAAAATATGTTCTAATTAAAAACTATGTAATTAAATGAAATTGTGTACAAGTATTGCCAAGAGAGGCATGGGCAATAAAAATTAAAAAAACTAGAACAGTTATTTAAACAGTGACTTAAATCTTCATTTTTGCAAAATAATGAATGAATTTTAGGTGGCTTTCATGTATGTTTAAACAAAATATCAAATCAATATCTCAAAATTGAAGTTCAAAAAAGCACTAATTCTTCTAATTTGTTTTTAAAATTTATTGGTCGCCGATATGCTTAGTTTGTGAGAATCATATCTGAATGAGAGATAAATTCACATAAGCAATTTTTATTTCTGGCGATTGTTTGTACTTTAGTGTCTTATGAGAAAGGATACCTTACCACAAACATGTACCCTAACATGAATTATTTTACAAGCTCTTAAATTTTCCTGTGACGAAGAATATTAATACGACCCTGAAACGCTACAACTTAACATGAAATTCGAAAAGAATTTTGGATTCTTTTCAAACGTCTACTGTTCCACGTTTAAATAGTAGTCTTGAAGAAGCTGAAATATCAGCAGAAACTTGATATATTTTTCACGAAATATCGCTTGGAAAAGTAAACGAAAATTCGTTGCAGGCGACGCTCGCTGGATGCATTAAAGTCTCCTGAGAAGAGTTGCTAAATGGAAGAAAATTACATACGGCTCTGCCGATTCTTTTATACCCATCACTTTTATCTTAAAAAAATAAGAAAAACTAAATTTTATTAAGTGGGCGTGGCAGATTTTTACCATTTTTATAGAATACCATGGAAAACAGCCAAAGCAAACCAACCAGAGAACATGGTGTACTTTCACCTTATACTGGTCTGTAATCGATTTGGCCCATTTTCAATAGCAACGTATATCAAAGAACTTCCAATTCTTCTATCAAATTTGAAGCCG
This sequence comes from Glossina brevipalpis, assembly GCA_000671755.1. NCBI lineage: Eukaryota > Metazoa > Arthropoda > Insecta > Diptera > Glossinidae > Glossina > Glossina brevipalpis. The sequence continues at coordinate 2,712,408 of KK351020.1, read as the reverse complement.
ATATAGATTTAAAGGTGGAGGTTTAGGTGGATTCGAAACTTCATAGTGATCAAGAATATATATACCTTATGTGGTTCCTGAAGCATTCTTCTTAATGTTACAAACATTTTCACAAAAAAATTAAATATCAATATTTTATTATATCGAACGGGCGTGGTCGATACTTACCATTTTTGCACAGAGACTACGGAATAGTTAGCGCAATATTTGTGAATGTTTTTATAGATCTCTCTGCTGTGGTTTAATGAACAAAAAACCTAATTTTTTTTTTGCTATCGAAGACGGAGTTGTTCTCAGTCTAAGCTGTATTGTGGGCGTGTCCTATCATAGATTTGGCCCATTTTCAATACCAAACTGTGTGCAAGAACTTCCAAACTTTCTAAAAAATTTCAAACAGATATTTTACTCTTAGCGATCAGGAGAACGTTTACCAGAGAAATTACATAGAAAGACAGACGTGCTTAAATTGATGCTAAATTTGATGCTGATGAAGAATATATATACTACCTTCGATGGAGGATATAAAAGACAATTCGCAAGACTTCTATGAGAAGTTGCGGAACTCTAAGCATGGTTTCTACAAAATTCAGGTTGAAAATCAGATAGATTAGAAATATCTAAAATTTGCATATGTACATTGCGTCCATTTTGTAGATCTATTTGATATTAATACATTTTGCTGTAGCTAATATAATTAATGTACCACAAAATTCTGGTTGCTGGATATGACAATTCGAAATGCATTCGTAAAATAAAATCTTTTATTTGATGAGGTTTATTGTAATGAGGTTTCAATGCATAATTAACTCTATTTACCGCTTCCAGCCCTTGTCACTTTCTATCGGTTGAGTAAATTTAATTTAAAATTAATTTTCTGCTGTGTGGTTTCTCTGCACAATGTTCGCATTCCTTTAAATGTATATAAACCCAAAAATTTATGTACCATCTGATATGTATATATGACTTAGTTTATTAAAATTCGTCAAATAAAACCCTATTTATACAAAGGGATCCGCTATAATTATCACACAAGTTTATGTATACTCCTACTATTATAATGATGGTCGCCTATATAAATAACATATAAACATAACATATAAAAAAACAAAGAGAAAAAGAGAGAGAGAGAGAGATGAAGAGATATGGAGAGAAAGAGAGGGCAATAGACAGACATATATAAAGAGAGAAAGAGAAATAGGAAGGGACAGAGAAAGAGAAAGAGAAAGAGAAAGAGAAAGAGAAAGAGAAAGAGAAAGAGAAAGAGAAAGAGAAAGAGAAAGAGAAAGAGAAAGAGAAAGAGAAAGANAAGAGAAAGAGAAAGAGAAAGAGAAAGAGAAAGAGAAAGAGAAAGAGAAAGAGAAAGAGAAAGAGAAAGAGAAAGAGAAAGAGAAAGCGAGAGAGAATGAGAATGAGAAAGTAGCATATATATATATAGAGAGATAGCAAGAGACAGAGAAAAAGAAGGAGAGAGCGAGAGACACTGAGAAAGACAGAAAGAGAGAAAGAGAAAGAGAGAGAGAAAGAGAAAGAGAGAGAGAGAGAGAAAGGTAGAAATATAGAGAGTTATATAAAAAGAGACAAGGAGAAAGAGAAAGAGAGAGGGGGGGTCGGGTTGGAGAGAGAGAGAGTTAAAAAAATGTATTATTTCACATTCACCTCGTATAAGGTTAAATTAGTTGATTTTTCGATTTAAGGATATATAATAAAGCATTTGTGAAGATGGTTTTTCATAATTACGCGGAACTAAATGAATAATAGGCTTGTGTTTATAGTTATAATTAAATGTTTCCTGTTTTACGATAAATAATTTAATGCGAGCTTGATTACATAGTTAAACTTGTAATAGCTACATGTAGCATTTGCATCTCTCAGAGCATCACAATAAAGCCCACAAAAATTTCAATAGCTTAACTAAACTGATATCTTCTTACTTAGTTACAGGTGTTCTTTCATTTCGAAATACATACTAATTGAAAAGTTATAAGTATAAAATATTGAAACATATTTCATCGAAAGTAAGTAAGAACAGGCCACTGCTGTATTCTGTATAAATATTAAAATAAAAAAGTATTTATCATTCCTTTTATGTGCTCATAAGTAAATACTTGCGCTCGTAAATAGATTAGATTAGGGGAATATTAGAAAGGATTCAGTCCATCGAAGATTTGTAAAAAGCCATCAGTTTTATATATTTTCGGATTCGAAGCAAGTGATTGTAAACGGCATGTTCTTTTCGAACAAGATGGTACAAGAAACCATTCATCCCGCTACGAAAATTAAAATAAGTTTTATGCGTATTATATGAAGTTGATTTTAATCAAGAATTTCTGGCCTATAAACTGCTCATACTGCTCAACTGCTCATTTCTAGAGAAAAAAAAACAAAAATTGAACTAGTTTAAGGTCACAGATGTAAAAAAAAAATTCGACGTATATCCCGCCTGAGTTAACCAATGGACTTGATCGAATTTTCAAATGTGAATCTCTAGTGACACCTGACGAGCTCGAACCACATGTGCTCATGACGAACAATACCCATAACCAGAAGAGATTATAGTCGAAATAAATAGTCTCCAACGTCGATGAGGAAACCAGTACTAACGAGTAAGTTTACAAGAACTTTGCTATGACTTCAGCTGTTACCATAAAGGAGAGTAATAAATTTGAGAAAATTTGGTCTTTTAGTTAGATTTTTAGTTTTGTTTTGAAAAGAAAGAGAGAGAGAGAGAGAGAGAGACAGGGAGAGAGAGAGAGAGAGACAGGGAGAGAGGGAGAGAGAGAGAAAGGGAGAGAGAGGGAGAGAGAGAGCGGGAGAGAGAGAGAGAAAGAGAGAGAGAGAGAAAGGCCTTCAATTAATATTCATAGGCCTGATATTGAGAACATTCTCCCGTTCTGGCATAGTAAGCAGAATAATGGAAATTAAATATTTTTTGATCGGGTGTCAGGCAGATGCCATAACAAAAAAATGATGAAGTTCCTTTTATAAACTAAAACGTGTATGGTTTAACAAGAATGTTTTCCGAGAACCAAATCAAATCTATATTACCTTCCAAAACATAATACTTTTTAGACAATTATTTACAACAATGTTTATATTCACATAACTACTGCTATTTAAAAAGGTCAAAAAATAATTTTGATATAAGCTCTTTAAGAGTTACGAATTTAATCGGCCCGATCTTTGAAACAACTCTACAGCCTCACTTATGTACAAGGGATGAGGAGAATAATATGAACACCTGGTACATACACAATATTTATATTAAAAAGGTGTTGGGTTAACATTTTCTCATAGAAAAGCAACTTTACGCGAATTAGATTGGCAAATTCTTGGTCTAAAAAATCTTTCAATTTCTTTAATGATGTTGGAGAAGGATATCTACTAGAGACTCTACGCTCTAAAACCGCTCTCATAACGGTTAATGATAGTATCAGTTAAATACCTCCACATATAGCCGGCCAAATCGTAATGGAATCTCACCTATGCTTCACTGCAGCAAATAGGCAATCAAGATCGTAAGCTTGTTTTGAGATTCTCCGTACATAAATCCGGCCGTTTCTAGGAAACAATATGAACGATGATTGATCGCACCACCGTTTTAGATTCTTTCAATTATCGAAGGTCCAGGTTTTATGATTGCAGCACCATTACTTTCATGTTTATAAAGGGTATCGTAATTTTAACCCTTCCATGCATGGCAGTTTTGTGGAGCTACCGCCGTACTGTCTTTACCGGAACAGTATTATTCAAGTGAGTTTTGTGTTCTGTTGTCACTTTCGCGGTGGTAGTTTTATGTGGTCTTGCCACAATATTTTTTTTAATGTCCATCGATCTCTGTCAATTAATTTTAAGTTTCATCCTCTATTCCTTTCCACCGTGATGATGTTTTACCATGTTTCGTGTATACTGTCATTCATTATCATGGATAGTGTCGGTAATGAAACATTAAACAGTTCAGCTGTTTTCGTCACAGACGCTCCCGCTAATCGAACACCTACGATTTGCACTTTTCGTTTCGAAGTCTAAGAGATCATACATTTCATCGTTTGCATGTTTTAATCGTCGCAGAACGAAGTGTAGAATACACTGGAGTATAACGTACAAGACTTGACACATGGACTGTGCAATATACATAAGTGTCGTATTATTAATATGGAAATGGGGTGTGTTACCCTACCTGCACGACGATGATGCTATATTACATAGTATTCATTATATTTTGTCCATCCCCTGAAACGGATTTCATTTCTAATTATTGTTTAAGAGAAAAGAGAAACAAATTAATGGCTTTGTATGACAGAATAGAAGTGTCAAAGACTCTTTTCTTTTGCCCATTTTCGTAACAAGAATTTTCGTAGCAAATATAATTTGTTTGTGAACATTTTCTATACTGTATCTAAAATTTTCACTTCATCCATGGTCATGTAGATGGATAGATGATGGAAAGAAAATAAGAAAAGATGTGTATGCACAAGCACACGAACAAATATGTTATATGTGCGCGTGCACGTAGAGTTCTTTGCATGTGCCTGTTATGCCATTAACTCACAAATTTTAATTATTGTCTAAAGCAATGGTCAAAGCACAACATGTTTCAAGTGTTTACATACGAGTGTGTGCATGAATATGTTCACGTGTGTGTATGTACGTCGCATTCGTATAACGTAAGCCTTAGGGAATGAAGAAGAAATTTCAATTACTTTTAGTGAAATGCAATAATCTTGTCATTGTTATCGTTTGAATATTTTAACTAGAATTGAAATAATTGGTATTTACTTACTTGCTTCCTATCATACGTTTATTGATTATAAATTTTACAGATTCACACAAAAGTCAGTCAGAAAGATTTGTTCGCTTTAGTATGCATTTTTAATTTTTCATTTTTTTTTATGTTTGCTTTGATTTTATCGCTTCAAGGAGATGCTATGCGATGTTTATATTTTTCATTTGTTGTTTTTTATAAAATTAAATGTGACGTTGTCGGACTTATAAGCAACACTTAAGAGTGCAGTTTTTCATAATCATAAATCACGGAAATTAAAAATTCTATCTAAATTATCCACGGAGTTTTGCGAATTGTCCGCCCATCTTTAAAATACTTAAGATAATTTCTGCTCATTAAATATTAATAATGAAAAAAAATTACTTTTCATGATGTTATGTCATCTATCAGTTCGCGTTCTATTCAATTTCAATTTTGGACATTGATAAGTAAATGAATATTTCGACAGTGCGTTCGTTATTTTCCATTGAAATTTTTTGATCGTAAAAAAGTTCAATTTTGTGATCGATTGTCTTATTCGTTTGTAAATCCCGATTATATATAAGAAACGCTTAGTCAATTAAATTTTGTTAGTCCATCCGTTACATATCGTTTCTAAGAGTTATGAAAGGTTCAACTATACATTTTGAAAGTTTACTTCAAGATATAGTTATATATATCAAGATATAGTTATATATATATATATATATATATATATATATATATATAGTTAAGCTTATTATATATTGTTAGGAAAATCACAAATTGGTAAAATATAACTGCAATAAATTTGATAAAATCTTTGAAAGAGGAAATTACTTTTAATGTGTTACCTGTCGCGGTCACAAAAAGTTGCATTTGCAGCTGTCAATGAAAGCAAACATTGAGAAAGAATTCCCGCGACATACGACAGGTAATGGGATTAATGAAAGTACGCCGCGAAATTCAGTACCAAACTATTACCAGGCATAGCAAAGAGGGACGCAGGGTCTATGAATTTCGTAAAGTTTATAAATTGAACATTTCGCTTTAGAGAAGGCAGCCGAAAGCAGATTGTGGCAAGAAGTCATATGTAATAAGCAGTCGGAAGAAGTTATAATAAGTAATCGGAAATTGTAATAAGCACTCACAAGGCAGTCGTAACATAGAGTCATAAGAAGTCAGCCGTAACGTACATACTCGTAATAGCCAGTTGTAATAGAGACTTGGATACTGGTAGTTGTATACCGATAGCTCGATACTGGCAGTTTTACGTTGAGAATTGTGCGTTCCGAGTCAAATAATTTTATTCGACACAAATAAGCATTAGAGAGATAAGTTCTTAAAATAATTCTAAAAATCATTGAAATTGTAAATAAAATGCACGCTTCTCGCGATCTAGCGATACGGACTTTGTCTAAAGAAAAAATACGAAAGGAAATTTTGTAACAATATATATTTTAAATTTATTCAAATCATGTTTGAAAATGCAAAATTTTGAAAAAATATTAAATAAGTTTTTCTTTTTTTTAAATTTTTTTTTTATAAAGAACTTACTAGCTATAAGCAGATATTGATTCGAAGCTTCGCTTTAATGTATATGCTTTCAAAATTAAGCTGAATTCAGTACGAAAGACGTGCTTTGAGAATAGAATATAAAAATAAAACTTCCGTTAATCGACTTTGTTAAGTAAATCAATTTTTGTGATAATGATTTTTTTTTTCGATCACACACACATTTCTCGTATTATACAATTATGATTAATAAGAAAATTTTCTTTCTTTTTATTTATTCGTTTCGTTACAGTCACCGAAAAAGAAATAAGACAATGGTAAGTCATTCGTAAGCTACATTTTTCTTATCTTGCATTTTGTTTTTTTTCCTTTTTTCTTTTACTCTTTGGTATTATAATTGAGTTTTAAGCTTTGTTTTCATTTTAATGATTCCCGCTATCTATGAACTGAACTCTATCGTCTTTACTTTTCTATTTTCTCTTTTTTTTTCTTTCCTTTCGTCTTTCTTTTTCTATTTTATCACTTAGGCACAAAGGTTTTCTAAAAGACTGTCCGAACGGTTTACTTACAGAACAAGTAAGTAATTGTAAAAGTATTTGTGTTTTTGTGTGCGAGAGAGCCTACGTGCGTGTGCTTGTGTGTGTGTGTGTGTGTGTGTGTGTATACGATTGTACATGATATGGTTATGCTTTGAAAAGAGAAAAAATAAAATGCTATTTAACAAAGGATAATGCTTTTCTTAAAATGAAAATAAGGACTAACAGCCTTAAAAACTTCGTATAAGAATCATGTGGAATAAAAAAAAAAAAAATATGCAAAATTAAATCAGAATCACAAAAAGAGACCCTATCTAAAGTCATTCATCTTAGAACGAATTTTAGATACCTATCATGCGAAATTCTTTTCTATTTATAGCTAGTTTTCTCTAAGCTTTAGAAATTGGATAATAGATGTGTAATCAGTATGAGAATCGAAAGAGTTCAAGAGTGCAGTTGAAATTTGAAATTAAAATTGAAAAAAAAAGAAGGAAATCATATACAAAACCCTATTTAATACTGATTCTTTTCACAAATTTATTTGTTTTTTTTAAGAAATTTTGTTGAGAAAATTTTGTTGTGTTTATTTGTGTTTCATTGCGATCAAAAGCATTGAAGATATATAAACATAAACAATGTGTTCGAACCGTTTTTACTGAAACTTGTTTTCTATAATTCAGTTTTTTCGCCGGTTGCACGATAAGATACAAAGTTTTCTTCTTCAATTCTTCCAATTAGTTGCAAGGTTAGTATAGCGACTTAATTGTTGTAAGTGATTGTTATGTTAAGGTCTCGTTTGTTGCTAAAAAGTTCAAAAAATCAATTGACTCCGTCGACGTAAATCAAACATCAATTAAACAATTTAGTTCGATTTCATTGGAGATTTCGTTTACTTGATTTAATTAAATGTAAAAATTTTTCCTGTTAACATTAAGCGATGAAGCAAAACTAGGTCTACAATCTGTAACAGATTTTTTTAAATGTAAATATTTATTTTTATTTAGTTTTAGATTTGGACTCAAAAAGTAGTTTACTAATGATGTTTTTGAATAGACGAATTTTTATAAGCGAGTTGGTTTAAATCATTGCCCGAACTTGATGAAAAATTTCTTAAAGACATGTTTTTTTTATAATCATGCGTAATTCATAAATTCGATAGTCATCGACCCTGTTTGTCTTAAAGCCAGCACATATTTTGTTCACTTGCTTGCTTACTGCTTGCATTTCAATACTTTTTTTTATATCCACCACCAAAGGTGAAGGGTATATTTCATTTTGTCATTTGATTTGTAACTACGAAAAGGACACTCCGGGGTCCTCACAGCATCAAATTTAGAATCGATTTAAGCATATCAGTCTGTCCGTCTGTGTAATATCTGTGGTAAACATTCTCCTGACCGTGAAAATGAAGATATCGACCTCAAATTTGGCAGAAACATTGGAAGTTCTTTCACTGCCACGCCCACCTATTACAATTTAGTTTTTACCCCTTTTTTAAGATAAGAGTAGTGGGTATAAAAGATTCGGCATATCCGAATATAACTTTCTTACTTGTTTATCTTTGAGATCTTATGAAATCGTATACGATAATTTGAATTTTTTCACAAAAAGCTCAATGGTTTACTTATCATGATATTTAAGACGGACGTTATAATCGGCATTAGTGCACAATATGCTATTGAAGCTTTATATGATTTAGGATTAGACTTTGGATAAGAGAGGTCCGCGAAAAGAAAAACTTGAACGAATCGTGGCGATACGATTTGAAAAGGATCTAATTATTATAAATCAGTAAAAAGACCGATTTATTAGGATCGTTATCGACCATACAATCTGATTCATTTCTTTTTTTTTTCTAAGTTATAATGTAATACTTTGTTAAGGTCTTTTCCGTTTTCGGTGGAAAAAATAACATAAAAAATGTGATTTCGCCTAAGAAGACAAGTATCTAAGATTCGCTTCAAAAATGAATGTAAAGTTTTCCAAATATAGTTTCTATTCACTCTGGATTCTTTTCTGTTCTCCTTCCTACTTATATATGTATAAATATAGAAAAAAAAGAAGCGGTAATGAGGTATAATAATGTTTTACAAAAACTCGTTTAAAAAAAAATGTCGTTTATAGTTCTTTCTTTTGAACGTTTTAAGTACAAGCAGATGGCGTCTTTAGTAACTATTCACTTTAATATCCGATTGAAATCTCCTTCTAGTTATAGGATTAATCAGAAAAGCAGACGTCATGTCTTTCAAGTTGTTTCAAGGCGAAAGTGCTAACAAAAACCATTCGAATGCGCAATCTATGCAATTTATGGATTAAAAATGAAATTTTTCAATGAAAAAGTTCAATGTTTATGATAAAAGTTTTTCAGTCCGTTAAAAAGGGCGTAGAAGCAGTGAACTCTCTTTTAACAAATTTTCTTCTAGACTTAGGATTATTTTGCTAAGATCTCACTCAAACTTTATTCAATTTATCTTATTAAACAACTAACTAAACAGTAAGTTATGTCTATAAAAAATGCTGCAGTTATTAATAATGAAAAATTTTATTAAAATGTTTCCTCAACTAGAGCGTTTCTATTAAACGAAACTTTTATAATAAAAAAACTTTATTGTATCTTTAGTCTTTGATTAAGTTATGTCTTTGAGCCGTTACAGTATACATTTATAACCCAAATAATAACCAAAGGAAGAAAAAAAATATAAAATAATTTATACTTTACAGAGAGAGAGAGAGACAGAGAGAGAAAGAAAATTATTCCTTAGTTGATTTTAATCATCATTGTTTTTGCTTACGAATCAATTGAGATTTTCACATTTTGGAAGTCATATATTTTTTTGTTTTCTTTTCAAACAAATCAATATATGCATATTGATTAAGGGCATGAAAACTAATTGCATTTCTGAGATTCTTATATCCAATATAAACATAGTACAACGTAGCTTTCAATGCTAAACAAAAATGTATGGATTTCACGTTTTCTTTTCTTTTATTTTTTTTTATCGCTTTTAATTACTTCACGTTACCCTGAAGTTAAACATTAGGAAAATGTATGTACATAAGTATACTTTTTTATATTTCCCTATAAAGAGCTAAGAATACAAATCTGCCGGAAGTGTTTTTCACTCATATGCTCGAGTGAAGAGAGAGAGAGAGAGGGGGACGCAGCTCAACTAGTTTCTGCGAAACAAAAAAACAAAAGAGAAAAAAGTCTGCAACCATTGTGATTATAAAATTTTTTATTCTACTTTAACTTTTTGCTCTGCCACTCTTATGCATTTCGAAGTATTCATATATTTTTATAGTCACATATATATGAGCTTTATGTGCTTCTGAAATTGTTTAATATTTCCTTCTTTTTGCCAAATGAAAAATATCACAATTTTTTTTTTTTTAACGACACCCACAGTTGTTGGATTTTTTATGCTTATGAACTCGACACTCTATTGTAAATTCTTACTCTTTCATGCCTTATTGCTGCTGTGAGATCGTCAATTTAATAAATATTTTTGTGCATTTAATAATCTGTGGAAACACATATGAAATATTTTGAAATGTTTACAAATATATATATATATATATACAAATATATATATTTATATATATATATTTATATATATATATATGTAAATGTAAGTGATTATTTATTTTAATACTGTATATGGTTCATTTGTTTGTTTGTTTGCTTTTCGTTTTTCTCTTAAAGGGTTTTATAAAAATTTACAAACAATTCTTCCCTCAAGGAGATCCTAGTAAATTTGCCTCATTAGTGTTTCGTGTTTTCGATGAAAATAATGTAAGTACTTAGTTGATTAAGAAATACTTTTAAAAATTAAAAAAAAAAAATAAAATAAAAAAAAATTGATAAATATATAAATCATCTTGTAAATCATATCCAAAATAATTGTGTGATGTTTAGTTTTTTCCTTTTTTTTTTCTGTTTCATTTTTTATATCAAAGTAACCGATCATAATTGCCCGTGTGCTAATAAAACAAATTACGCTTAATCACGAAATGTTTTTTTTTTTAGTTTTTGTAAATTTTTATTATTTAATATAAAAATTTATATTTATGTCTGATGTTTGGTTAAACAAAATTTAAAATAATAAATCAAATATCGATCATACCTTTTCAAGTTTGAGCTTTGATTATAATCTCGCATATTGCTGCACTTGTGACGTATACATATGAGATTTTTTCGAGAGGAAGTCTCATTGAAAATATTTTCATTCTCTAGGGGAGTTGTTCGTCATAGTAGTTGTAAATAAATACCGTTTACTTTTATAGAAACATCCATATATGGAAACGTTTTTGGTTTTTATTTTTGAAAATATCGTTGCAGTGCTAGTTACACGTTAGTGGTTCAAAAATGATGCAGAAGTCAAACTGTGACTTAAACTTGTTGGAGAGTCCTGGCTAATCGCTCTATTATATTTGACTTTTTTTTTTACAAATATTTATAAGCATAACTTCCAAAACATTTCTAAGAAACACAACTAAGAAATTTAACCAAAACGATAAGATTAGATCAAAGGGAGCTAAGCTTAAAAAGGGAAGAAGAACTAGGGGTTAATATTCTCTTAGCTAGTGATCCAAAATTTAAATGTAGAGACCTCCTAAATATTTGTTACTCAAGAAATTTTAATCATCCTGAAGAAGAAGAATTAGTTTTGAGTAACTTTTGTTGAGAAATAATATTTTGAAATCATATACGTATCGTTTTGCTCGAGAACTACATTTTTCTTATTAGCACAATAATCTGCAATGTTTTTCAGTTTTCGTTAGACTTCCTTAAAACTAACTTAACGTTATGTACATCCCTCTAAGTTTAAACATATGGTACCCAATGGCACATGGAATGGAATAAGAAAACTCCGAGAGTGAATAGTCTTTGAGTATAAAGTGGAAACCCATTACATAGAGGGAGGACGAATTCTCTAAGTTGTGTAAAGATTGGAAGCAGTGATCATACTATAGTTCTTTGTTTAACTATCTACTGAATGCAAATAAAATAATCTTCCCGTCGGATCCTATCAATTTTTTACGAATTGATATAAATTGAAGTCGTCTCTCATTTCTATATTTTCTATAGTAGTCCTTAAAGAGAAAATTGCCATTCAAAATTTTTTATATTAACTTTTAATTCCACTAAACGTGCCACCAATATCCGAGTCCTTCCTCGCTTTAGCTCTGTCAATCACTCTCTCATAAAAAGGTTTGTAAATGACTGAAGCTTTTTAGATGATTCATTAAAGATTCGTAAATAGAAATTGATTCGGATATATATTTTTTAATGCACTTGGTAGTACTTAGATGCTTAGTTTTTTTTCAAAATCAGGACTACTTAAGGAGTAACACCACACTAGATTTTTCAAGAATACATTTTTTTTTGCATTGGTTTTATAGATATTTTGTATCTGCTAGATGAGGTAGGAAAAAATTCATTACCTGTAAAAAATTTCTCCTTGAAACATTGGCCTTTTCCCTATGCATACCAAAAAGAATGCGTGCATCAAATAAATCCTTGCTGGAAAGTTGTAGCTTGATCTCTTACTTATTGATTTCTGATTTCTTTAATTTATTAACAGATGTCTTCAGAGTTTTTAGTTTTTATGAACATTTCAAAACATCTGCTAAACTAAAATATGCTAGTGTAGCTGTGTCAGATGATCGTTAAATAGACACTAAAACTAAGAGCGATTCGGGCGAAAGAGAATGCTTTTACAAAAAAATTCAGACTTTAATCTAAAGTTTTTGGTACTGAATATGAATTTCCCTACGGAATGACACATTTTCTTGCGGCTTTTCCTTTGCCGTTTCGGCTCAAGTCTAAAAGTTGCAATTCGGTACAATGAACAGGTATTTTCAAGTAAACAATGGTTAAGGAAAGACAACGCGAAGTAATAGTTAAACATGGGAATTGTAGATAAATCGAAGACAATAATAAAATATTTATCACAACAATTTCATATTTCAAAACTGTAGTTCTCGAAACACGATTTTTGAAAACGTCAAGTAGCGTAACTCGAACAATTTCCATTTTTTTTTATTCGAATTTGTTACATCATCTTTCAAACAATGTTCTATAGAAAATTTAATAGGATTTTTTCGATAATTTAATCTAAACATTTTTTTATTAATAAAAGAGTAATTTTTTTCATTCGAAAATTAAGAAAAATTGAATAATTTTATTCAAAGACTTTGCCAATCACGCACACGAAATCCAATATTTCTAAAAAATTCTACGTCTTTTTCTATCTTTGGGCATACGGATTAAATGATTGGTTTTTTTTTTTTTTTGTATTTTTAATTTACATTGCGTGCCGCAAGACCCCTTGACGTGATGACACATGCCTGTGGTGTTGCCATTTTTTAATATTATTCCAAAAGAAATCTTCTTTTTTTTTATTACTTAAACATACGCCTGATATTGTATCGTTTTTCTTTCCATGCCAAAAAAATTTATCAAAAAAGTTTTTTTTTTAAGCCATCGTAGTGGTGTGTTACCCTTTAATTAAAGCCAGTGTATATAACCGCCTTTTCTCTCAGTTTCTGACATTTTGATTTCCCGATTGTGCTCATTTTAAAAATCTTACAGTTTCCTACCTGTACTTTGCTATGGATTCGTTGCAATGGCAAGACATACGTAAATGAAGCGTAAAATGTACTTATCCTGTAAAATAAAAACAGATGGATATACTTTCGGGATATGTTCTGTGCATTCTGTTACAATATAAAATTTTAATTATCTTTTTCAATTAAATGTAATATAAGACTATACTTTCGCTGAACTAAGTTTGTATGCGAAGTTGAGAAATGTTATTAAATCAACTTAAAAGGCCTGAGCGCCGAAGTGTTTCCTTTGAGATGTTTTGGTGAGTTTTATTGAAACACCAGGTTTGTTGTATTCTTTCCATGAATGCGATAATTTTTATTTTTTCCTTTTTGTTTTCTTGCATTGAAGGGCGAATAGATTTAACGTAAAGTTTAATAAATTGTGAATATAAATGTAATCAATCTATATTCACAATATCCATCGTACATCGACATAACTAAATTATTTTAAGTTGTTTTCAATTAAAATGAAATGCATTTAAGTTTAGTTCAATTAGATGCAAGCATTATTAAGATTTGATTAAAGCACTTATATGTTGCGATTATGCAGATTGTAAACATTAGATACCCCCACCATGCATGAATATACCTATCGGCCAAATTATATCTAATTAACATTAAATTCATAGCAATTAATTTAAGGATCTTTACATAATATTTCAAATTTATTCTAATATTACTTTAGGACGGTGCGATAGAATTCGAAGAATTCATCAGAGCTCTTTCAATTACATCAAGAGGCAATTTAGATGAAAAACTACAATGTAAGATAATAGTCAGTAAGAAAAGCATATTCGCCACTCACCAAAGGTGAAAATATAAAAAAAATAGTTTTTTTTATTCTTTCTTTTTTTTTTTTTTTTTTTTTTTGCTGATTATAAAAATGTTATATAAACGAATTAATCGAAAATTTTTTATTTATTTTAAGTTTTCATAGAATTTTATTTTTTCAATTAAAAATAATTATAAAAATAATGAATTCTCAATCACACATGCGATGATCTTCAATACTTCCTTTCAATCTTTAACGATATTTTAATATTGTTTAGCCTTTGGCCACCAAGTCAGAATAGAATGGAAGAATTTGAAAAACTATTTTCAAAACTTACTTATATTTTTTGTTCAATAGCAAACGTAAAAGATAAAAACTATTTCAAAATTGATTCGATTCATTTAAAAATAAATTTATTGTTATTATTATTATATATAAGATTATTTAAAAATAAATTTATTTTGAAATGAACTCTGGGAGTAGATAGGCCCTTTTTAGCGTCGGACAATTTCCTTTTTTCGAAAGAAATTAAAAAAAGTTTTCATTTAATTTTATCTATGAAAATCGAAGAGCGCTATGAAATTTAAACTTATATTTGACATGTTGCCAACTTTTCGTTGTTCACGTGATTCTTGCTTTCTAAAAATTTCATTTTATTCTACTAATATTTGATTGAAATAAGACTATTGAAGACATAATTATAAAAAGCTTTTGAGTAAAGTAGAGAATATTCTACGGTACAGTGTTCCCGTTTGATCGCATTAACGGCTACTTGTTATATTAGGAAAACAGAACCAAAAAGAAAAAGGGCCCCATCAGTACACATTTATGTAACAAAGATTTATTGAAAAGATTTTGTGACAAAAATTGTGATCTTTCTCGACGTGGAACGAGAACTTTAAAGTTCATTAATGGTCTGATGGTTGCAAGATGTATTCCAAAGATAACTAATAAAGTTAATCATCATCAACATTACTACATACAGTTGTAGTGTGCTCTTTGCTTTTAATAATTTTGAATCTCTACGGTATGTTATGAAGTACGTACGCTTATGTAGATATTTCACAGAATATTTTCTCTTATCTTGCTGAATAAAAAGCTGAATTGGTTGTGTGACCCAATCGGAAATGTGTAAAGAAAATTTTTTATTTGCAAATCTACTTGGATCATGCAATGCACTCTTACTTGGATAAATGCTATAATTCGAGAAGTCCAAACGTCCAAAGAAATTGAAAAAAATATCACGAGGTAATCTCTACACATATAAGTAGACTTAGAAAAATAATATACAGATTTCTGACAAGCGTTGAAGTGTCTTAAGGCCAGATTAGAATATAGAGATAGAAAAGTTGTAGTGTTAGTAGTTAGTTAGTTACCTAGAGGCAGTATTTTGAAAAGGTCTGACATAAATGCGAAAGCTAAGACCAAAATCCGTTTAGATTATTAGGGAGAAAACTATTGAAATTTCCGGTCTTTTTATGATTGTTTAGCTACAGTGAGCGTATCTGCAGAAAAACCTTGCACCAGTAGTAGATTAATTTGTGAAAGACAAAGAAATATTTACTTTTTTTTCTAGATCTTGTGGAGTTTTTAGATTATATCCTAACGATATCTAAAACTAAAGGCCTACAAGGCATTTGAATTTTTTTTTGTGGTTGTTGCAAGAATTTAACAATATTAATGTAACGGTATCCTGCGGTGGTGGTTATGAAATAATTTTTTTTTTTTTTGAGTTGAAAGCTTGATACTGATATCATTTACTTTTGTTCACCTCGACAGGGGCCTTTAGACTGTACGATGTTGACAACGACGGTTACATAACAAGAGAGGAAATGTATAATATAGTAGATGCCATCTATCAAATGGTGGTAAGTAGATATAAATTTTAATAATGATTGCTTAAAAAAAAAATTTTTTTTTGGGATTTTTCGTAATTAGCTAAAACCTTGTAAGTTTAATTTCTAACGATATCATATTTTTCTATTTTTTTCTTCTTGTCCATTTTTCTTTTTCTTCTTCATTTTTCTTTTGTGCTTTTTCCAAATAACAAAGGGACAACAGCCGCAAACTGATGATGAGAATACGCCGCAAAAGCGGGTGGATAAAATATTCGATCAAATGGATAAAAATCATGATGATCGTTTGACATTAGAAGAATTTCGTGAGGGTAGTAAGGCTGATCCACGTATAGTACAGGCGTTAAGTTTAGGTGGTGATTAACCAAAAGATTCTTAGTTTAATTCTGTTACAGATTAAACGATACAAAAAAAAAAAAAAAGAAAAAAAGAAAAATAAAAACAAAAACAAAAAAAGAAGAAAATAAAAAAAGAAAGTAAATTTAATGAAAAGAAAAGAAGAAAAAGGATTTCATTTAATTAATTTATTAACAAAATAAATAAAACGTCATACATACGTAGAAACAGAATATACTAAAATCAAAAATCGTTAAAATAAAAAGCAACTAAAGGATACGCCTCGCGTTTTATTATTAATATAAAAAACGAAACCAATATTAAATAAATTAAATCGTATTTAAATAATTCAGGAAAAACACTTAACATTTAGTTTATAAAACATACATACATACCTATACTTACACCCAAAAAAAAAACAAAAAAAAACTCTTGACTATACCAAAACATACAAATTTTTAAGCACACTTTAAAATATTTAAACATAACAACACATAACACACTTCTATACTCGTACGTATAAACTAACCAACGCACACATCCAACTCCAAAACCTCATACATGCATTACAAGCGCAAACCAAACATGTTGTTTCATAAGGATGTAGTGTGTGTGTTAGCTTTTTAACAAAAAAAAAAAAAAAAAAACAAAACAAAAGTAGTCGTATGAGACATTGTAAGCAAATATAAGCATTGCTTGATAAACGTTTTTTAATAATTGTTCATCAGGCTCAACAGCAAGTGTTGTTTAAATAATATTAAAATATATACATATATATATATATATATGTATATATATATATATGTATATATATATGTATAGATGTATATAGACATATATAAATATATATATGTATATATATATAATTAACAATTTTTGATTAAAGCTAATCATATAATAATAATAATATTAATAATAATAATAGTTTTAAGTTGATTGGAAAACTATTTGAGGAAAACTTAACACCAATTTATAAGTAAATTTAAAAAAAAGCGCTTTTCAACGAATAATATTTTCATACATCAACATATATACATAAACCTAACAAAGTAGTCTTAAATGTTGTTGTTAAAATGTGTGGTTCTTTTTCTTAATTTTTACGAAAATTTTGATCAGAAAAGAACGTACGATATTATGAAATTCCTTCTGATTGATATAAATAAGATTTTATGCAAATTAAAAAAAAAAAAAAATTTTTTTTTTCATTTTCCATAAACTCTTATGCATATATAAAAAACTGATTGTATCTTTAGCCAATTAACAGCACAAATGCCAGCTGAGCTTATTTTTTATGTAAATGATAATCGCGTTAGTCTGTTTCTTGACCATACATACATACATACGTTCAATGGAATGGTAATAATTGATTTACTTAAAATTTTAAACGGGGCTTTGCTATCTTGTAGCGATAGTTGCATTCAAATATAAGCGATAACTATAAACTATAAATTTTATATATATATATATATATATAAATAAGAGATTTATCAATTTCGATCTGTTGTACGATTTTCTTCTTGGAAACTAGGAAAAAGAAAGCAACTATGAAACTTAAGATTCATATAGATTATTTTTGTTGTTGAAAATTTTCAGTTCATAGTAAGCGTACTCATGAAGACACAACTGGTTACAAAACCCATACATTTGATTGTTCAAAAAAAAAAAAAAAAAAAAAAAAAAAAAAAAAAAAAAAAAAAAAACATTAATTAAGTGACTTGTGGAGCAACCGCTTATTTTGATAGAATCCAAAATGATTTAACGTAGAACATATAAATGCCATAAAATTGAGAAAGATTATTAAAGTTTCAAAACTTTTCCTTTTAAAATGTTCTTAGTCAACATCGTATTGCGGGCTGTAAGGCTCATAGTTTTCATATAACAAAGATGTTGTATTTGACTTAAAATGGAAGGAGGAATAATATTAAGACAAATTGCTTAAGATACAATACATTTATTAACAACAAATCGTATCATATGCAAAAAGTTGTTTTTTTCTTAACATTTAAAGAAAAGCGTCCTGGCCATTTGATACAATACGTTGTTATGTTGTTGTTATTCCAATATTTGGTCCATATTCTAATTAGTCTTTTTAAAATTCGTTTACGTAATGATTATCGAATGAAGATACAATCACTTTGATTTTGTTCTTAAAATCAAATCTTATTTATGGTAAAATTTTTTTTAATTTAAATTTTTTTCAAATTACAGCTAATAAAAGGTAATACTTTCGTATATTATTTTTTTTTCTTTTTGAAACAATTTATTTTTAATTTCTATAAAAACACATTAAAATCAATTCCAGGCATGTTGTGTATTCTCGCTTTTTTTTTTTCTATTAGCAATAATCAAATGCATGTTTTTTTCTTTATCAAAAATTAAAAATTTTTAAAGAACAATATTAAATTTAAAGCTAAAAATTTTATAAAAATCAAAATTAATAATTTTTTCACACACACAAACAAACACATTTAAACTTTCTTCTTTGTCTTCACCCCCTCTATAATTAATGAATAATAAAAATATAAATTTAAAAAAAAAAAAAATTAAAAAATAAAATGAAATCTATATCTCAAAAACAGAGTTTAATCACCATTCTAAAATAATTTCTTTAATTTATATGTGGTTCAGCTTTATATACTCGTTTTTTCCTCTTTGCGAATATATTTTATATACGTTTTCTTGACGCGAGCAAACGCAAACTACATACACGCACACACACATAAGATTTCAAAACACACTCTTCAATACACACACACACACACACACACAACACACGAACACGAACAAAAACGAACACACACGCGCGAGCTCGCAAACAAACACATAAACGTATCTCGTTGCCAGAGAAAGGTACATAAAATATACGAGCCTACACATGTGCATTATTATTAAGTTTTCTATATTTTCTACTTTTATGATAAATTGTAAATTTATTTAAATGATCTTCAGTATATATATATATTCATATATATATATATATATATGTATATATGTATGCTTATAAACATACAGGCATATATATATATATATATATATATTCTTTATTGTTGTTATTTTTGTATAAGTCAACATATATACATTTGTCTCTCTCTATGTGAACAACTTGAAATAATATGTTTTTTTTTCTTCTCTCATTCTTAATTAAATTAGAAATTTCCACATATGTACTTTACTCATAAATATTCCGCTTAATCTCTTCAGTTTACTTTATAAAGTTGCTTTTTCCGCTTCTACAAAAAAAAAGTAAATGCATTAATTTTAATATATATGTATACGTAATCGTATACGTATTTATGTATATATTATAGAGATCTAATGCTCCATTTATCTTTTATTTTGTAATTCATATTAATTCATTGTATTCATTATATGATGAAATCCGATGCTTGACTTTAATTTTGTATACATAGCATTAGCACATAGAACCAGAACCAGAACAATATATCGCTTATCGAAATCATGAGTATTCGAAAGTAACATAATGTAACTTAGACTTTAAAATTAAAGATTTCGTTGTCTTTTCAAGTAATTCTTTTTAAACGATTATTTAATGAATATGAAAACCGGTAAAAATTAACTGAATCTAAATACATACAATACAATATACCGCTTAATTTTATCTCATTTCACTTTACTTTTAATCTCAATATTTACTTTTCTTGTTATATTTCATCTTACTGTTATATCCTTTATTACCATACTTACGGGATCTAAATGGGTTTCGAAGAATTAAAAAATCATATTATCTATAAAAAAATTTTTTCTTTTTTTTTCAATTTAATTTTTAAGCATTTCAAAGAGCAACATCTTATATTTAATAAAATTGTCATTTAAAAAATTTTTACAAATTAAGCTATATGATACATGGTTTGTCGGAAAATCATGAGAAAAATTTATCGTGTCGCGATAGACAATATAACTTATGATAAAAATTTATTTGAAATCAAAAAATTAAGTATTTTCTGCTAATAGGTGTGGAAGCGAAAAAAGGATTTAAAATTATTGAGATTGTAGTTTTTAATTTAAGCCAGTAACTGAAAAAAAGGATAATTTTTAGTAAAACTATATGTTGTCTTCTAAAACACGTTGTAACCAAAGCCAAAAAAAAATATTCATTCGATTACTAGTGAATCCTATTTAGAGGAACTGTGAAAAATTTCAATAAGATCGGTAGAGGCGTTTCTAAAAAAAATCTTGTATGGACCGACTTTAAAAAGTAGAGTTTTGAGAAAGAATCGATTTAACTTTAAAGAAATAGTAATAGTAGCGTAAAAAAGTTTTCAAAGGAATTTTCTTTTAGGATTTTTCTCCGCGATTGACTTTCGATACTTTGAGCAAATGTTTTTCGTATGTTTAGGTAAAAACATATGAAAAGAGTGGGGATTCTCGGATAATTCAAACCTATATATACTCTTAAGTTAAACTTATTTTTCTATAATTTATCTGTTCAATTTAATTGTATTTACTTTTATTTTTAAATCAATTTTTACGTTATTTTATTGGAAATAATCTGCTTCGATTTACCTTAATTTATTTTATATTAATTTATTTTACTTATATTTCCTTTTTTTATTTATCTTTTTATATATTTTCTTTATCTGATTCTATCTTTTTGGCCTTTGTTTGTTTTATCTTGATATATTATACTTTATTTAAATTTTCTTTAATATTTTACCTTTCTCTACTTTATCTAAATTAACATTACATAACGTTACCTGACTAAGAAAGACAGCCATAAAATCAGTTGATTTAATCGAGTTTATTTTGAGACAAAGCAGCTGCTGTTTAATTATAAGAATGTAGAAAACAGCTGATTTTAAAAAGTCTAAGTATCTATAAATTCTGCAGGCTGTGTAAATTTTATAGAGCTTGTATTTAACAGCTATTTGTAAAGAAATTATTTAACCTATTTACCTCTAAGCGACAACCATTTAAGCTAAGTTTAGCTGTAGCTTCAAATTCAGTCTAATTATTCTATTGTTGTTGTCTCCATTACATAATTAATATTCAATAAAATTGAAAAGTGAATTAAAAGCACGGAACGATGACGAAAGTCTTGGGCATGCCCATATATATCTATAGTCGTTTCATACTAAACTCGGACACTGTTGTTTTATAGTGATAATGAGGTCTTCGATTATTTCGATAAATACTAAATCTTTATGAATCGCAATGAAGTTAACTTTGTTCTAACAAAGTTTAATATTGCTAAAGAAATGTTTTTTTTTTTATTTTTCGTATTATTATTTTATTGTGAAACTATTTCAAAGATGAACTTATTTGTGAAATTTGCGAATTAATTTAAATTTTGATATTTTCTTGATTTTATTCATGAAGAGGGATGTTCTTCGAGTTAATTGAATGCTCAAACAGCTCACTTCTGTAAGAGGATTTAGAAATAGTAGAAAGTGATTAAGTGATCTCGGAAAATTAATCCATACTCGCTTTTGCTAAGAACTAAGCTAAATTTAGCCGTTCGAAGGACTTGGATAATCTTTAAGAGTTTATTTACTTTGAAGTCAAAAAAATAAAAAAAGGCTGCTTTTTCTGACTCTAGATAACTTTTTCATAAAATGTATCGTTAAGTAAAGGCTTTGGTAGCAGTAAATTAAATTCTCCATTTAAATAGAATTTAAATTTTTCATTTTTTGTAACTTTATTTTTTGTGTAACTCAATTAACAGTAAATACCTTTCCAGGCATGTTTACTGCTAAAGCATGTTCATCATAAGCCTTTACCGCTTATGCAAATCTACAGCAATTAGATTAATGCTAACGCGCTTTTGCATAAAATTTCCATTTTCAATGCTTTTAATAGCCGCAGTAAAGCGCAAAAAAAACAAGAAAAACAATATCTGCTATAGTTGTTATTGAAAGTAACAAAATATTGAATACTGTCAGTAAATAAATACAATTTTATCAATGTGTTAATGACCGCCACAATACTAAGCTAACCTTATTCTATATATTTTAAAATGAAAAGAAAAAAAAGAAAAACTTCTCAGCTAATTGGATGAAACAATAGCTCTTTAGATGCCTATTTAGTTGTTCATATAATAATCAGATTTAAACATAAATCATGCAAAACCATTTAAAAAACGTTTAATTAGAATGTAACGATTACAAATAAAATTTTATTTCCTTTTTAATTATTGAATTTGTTTCAATTAATTATTTAAAAAAAAAAAAAAATTAAAAACTATGTCATAACAAATATTTTTATTCGTCATTATAATCGTAGAAGTTATATTAATCTTTCTTTTGCTTTTGTTACAAATGCATACATTCGTTAGCAATCACTTTTATTTACCCAGTCGGTTTGCCCCTCCCCGTATCTATTGTTTGATGAAAAAGGTAGAAAATTACATCGTTTTCAAGCTTCAAAATTATTATAATTCTCTTAGAAAACACAAAAATACTGATACTTACCTTTCCTTGTGGCATAGTCGATCGTGACACATCGTAACTGCATTACTATGAAAGTGTTCTCGACTGATGAGAATAGATCGGATTATTTCATGTCAATATATAAAAATGAACTATAAATGTTGTTTATCCAACAAGAACAATTTAATAATAATTTTTTTTTTGTTTTTTTAAATAAATCGAATGCTTTTCATTTACATCTTGCCGGATTATAATGAAAAAATATTATATTTTTGCTATTTATGTTAATTATTATGAATTTTGTTCTTATGTGCAATTAATTTAAAATTTAATGAATACATTTTTTTTTTTTTGCTAACAAAAACGAAAGATATATTAATTAATTCAATTAAATATTTATAAATTTTCTCACATAAGCAGCAAACTGTAAAGTAAAATATTTAAATACTAAAAAAAAAATACAAAAAAAATGTTAAAGCAAATGTTGTTATAATTTTCTCAACAACAACTTCACTTAACGCATTATTTATTTCGTGAGTAGTACGCTGACTATTCCGCTACCCGAACAAAAATTTAAGTCAAACGGCACTTAATTTCACCATTGTACGATACGATGACGCCAGAAATTTGTATATTATGAGATAAAATATTTATTAACTGTTATTTTGTTCACTTTTTAAAAAAGTTCTTCTTCATCAAAAAAAAAAACCAAACAGAATCTTGTGTTAGTTTGGTTTTCGAAAAAATTACTTATCATCAAGTGCACTAACCACTTATCATCTATAATCGTAATGAAGGACTTTTGCTACTTTTGATTATTTTTCAGATTAAAAGGACAACTTGGGTCATCAACAGACTCACACTACTTTTAAGTTTACTTAACAAAGAGCCTCTATCAGGTAAATTAAAAAACAAAACAAAAAACAGTTGGATACGGATTTAACATAAGAAGAAATCCATTAAATGCTTCCAGTAGCAAAAGGACTTTTAACACTTTTTTTTTTATCATACATATACTTTGATTTAACCTTAACGTAAATATTAACCTTAACCTTAAGATTAACTGCAAAATTATGAATAATCTTAAACATACAAATACAATTTTAAGTTTCCAAGTTTAGACTTAACTTTAACTCTTTTAAAGTGAATCTGAAGTCATAAACTCAATCTTCTTTCTTAATTCCAAATTTAGCTTTGACGAGCATATATGCAGCGATCTAATTTATGTCTTTTATCAGCAATGATTGAATGGCAAACAAGTCGAAAGTATTGACATAGTCTTAGATTTAATAAAGAGCATTCTTTACTTCATTTTCACTTTTATCGGCTATGCTTTAAGATTAAAATATTCACAATATTTTCATAGCTTTATACAAGATGCGAGAAAGTTAAGTGTTTGTAACGTTTATAATAAAACAGAAACGATATACTTTTAACTTACTATTAAGTCTCTCTTAATTGACTTATATGTGATAATAAGATTGCCTGATCATCGCAAAATTCTGGCAGAGAAATGAGACTTTGCCAATGATTAAGTCATAAGCCATACTTATCATTGATTTTTTGATTATCTTCGAAAATGAATTAAAATTGCAAAACAAATTCTATCTATACACATTTACACGGTTATTACGATTAAGATGTTTAATCGATAAGTTTTCGATGCTTTTGTATCAGCATAGCTATGGTTTATTTTCAATGAAATTCTTTTAGATTATATCTGATGCTATTAAATACTTAACCACTGCTTAGCATAAGTGTAAAGTATGTTCTTCTCCTTTAACATGAATATTAAAATTAACGTAATAATTATCCATTTTGGAAACAATTTATTATATTTATACATTTATAAGGGCAGAACAGTGTCGCAAGACTTGAGTTCCGTCAACGAAGCTTTTGAAACTTCACAAGATATACATCTAGAAATAGATGGGAAGTTTTTTTTTCCACAAAATCAAGTAAGAAACATATATGTAATGTAATGAAGCAATAGAATAGAGAGGGACGGACACTGGACAATTGTAGTGTATACTTCTTGCAAAAATCTTAAACAAATCTTTTAAGATATCGTTCAATTCATACGATGAAGTAAATATTTGAAGAAAGTAACAAGAAAATAGTCGTCAATGCTTTCTATTTTTTTTTTTTTGGTGTCATTTATATAATACGCTCTAGAGTTAAGTATAACTAAAAGCAAAATCTAAATACTGCATGAAATTCTAAATACTAAAATGAAATTCTAATGTGAATTCTATAATCTATGATTAATTAGATAGAGAGAAGTCAATAGCGCTTGACATACTAAATATAAAAATGAAATCTAATGAAATCTTTACATAAAATTATTATAAATTAAAACTAAAAAAAGTAAAAATAAACGAAGGCGCATTAGCAGTACTATACCACTTCTCCCCCTATAACATGTAATATATAGAACAAAAAAAAAAAAAAAAAAGAATTGGTATATATATATATATATACATAAATAAAATTATTGATACAAATTGAAAATATAGTTCTTGTAGTGCTTTCAGTCTGCACTTTATGCAATATTCCGTTGTCAGCACAGAAAGTTTTGCTGGGAAATTTTAAGCACTTTCCTAATTTAGATAAATTAAATTTTTTTTTTTTCCTTAAAAAATAAGGAAATAAATTTAAAAAAAAAAGAAAAAAGAAATTTTACAATTCTAGCAAGCTATACAAATACATACATAAGTAATACTAAATAAAAATTAATCTCAATTACAAAAAAAAGCAAAAAACAAACAACAACAATTTTAGCAGCAACAATCAATTTCTTAACGCTTATGTCTTAAGATACCGCTAAATATATGTGTAATGACAGCAATCTGTTTAATAAAGGATACGGAATAAGTTTAAGTATAAATTAAATTTTTAAGAAATCACTTTAGAGCGATATGCAAGAACTGGGAAAATAATTATACAACATTTGTAAATATAAATTATGCCATTAATTTAAAGATCAACTTAAATACAAAAACAATGAAATGAAAAACACCGAAACTTTACAAAAAGAAAAAAAAAGGAAGAAATGAAGACAATTACTAAACAAAGATTTAGTTGCTTATATAGAGAGAAATAAAAAAAAATTTTACAAAAATGAATTAACAGAAAAAAAAAAAATTAAAATAAAGTACTGATAAGAAACACTTACAAAAAAAAAAAATTTACATAAAATTTACACTCACACAAGACAACAATTGTATAAATGAATTATGCCTAAGGGCGTATCTTGGATACTCGCTACCCCCCAGTAGGTTTATAAAGCATATGAGAATATAAATAGTTAGTATACGGATCGTATGAGTATTGTATGAGCCTTACATATAATAATAATAATAACTGATTTTAGGATTTTATCTTGAATACTTACCACCTCAAACTAATCCATAAAAAAAAATATGAATTTAGTTGATTTTTAGGGTTTCAGCTTACTTTCGGGATGCCCTTTATTTAGAGCAATTAAATGATATGCTTACTGAATTTGTACATGAGGATAAGCAACCACAGGTATCCTTTCTTCAACATTTGTTGTTGCTGAAGAGCGTCCTGCAACGAGCCAAGTTTTCAAGAGATTTATAAAATTTTATTGTAAAGAGTATATCACATGTACTAGATTCTCGCTGGAATTTTTTAAAATAATTTTTGTATAATATTATGGAAAATGAAAAACAGAAAAACAAAAAAAAAAAAAAAACAATGTCATCACATTGATCATCACAATTAGGCTCACTAAAGTTCAACTCCTTTATATGTTAGTTTCCATTAAATATTCACATAGTATTCAATAGTATTTCGTAAAGCGCGTTAAAAAAGCTTTTTTAAAAATTTTTCAAAACTTTTCACTTACATATCCGCCCGAAAAGATCTCAACATTGAAATCAATCAATCGATGGCATCATTTCTTTGGCGGACAAATATCATAAGTAATTTAATTGAAATATTGACTACATTGTATTGGACCCACACTCTAAACTAAATTGAAACAAGCTTCTCAGCGCAATTGATCAAGAAATTTTTCTTAAAATCAAACCTTTAGATCTAACTAAACTATACTAACCGTTTTCATCGATACACTAATGTAAAAAAATTTGCAATGCGTCCGAAAAATTTCAAATTAACAGTTGATGTACGCGAAATATTTACTTTTATGTTGACGAAAATGATCGCAAGCTATTCAGATAACATAACATAACCCTCGATATTTTTATATTCCGAAATTCTATATATCCGAAATTAACCACAGAATATAATTCATTAAACACTTTCCGTAAATTTAGGGAAGAAATATTTATCAAATCTCTACTATCGTGAGAATGCCTAGTAGAAGCGTACGTATAGTTAAAATTAAATGATACACAGCTATTGCAAGTTAATCTATTATACAATTGCATCTTAGAGAGATGTATTATGGTATAAAAAAAATATTCATCTAACCTTCGGTAGTCGGTATAACCCAGATTCTTAAGCGTATATAAAGCAATTTTTCCATTTTATAAGAAAACTTATATTTTTATTAAGCGAAATCAATGCTAAATCCCGGTTTACAAAAGCAAAATATCATTCATATACATATAATACAAATATTAAATTTAATGCAAAAAAAAAAAAAAAAATAAAATAAAAATAAATAAATAATTAAAAATAAAAAACAAAAGAACGAAACAAAAATTATATAAAAAAAATTCTGACACATATTATGAAAGAGAAATTTTTTTCAAAAATTTTTAATAATATTTTTGGTTTTTTTTTTAAAAAGTAATTTTATTTTTTTAAACTTTATTTTGAATGTGCTTTTTATATATAAACCTAACTACGTAATATACCTACGCGTTATACATACATATACAGTATATAAGATACCTAAGAATCTTTACAATAACTAATAAAAAGAAAAGAAATGAACAAAAAAAATATTTAAATGTTATGCAAATGATTTAAATATAAATTATATTAAATAACACGTTTTAATAAATTTGCAGTTAAATAATAATAATAATATTATATTAATAATAATAATAATAATAATATTTATGATAATAATAATAATAATATTAATAATAATGATAATAAAATATTAATAAAAATAATGATCATGATAATGAGCCGTATTCATTAATAAAATAAATAAATTGTTTTAAACGGAATCCATAACAAAGTAAGTGATATGCTCGTAGACGAAAGTCTGCTCTTTTTTTCAGGTTTGCAGTCATAAAACGTGTTAAACGAACATTTAGAACCCGATTTAGTGAAATTTGAAACGATTTGCAAAACACCAAAAAACTCGTGTTTTGCTTTTTTTCTCTTTATCCCTACTAAAAAGTGTTTTAATATTTACTTTAACATTTTTACAAGTATCTGTCTCACTTCTATTTATTTGAGCACCCCAGCACTATTCATATAAAAGTTTTAATATAAATTTTGATATAATTTTAAGAAACAATGCAAAGCGTAATGAAGATGGGTAAAGAAAGTAATAGGTCAAGATGAAAAGAAGCGACAAACAAAAAAAAACACAATGAAGCTTTTAATCCTATGAATATTTGGAAAATACCTGGAGAATCTAATGTTAAATATTTAAGTTTATTAAAACGACTAGACAAACCATCTAGTCTATCTTTTTACAAAAAAATGGACTCGATAGTTTTAGTTACTAGTGCTCATCCTATTCCTTTTTTTAGTCAGAGAATTTATTTGATTGATGTAAATAAATTACAATTATACATTAATAATAATAAGTAAACACACACACATCAAAATTGAATTCATGCGTTATGTGTGCACACAAGAATAAACAAAATATAAATCGAATGTTACTGTTTAGCATTCATAACATGTATTATATATACCTGGGGCAATATATTGTATACGAAAGAGATATAATAGAATGTTTCAGAGGGATATAAGCCCATACCAAACAGAAATCAGAAATTTGCAATATCTTGTAAATCGTTTGTGTGTTTATGTTCTCCAATATTATATAATTTTATATAATTTTTTTTATAATAATTTTATCGATTCGCCTTTACTGCGCCTGAACACAAAATTGTTTTTCTGTAACGAAAACATAAATCTGAAGAAACATAAACTGTCTTGTTGAACTATTTTCACGTTAGTTCCAACTAAACTGTTGAAAAACAAAAACAATATAAGAAAATAATTTTTTTTTTTTTAAACAAACTTTACATGTTGCAGTCATGAAATCAATAGCTAGACAAACAACAGATAGAATTAAATAAATTCTACTAATCACGCTAATCACGTACGTATATGTATTGTGTATCGACCTTATGTCTATGCGTTCCAAACGCTTGTAGGTTTTGAGTCAATTCTTTATCGAAATAATCAGATCTCCAGTTTAAATAATTAACTTGTGAGTATAAAGATTTTTTTCATTCAATTGAAAAAAACCTCCCTAAATTAACGCGACAACAAGTATGAGAAATTTATTGGAGTTAACAGAGTATCGTTTATTATTATTGTATATTTCGAGATAAAACATTATTGTTATATACATGACTTTTACTTCTTCAATTTTTTGTCGCAGCAACGACCTCTATCTATAAAGAAGAGAGAAATAATTGTTTCAATATTTCCTTTCACGCTTAGGTTTTTTTTTTGAGATAAAAATCATAGCCAGACGTGGGAACTCACATTAGCTACTCCTTTAAGAAGGTGGTCAAAATCTAATTTTGTAGTAATTTTTAGTTACTGGCAGTGAAAACGATTAGTAATTTTGTTCAAGACGAGCAAAATATTTCTTAAAACTTGTAATTTCAAACACATAAATTTCACAGCGAAGTATTCAAACGTTTCGCTTTAATCCAGCGCTTTAATCCAGTTCAGCGATTATTATTTCATATTCTGTATAACTCTGGGCCCCTAACTCCAGAAATTATACTTTCTTACAATCCAAATATGCATATATATGTATATATATTTCCTATATATATATATATATATATATATATAAGAAAGTATAGTTTGTGTCTATGTATATAAATATGAAATAATCGTCTGGGTGTAACAGTTTATGGGAAATTTTCGACATAGTGTTGCAGTTCAATTTTATGACAGGTAAGAGCGAATACAAAATATATTTTTGAAATTAAAGGTGAATTAAAGCTCGAGCTATAGACCAAGAAAGATATATTCTCTGACTAAAAAGAAATTGTTTTAGCCTAATACAATGTCGACGAACTTAAAAAATATTATATAATTCACTTAAGAGATGACTGGCCAATAGATGAGACTTAAAAGGCCATAAATGTAGTAAATGATCCTATCCAAATGATCCTATCCAAATGATCCTATCCAAAAGGGTGACCGATATCAGGTCAAAACAGCTTTTGTAATGGAAATGCACGGGTAACAATAACACGATAAAGTCATAACACGCTTGATAACTGTGACGAATACTTGCTATATAACGCTAAAATCAATGTGAGAGATCAGATTCATTTTCATCTTTATTTTGTATTAAAATTTTATTTTTAAAAACACTAAATCTTAGACAAAAAAAGTTATGTTTTAAATGTTTATCAAATTGATAGTTTAAAAAAAGAACAAGTAACCAGTAATAGTGGATTTTCATTTCTATTTTCATTTCTATTTTGTACCCACCATTGAAGATGTAGGGAGAGTATATTCATTTTGTCATTTTGTTTGTTATGCACATAAGAAAAGTTCAGAGACCCCACAAAGTATATGTATTTTTGATCAATATCAAATTTAGAATCGATTTAAGCATGTCCGTCTTTCCGTCTGTCCGTCCGTGTAATATCTGTGGTAAACATTTTCTTGACCGCAAAAATGAAGATATCGGTTTGAAATTTGACAGAACCATTGGAAGTTTTTTGCACGCAGGTTAGTATTGAAAATGAGCTAAATTGGTCCTAAGTTACGTCTATGGCATAAGATAAGCTGAAAACATGTCTGTTTTCTAGGTGTTTTGCTCACTACTCATAGACTACACAAAAATTAAAATTTTAGCTTTTTTTTTAAAGACAAAGGTGGTGCGTACGAAAGATTCAGCAAAGCTGAATATAATTTTCTTACTTCTTTTTTTTTTTGTTCTTTTTTTTAAACTTGGAATGTGTCTACGGGTGCCTATGAATTTCTATCAAAATTCTCTAGTAAATTAATTAATGTTACCGAATATTTGCGGGCTTATGGTGCCATTTTTTGACTTAAAATTTGAAATATTTAATGACATGAAAAATCGTTTGAAACGAAAATTGTAAAAGACCCGCAGTAAAAATATTTCTTTTCAAACGTTTGTAATTCGCACGAAGCTTATACCTAAACTACCTGTTTTTAAACCGACTTTAAAATTCCTGATTCCGCATTTAATGCGACTTTTGATGATCCAGCATATAAGCTCTGATTCGCTTTAAACAAAATAAGCTTGAAAGGTTGCATACAATTTTTTCCTATTTTATACTTCTTTTACTTCGCTTTTAATCGCTTTTAATAATTTCTTAAAGAACCGATAATAGCAACAATTAGCACCGCCGGTATCAAACGATATTTTCTAATAGATAACAAAAAAGGGAATGGATTCCGTATGATTCCTTATATTATATATATAATTCTAGCGTTATGATAAAAAAAAATTAAAAAATAATGATTTTCTAAATCGAAATAAATAGAATGAAAGCGTGATAAGAAAAGTTGTGTCTATTTCTACAGCGTATAATATAACATAAAGTCTTGTAAAGATAGACAATTCAAAGCAAAAAAAAATCGTGTAAAAGCGTAATGAAATAAAGTGTTCTTTCGAACCGAAAAAATAGCACACTTTTTTCTATCATAAGTCAACTGAAACCGTTTCATTCGTATTACATCTTATAAATGGAATTTTAAAGTTTACTCTTTAATGGCGATTTATTATATAAAAGCGTGTTGTTATTCATTGGTTTATCTGTTTACCAGTTTAATATAACACTTTTGGAATAAAGCTTGGCTTTGTAATATATTTCGAACGTTTGATGAAAGAGAAACAGAAAATTAAAAAAATTGTCTTTTTTTTTTGTCAACAAAAACAGCGCTTTTTCTTTATCAACAATAATTTACTAACAAAAGTCTTATAACGATTGTCTTCGAAAAGTTAAATTTCTTTAAAGAAACTACTGCTTTGGAAAATAGGTCAAGTAAACTTTTAGCAATGCAAAAAGAAAAAAAAATGTTGATTATATACATTAAATGTATGTATCTCTGCTAAATAGTCGATTGTTTTCCCTGTAAATCCTATTAACTATCTTTCTTAGAATACTGTTTAGAATATTAACTTAAATTTTTTCCTTTAGTTTTATTATTTTTTTTTTTCTTTTTACCAAGGTCTCCACACACTTCCTTTATCCATATCATTTTCTTCGTTCTTCATTAAAGCTTCATCACCATAGGGATAGCGATTAGTTTGTCGGTTACCATAATATTCGCTACTACAGTATGTTGAAGTTGATGTTGATGGTAATATGGACGTAGTTGTTGTTGCGGTTGTTTTGGTGCTGCTGTTGATTAATCTTTGGTATTGTAGTGTTTCTCTTGTTGTGTTCGGCACATTTAATGTCTGACGTAACATTACTGATACTGGTGATGACGTTATTGCGACATTTGGTACATAATTTGCTATATACTGTATAAGATCACCGGTAACATTACGATCATATTTGCTAAGAAATTGTGCCACTTCACCGGCGCAATGCTGAAATCCAGCCCAAAATTTTTCCATATTTAAAGAATCATTGTGACGCACAAATAAAGCATTTTTCGCTCTTAAACGTTGTAAGTGACGTACGGTCAATTCAAGAATATCAGCCTTTTCCAATTTCGATACATTTTCCCCATCCTGCAATAAAGTAAAATCATTTATTATCAAAAAAAAAAAAAAAAAACGAGATACGTTGGGGGAAGTTGGCTTCCAATATCTTCCAATCGTCTACAAAATTTAAAATATTTTTTTTTAATGTATAAAGACTTCTTATTGACAAGAGAAAAATAAGGGTGTGAAGATAAATTCGAATTTAACTAGCAAAGACATATACCATTAANAAAAAAAAAAAAAAAAAAAAAATCTAATTACGTTGAAATTCAAAAGCAAGTGAAATGCCGAAATTGATCTCAAAATCGATGATAAAGCAACTCTACTAAGTCATTAGGGTCAAACACAATTGGGTACCACTGTATGTATATATATATCTACTATATATGTATATAATATATTGATCAATAATTCCTTGGAGTAAGTAGACAACTACATTTTTTTTTTTTGTAAATCATCAAATTTTGTAAATTTTTTTGAAAACTTTTTTTTAATCATCAACATAGTCTTTTTCAAGAACCACGTATTGATCTCAACGCTTTTCCAACATTTCGATGCCTCTTTTTTATAGAAATATTTGTGAAGTCACTTAATCTGACGGTTTGATTCAAACCGTTTTCCCTGGATCGCCCTTTCGAGGTTTACAAATAGATAATAGTTACTGCAAAGTAAATCTAAAGAATACGATGGATACGGCAGCATTTCGAACTTCAATTCAAGCAATTTTATTTAATAAATCATGTTTGCCTCGCTGAAAGCGAACTTTTTCGTTAGTATTTAAGGAATTTTTTTTTCCTGATAATTTTCTCCTTCAATCGAATCAAACGGGTGATATACTATTTGCTCTATCCATGATTCTTCTTTTTTCAAAGTAATCGATAAAGAAAATATTGGCGAAATACAGAGACACTATCGGTTGACTGTTCGCTTCGTACGTTTTTCCGTACATATCCTTTCCACTAGACGGACGATTATATTCAGGAGTTTAGTAGTAATTGTTTTCATCTATTCACGTATACCATATGAAAAATCTTTTTTATTGCCATTAAACAATTCTCAACGGTATTACGAATCACCAACACGGTGATAATGGGGATTAAACCCGGTATCCGTAAGAAAAAAAGTTTTCTTCTTTCTTGATTTTCAAGCAAAATTAGAATTTAATTTTTCGAATATTGAGAATAATTTGTAGTATTTTGTTTGGAGATTTTTTGATGTATAATCGGTGTCCGTGCGACCTCGTTTGAAATCTACGAATTGTTGCTTTCGATGGAGAGGAACAGCCGTAACACTTTTCAACTTAATGAATGGCTCGAACTATCTTACTTGGCATCAAAAGCAATGATTAATTGAAAATTCATTCATTTTCCATAGGTTTATAAGTAATTAATTTTATAATAACAAATAATGTGACTAAAACTATTGCAACTGATAAATAAATGGCCGAAAGGAAAACAAATTGTGATAAGTGCCGTTTGAGAATTGGCCTATGACGATATATATGGATCATTTTGGAGAATTATTGGCCGATATGTTAGATAATATGAAGTCATGAAAAATCTCTTAGAATACCACAACAATTGGTTGTGATCTTCAAAAAAAAGCCCACATCCGTTAATCACAAGATGATGCTATAAAATCTCAAATTTTTAAAAATCATTTTAAGATCATCATCAGTCACTCATTTTGAATTTACGCGCGCAAGTCCTAAAATAAACAGCAATTGATTCTAAGGCGCATTGATGTCAACGGATCATTTCCACGCATATGATCGACTTTCTCTATGGTTCTATAAACTCATACTTTATTTCTTGTGATCATGCGTTTGGTGTACAACTCAAAGAAGTCCATATCAAAGTGTATGGAATAAAATATCCATCCGACATATAACGATATCCATTAAAACATTTTTGGTATTTTTCATATGACGATTTTCGGGCCATCAAAAAATTTGTTGAAAAAATTATTCGTTTTTGTTTTGTCTTAATGGAAACTACTATTGAATGTTAAGAGACTTTTATGGAGAAGATGTCAACGCAACGAGTTCATTGTATTGTATTTTTTAAAAGTGCTCTCTAATTTTTCAATGTATAACATGGGTTCAAAACATGAGTAGCGGTTTTACGATGCATGAAATATTACTCGAAAAACATTTTGGATTGGAAGGGGAGGGGGGTTGGCATTATGTCTTGGTATCTGTGGTAAAAATTACACATGAAAACTCTACACACAAAACATATTGATAAAAGCTGCATCATTCATATTCATATAGAAAGTCATTAAAACGCTTGAAAACAACGATAGATGTCAAGATAGATACGATGAAGTGATTTTCCAGATCGTCGAGAACTGACCACATTCTGCGAAAGGAGTGAAAGAAATCCTTCATTACATCTTCCGTATTATCCAAACATTAGCCTTTCTAATGAGAACCTTTTATTTCGAATTATGAGAAACTAAATTGAAGTCGAACTAATCCAATTTAACCTCTGCTTTCACTAAAAAATATATTTATTAACCCAACAGTTAACACAAAAAGTAACAAAAACTATATTAACTTGCAAAGGATGGGGGGACGGAAGAGAAGAACGATAATATTTAACTCAAGGACCCATTGATTGAATAAATTTCAATCAAATCATTTCAGAAATATAATAGCTCTCTATATGAGCTGATTGTTATTGTTACCATAAGTGCTCTTGTTTAGGTGAGCAACAGGTGATTAGGTTTCATTTTGCAAGAGAGTATGATGAAGATATAACTCCGCAAGTTTTGTATACGCAGGAATACAATAAGCGTCAATGGAAAGTTGGCGCAGAGTTATAAGTTAATCGCTAAAATGGCGAAAATGTCCAGCCAAGCACTTACCGCTTGTAAAGTACCGGTCATTAAATCTTTCAATTCATCCAAACACTTATTAATCCTGGCCCGCCGTTTACGTTCCAACATCGGTTTCATAATCTTGCGATATTGATAAGTTCGGGACACTGGTTCTATCGGCAAAGAATTTAACATAAACTGATGATTAGGCGGCATTCTAGCAGTCGAATTCATTAACTTCACTTTGAATTTCTAGTGTATAAAGAATTTATTACAAAAATTTGTTTTTATATATTTTTGAATTCTTTTAATGCTTGAAATTATTCTCTATAGGTTGCTCACAGTTTGGTTAAAACTTTGGTTAATTGTTCTCATTTATATTTCTTTTATTTATTTATTTTTGTTTTATATATATAAATGAAGATCAAACAATGCTTTGGTTTTCTAATAAGATCTACACACGTCCACGTATTCGTATGGAATGATCTTTTCCAACTGGAAGACCTTTAATTTTATTTGAAGATTTTTAAATAAACAAAAAAAAACAAAAAAAAAACAGAACATAATGCAAAGAAAGATCTCAAGAAAATAACAAAACTAAACATAAACGCGCGCGTATACACACACACACACACACACCTCCTTATATAGAGTTAATAGAGTGATTCTCTCTCTTAAGCTTGAGTCACGGAAGAAGTTGATATTACGTATGTCACCCAACTGAACAGCGTGCACAACTCAGACAATGCAAAGCTTCTTTATGACACGCGCTCGATTGCTACTATCATGGGGCCGAACACTCCAAACGAATGTATTTCGTTTTATTACTTTTATTGTCGGCACGATCTTGTTAG
Source organism: Glossina brevipalpis (assembly GCA_000671755.1). Classification (NCBI taxonomy): domain Eukaryota; kingdom Metazoa; phylum Arthropoda; class Insecta; order Diptera; family Glossinidae; genus Glossina; species Glossina brevipalpis. The sequence goes on along the minus strand of KK351020.1, from coordinate 2,676,136 downwards.
CCAATGGGGAGACGTTTCATGTTAAATGCTACCAAAACTTTGTTGTTATGCCATATATACGTTCACATGTATTGCAAACACGAACACACATATCGACCGTATAACGTCATCGAACGAAAAACTTGTTTTGTTTTGGTATCTTTTTCTTATTTCATACTTTTTATAAGAAGATCACAAAGCGAAGATTTTTTTATGAATGAAATTCTTTGAGTAGCAAAATGTGTACGCGGTTACTTACTTAAACCAAACACAAAAAAAAAAAATAAAGAAAAACAAAATCAACAAACGTTTGAGTTAAAGAAAAAACAAATAACGAATCGTGTGAATATTATATGAAATAGATCGCATTCAAGCTTAATGTCATTCCAAAGTAAATAATTAAATAATTACCAAAGTTCAGCATCACTTATTGATAACGATGATAATGATGATGAAGATGATGATGATGTTACTTTAATTTGCAAAAATATATATCAGCAACTGATTGCAAATACTTTTACAGTTATATTATATATACAAAGTAACCTAATGATGTACCTGATCGATTATATATAAAGAGAAGATATCACGTAGCACTTATACTTTTAGTAAAGATGAATCTAACAAAGTTAGAGCTCAGTAGCTTGTACAAAATACAAAGATTTGTACTGCTTATATATGAAAAAGGCTTAAGGTTCCATTTCCTTTTATTAAGTTAAAATAACGTCTTACAGTTTTATTTATTTTTCTTTTTTTTCATCTCTTGCAGTTGCTGTGACAAAGCGATTTAATGCATTTTTGTCATTATTATCGAACTTAATAATTACTTAAATAATATTTAAATAATTACTTAAAAGTTTCAAAAGAATATCTTTTGAAGGAAACACTGCATTCACATAGCTTTCTCTCCATCTGTCCTCTGACCTTGTAAATCTCTCTGCTTTTTATCTATCATACATATCAATAGCAGAAGTTGAAATATTCATTTCAAAACCCAATGCCTAGCATTTTCTTATTTCTAATTATACGTTACATTTGAATTTGTTCATCCATCTGTATTTCCTTGTCTATATGCCTATATGTCCTTATAACATCAGCCATAGTGTGCTTCGCAAGACTGGAAAAACTTCACTGAAAGAATATGCCCCTAATAATATTGGAATGTTTTATTTAGAATAACATATAACAATAACTCGTTATAAAATTAAGAAAAATAAGTCAAATATTTCCTGTTGAAATTAAAAATTTCATGACTGAAGACTGAATGTACGTTGAAGTTAATTTTCATATTATTATCTTGGTATCGGTTCTGTTCTATCTTCTCATCTGACATCGAAAATCGTTATCGATTTAGTTTATCTTTTGCAATTAAGAACACAAAAAAAAATGTCTACAACTTCGGCTGAATGGTCAAAAAGCGCCTCTAGCAAATCAGTATACGTAGGTTCAAATCTGAATACGGTAGAGTTATTTCATAGCCAATATTTGAAAAAATGGTAGAGTTTTTTCAATTAAATAATTATATTGATAGAGCTACTGTGCTTTGTATAAAAAATTTTTAAGAAGAAACAAATTTCAAACATTGTTTGCCCTGGCTGTGGTAGAGTTGCTAGGAAGCTCCTCTGGCAAGAGTCAGTCAACTTGGGTGTTCAAATTTTGCAGTGAAGCTTTTATTCTTTCACAACCAATAAACTGAAATAAAAATACACCAGCGAGCCGTTAGCAGCCTATGTCTAGGAAGTTCTGAATACACTTCACTAGTCTTAAGTATTAATTTCTTTGGTCATTAGAATTAATGATATAAAAAAAAAATATAATAATTTCATCACATAGCTTACTTCTTTGCTAACAAATTTTTTCACAAAATCATTTGTATTTCTCAATTGAATACATAAAGCGTAATAAACAGTTAAAAATTTCTAGATAAATTTTTAAAATTATTTTTTTGAAAAAATGTTATTTATTAATGTTAAATACGTCTCGGAAGCTTTAAAGGATGTTGTTACTTTACAAGACGGGCCGTCGAACCCAAAACGAGTTCTAGACATTGACCTCATCCTTCCAGTCTAAGAATTAATTTCATTAGTCTAGAGTATAACAACAATAATAATAATAAACACAAAAAATAAATCTTTAAACACCAGAGAAAAATTGTTTTTTTCATCAATTCAACGCGTCTAATGTAAGAGATCGTACGGTCATAACGGTAAATATTTCCTTGTGTTTATTTGTTTTCCTGAGAAGATTTTTCAGCGAATAAATAATTAAATTCACCGTTTCCCAAAGCATAAATGGTTGTTTCATACTCATGGATGATCTTGCAAGATTCGCATAATCGATTGTTATTTATTTTCGGTTCACATAAGAGAAAAATAGTATTCGTTGTTGAATTTCTGAAATATTTCTTTTGCTTATTTGGCGGTAGCTTTTTAAGTGATCTTTTCACACATGCGCATGCAATATTGAGGATATTTTACTAACAACGAAACCAATCAAGTAAAATTTACATTCACAATATGTCACATCTTAATTCTCTTAATTTATCCACTCATGTCTCCAATCAATATTTCCTGGCACAACAATCCAGATCCAAATTATTGACACTAGACATATCATATCGCAATAAAGTATGCGAGCAGCTTTTCTCCTAAATAATTGTAAAGCTTAAAAGTTTCGAAATGTAGAAAAATACAATCTGAGGAACCTTTCCCAATTTTGAAAAAGTACATTTTAGCCAAAGAACTTTATAAGAAAGAATATAATGATATTTAGAATATCACTTTCTGAAAATTTACAATTCTTATAGAGATTGCGATATTCTGAAAGTTTTTGTTTAGCCTCAAATCAATAACCATCGAGAAAATTCACAAGCCCCGCATTACAATGTTTTACCCAATTACTCTCTGTCTCTCTATTTCTCTATGTCTCTATGTCTCTATCTCTCTATCTCTCCTGTCCTTCTGTCTCTCTGTTTCTCTCTCACTCTGTACCTCTGTCTTTCTATTTCTCTGTGTCTCTGGTTTTCTGTCCCTCTGTTTCTCTGTCCCTCTATCTCTCTGTCTCTCTCTGTTTCTCTGTCTCTCTGTCTCTCTGTTTCTCTGTCTCTCTATCTCTTTGACTCTCTGTCTCACTGTTTCTCTATTTCTCTATCTCTCCTGCCTCTCTGTCCCTCTCTTTTTCTGTTTCTCTGTCTCTCTGTCTATCTGTCCCTTTGTCTCTCTGTTTCTCTATTTCTCTATCTCCCTGTCTATCTGTCTCTTTGTCTCTCAGTCTCTTTGTCTATTTGTCTCTCTGTTTCTCCGTCTCCCTGTCCCTCTGTTTCTCTGTCTCTCTGTCTCCCCTCATCTCTTCTCCTCTTTCTTGTTATCCACTCTTGTTCAGCCAATATGGGCAAATTGGAGAAAATGGTTGTTTTGTTCATTAAAAGACAGTATTTGGCAGCTGCCTCAATGAATGGAAATGTTTTGAAGAATTTAGTTTATTTCTTAAAAATAATAAAATGATAATAAAATAATAGACTTCTAGACAAGATCTCTATCAGATAAGTCATAAGTATGTCATGGGTCATGACCAGATTTTTCTTTGAATTTGAAATAAATAAATTTTCAAAAATCTTAAGAAAACTTTTTTACCACTACTTTAATTGATTAAAATTGAAAATATATATTATACTAACGACGATAGAAAAATGTTATTTATTTATATGATTTTCGACTTAATCTCATTTCGTTGAAAAGCCCGAAAAGCTTAATGAATAGAACTTATATCTATGCGTACTACTTTGTTTTATTAAATTTAATCAGATAAATCAGCAGCTTTATAGTTTATAAACGCAAACTTTGAAAGAATGTTTTGTCTGAAATCAATTTTAGTTTGGTTTGGTTATCAATCTTTTGTACTTTTTTGTTAAGAAACAGTTAACGGAAAGTATCTATATTTATACGTAACATAGATGCTATAGTATGTCTGTTTGTAAACAGTTTTACTTTTAACACGCGCTGTGGGTTCAATCACCGACATTATTATTTTACTTTTTTTACTGTGTTTTTCGTTTTTCCCCACTTCTTTCAAAACATTTTTTTCTTTATTTTTACATAAATTCTTTCCCACGTTTCACAGGCAATACACAGTAGTAACATGATCGTGTGTTCATTTAAGTATCACATCATACTGTTGCTGCTGGTGATCTGATAATATCTGTTATAGTGACAGCAGAAGTTAGCAGCATTCATTGTAATGCTACAGCTTCGAGTATGTAACACCCACCTTTTTGCTTTTTTTCTTTTTTCCCTTCTATTTTTTCCTATTGCACTACCTAAAGCATTTTATTGTAATCATTTCACGTTTTACTTAACACTTTATGTTTTAACGAGTCTAAATTTCATTGTAAAATTTGTTCGGAAAATGTTAAAAATCATTTTTGGCAATAAGTGGCAATCAGTTATAAATGTCTGTCTGCTCGGCCTGCAGGTATTTTTTGTGCGTATTTTTAACGATAAACGTTCCTCAAGATTGACGAAATGAACATTAAATGATAAAAAAATGTAATAATAGTTTTCATAAAGATTCATTTCATAAATCACGATTTACTAATTTTAAATAATCTTAACAAGAGAAGTGTGAGTATCTTGTCATTTCATAAATAACATTCAGATATATGCAAGCATCGAAGTTACAATGTGACATCTTGGGTCATTTCGGTTACGTCCTATTTTTCCTTCTTCCTTTCTTCTAATCAAGCTAATCATTTAAATATGAAATTTAGTTACAATAAAGTAATAAACTTGAAAAAAAAAAATAGAATTTTGAATGTTATTCTTAAACTCAACTGAAATGGCATTCACTGTAAATGCCTGAAATAGTACTTCGCGCTTAACGCAATATTTCAATTACTTTGGTCAAAAAAAAAAAAAAAAAACAATGTTACGATGTAATCGCTTACTTTTCATGAGAACACTTTTATGGGAGATACCGCAAAACCTGAACTTTCGTCGTGCAAATTTGGTAATTTTAATAATTTTATCAAGAAATTTTAATTCTTTACCTACTTTTGACATAAAAAACAAAGACAAAATTAGACATTTGTTTTATCATATGTAGGATTTCGTTTTCAAAAAATCCTTATATCAGAATGGACCACGATAAACGGATCTACGTAATCCAAACATCAAGTTCTTATGCCAAAACATTATTCTAAATCAATTTAAATTATAAAATTCTAAAAATACCAATTTGTTGTCATATAAAGGTAAATGTTTTCTAACAATGTTTCTATAGGAAGGAACATGGACCCTGCGGATGTTTCTGGTGGAATACTAAATACTGAAAATTTATTTTCATATAAACATTTTTTTTTGAAAATGGAACTTTAAATCGCAAGTGGTCATACAAATGGTACGACCCAATCCTTTTTATTAGAGTTTGTCCTTGGGACAGAAGACGTCAGCATATCAAGTTTTGTCAAAATATTGCAAAATAATTGCAATTTTTCAGTTAAGCATAAAAATACTTGTACAAATATGAAACAAGCAAAGAGACAGACGGACGTATACAAACAAGTTTAAATCATTATGGAAAATTATTCTGAATCAATTGATATAAGAGAAATTTAGCATGTCTCAAATCCTTCTATGTGTTGCATATGTACCCTCAAATTTTATAATCTTTGTACTGAAAGTAGTCTAAAATATAAAAATTTTAAATTTTGTTGCAAAAGATTTTTGGATAAACAAAAACAAAAAAAAAAGAATAACTTAAAAAAAAATTCATATATAAATAAATAATATTAAGAATTTAACTATTTAAAGGAAATGCAAACAATATACAAGATGGACCTGGGAAACAGCAATACTTCAGTAATGAAAAAGCACTAACCATTTCCTTTTCTACGAATAATATGTTAATACAAAAAAGATGGTATAAGTTATTATAATATATCTAGTTATCTTAGAACCGCGTGTTAGAATTCGTCTAAGATGTTTCAAAATGATTAGCGAACAAATTACCAAATTCTGATATATGTTTGCTTACATGGAAAGATTGTATCATAAATACTATATCATATCATATCATATCCAATTTGTCTTTCATGCCTTCAACATAAGTGTTCCCTATTTCTTATTCGAATCATTAAAGGATTGTCTACATGTCGAATACGTTGCATAGTGCCGCGTAGAAGGCAAACCATTCTATTTAAATTCGAATTCTAAAAAATTTATTTCTTTTATATCGTGATAAATTTACTCCTTCAATTTACCAGCTCGAGCAGTCGGGCAGATAATGATTATTAATTAATTTAGTAAATAAAGATTGAGAGATATAGGAAATATATATATCTTTAGAATTTAACTATTTCAGCTAATAGCAGATAGAAAATGATTTAGAATTTTCTACAATTAGTTTTTCTAAATTAATTTTATCCTAATTGGGCCCACTTGTAACGTTTCCAGAAACATCATTGAAAGAAAGTAAAAAGTAAGGATGAGAAATATCCTTTGATAGTACAAACGGAACAGTCTTATAGACATTAATGATGATATTATTAAAGAAGATCAATATCGAACAATTTATTAGATAATAGTAACCAGCGATATTGTTCAAGTGATAAAGACAATGATCAAAAACAGCATCGAAAATTTCATTAAAGGGGTCATCAATGATGTTAGGGAAATCAATAGATGATATAGAGGAGTTCTCATTATATGAACATCGAAAGACATCAAATGAATTAAAATCATCTAATGTTAGCAAAATATCCGAGCTTTGCATATTTGACGAGAGTGTTCATCTTAAAAGAAGATATTTCACGTAAGTATCGATGACATTGGAATATATAAATGTCATATGTATATTTCCACATAACCTAAACTTCATTTAACACAAATAAGTTATATATCAAACGGAAAGCATATCTGGGTCACGTGAGAAAGAAGGCAGCGGATAAAGTGTCTATAAGTATATCTCCGCCAGGTTTATACGTAGTGATACAAATATGAACTAAATTAAGAAAAAAAAAAAAAAAGATTCAGGAAAAGAATAACTTCAGAAGCATGGTAAACATTTTTCCGATCGATCGGGCGATTTGTGGATACTATATCGGTAATAATTTTCTTCTTTGTTTATTGAACTGACCTTTGACACAACTAGCATTGCTTCAAACGATCAGCAATGATTTTATTTCTATAGTTTATATAACAACAAATTCGATTATCATGTATAAACAAGTTGTTATTGTTGCTGTTGTTGTTCTTGATGATATTGGTGTATCTATATTGTTAATTATTGTTGTCGATATAGTTGTGAATACGTTTTTGGAAATCGTATATAAATTTGTCTCTCGTTAAAAAGAAAACTAATAACCGAGTCGATGCTATGTGTTGGATAAGAGTCACTCCAATCGGAGAAATAAGGTGCAGAGCAACATAAGATTATTTAGTGACACGTAACAATAAATTATAGAAACAAAACTTGTTTACAAAGAAATGCTAAACTCTTTTTTATTATAACTGTTTATAATGCGGTCGTATAATGAGATAGCAAAAGATAAAAAGTCATTATTCAGTAATTTAATTAAGAACACTATTATTATTTAATAAATTTGTGTAGAAGAAACAAAGAAAGATTTTTCTGATGCTTAGCGTTCTTCTTCTTCTTCATTTTCTTGTATGGTCTCAGAACGGTTCAAATCAGTTGGCAAATGTATGATCATCAAAGTGCTCTATCAGTAATGCTGTTATACAAATCTTTTTTTAGGTATTAAATGTTCATGTAGTATTGAATGTATTTTAGATTCAGAGGTGATGCCTAGAAATTTCATATTAAGTTGCCTTTATTAATAATCTTGCTTTTGTCAGTCTGTATACGGAATCAATGGTTATTGATCTTCTCGAAATATATCCAACTACGATAGGCATGAGACTAATGAAAGTAATCAGGGTAACTAAGTAAAGCTTTGAACAAACTTTAAATCCGGTTGATCTTTGCTGACTTAATAAATTTATCCTCATCGGAAATTGTTTAAAATAAATAAATTTCTATTCGGTCAAGGTGACGTTTTTAATTCGATGAAACTAAAACAAATACAAACAAATGCTTATGGGAAAATGTCATAAGAACGTATATTATAATACACGTTAAAATTTATTTTAGAAATATTATATCGCACTTATCAACCGCTTATGTAGTACGTACGTATTTACCGCAAACAGCAATTACCTAAGATTCGTTCTAGTGCGAATTTCACGTTTTAACTAAACGGAATTTTTTTTTAGACATAACCTGGAATGGCTTTTTTCTATTTTTAAATATTTCAAAATTAAACTGGCTAGTTAAGCAAATCACGTTAACACTGCTAGATTGGTCTATAAGAAAAAACAGAAAAAAATTAATTAGTAAGTGACCTCTTTTATCGTAAAGTTATTACATGAACTTAACGCGTAATATCAAGCACCTGATAATTTAGTGATTTAACAGTATAGCTGTGGATAGTGACTCATCGAAAAAATCGGTCAGTCTGATCGTTATCTCTCGGACAATTAAACTCATTTCACTTGAGAACAACATGTAATGAAGAATTTGCTTGGAGGTTTCAAAAAACTGAAGAAAGCTGTTAACATTTTTTTTTTTTTTTCTATTGAAGTTCCCAATGGTATCTTTTAGTAAAAATCTTATTGGATTGGCAAGATGGAAATTTAGAGTGTCATGATATCTTTTAGTGGAAACTTAATTTTTTGCATAAGTTGAACTTTTCTAGTCCGAAAAAAATTGCAGTTCTTTTAATATCCATTCAAAGACTGCTCCATTTAGGGCAAGATTAATGATAATCGTTTCTCTATAAAGATTTTTAAAGTTATTGGATTTGATTTCATGATAAATTTTACCAAACTATTAAACTATTAATTAACTTTATATTTTATAGCTTTATAGGAGGGTGGTATAGGCGGGGGGAGGGGGGCGTATAGGGGGTATAGGAGGGTATAGGGGATATAGAGGGGTATAGGGGATATAGGAGGAGTATAGGGGGCATAGGGACGAATAGTGGGTATAGAGGGGAATAGGGGGGTAGAGGGATAGGGAGAGAGAGGGAGAGAGACGGAGAGAGAGGAAAGATGGGAGAAAGGGAGACAGAGAGAGAGAGAGAGAGAGAGAGAGAGAGAGAGAGAGAGAGAACATGAATATTTCTTCTTTTAATTCAAATTTTATATCATTCTTGGCATAATGTATTATTGTGTTTAAAACAAAAACTAATTGAAAATATTTCGATTTTTCTAAAATATATATTAATATCAAAATAAATATCGAAATATTTGTCTATATGTGTATAATAAGAACGATTTAAAAGCATTAATTACGACATAAAAACTGGACTTATTTCTTAGCAAAATAATCAATCAGGCCATAAGCAGATAACTCTGACACAAAAAAAAAAGAGAAATAATTAACTTCGATCCAGAACTGTCAAAGGACAAGACGTTTAAATTTTATAATAATTAATTGAAAACATATTTTCTCAACTTAAATGAAAAGTACCACTATTGGTTCAACTGTTTTAATTATCATAAAACATAAGCGGAATTTTGTTTGCTTTTTATTATATATACATATACATACGTATATACATATGCAATGTAATAAATACATATTTGTCTTTTTTTTAGTAATTACACCATAACAGGACTCTTTAACATGACACATAACACACGAACAATGCCTAAAAAAAGAGTAAACAAGTAAAACACTTAATAAATCATCGCATCGAGACAGACTATGACTATCGTATCGATTATTTTTGTGAAAGAAATCTCTGTCTTAAGGTATTGGTTAAATATTAGTACATATGTACAAAATGAAACAAAACAAAATCAGCTTATAAGCGAGACGCATGCGCGTGTCAGACATGATGATTTCAACCGTAAAGTGAAGTGAGCGAATGAATGAATGAAGTAATGAAAGAAAAAAAAACGAACGAACGAACGAATGAATTGCTTACACATGAGAACTGGATTTATTGATGTTCACACAAACGGTTCAAATACCGCTTTAACCGCAAGAATACTTTAATATGTTTATTTAACTGTGTGAGCGCTAGATTTAAGAGTATATGTGTCCGTCTATCTTTGTCTGAATGTCTGTTTGCATGTCTATCTGGTAGATTGTCTGTATGTCCGTCTCTCTGCCAGTTTGCCTGCCTGTCTGACTGTCTGGCTGCCTGTCTGTGTGCCTGTGTGCCTGTCTGCCTGTCTGTATATTGGTCTCGATCTGTATTTTCCCATTTATGGTGTGTTCGTGTGACTGCATAGGCAATATCAACATATCATGAACGCAACAATAACAACGACAACGATGCCAACAAAGACAATTCTTAGTGGTTTTGCTTAGCAATCACTACTTGATATTGTTGTTGCTAAATATTATTTCTTTACCTTTTACACCTTACTTCAGAGTTTGCGTATTAACTTCGTCACGCTATGAGAAACCTTTCGAAAACAATCGGCTTCTATAGACCCTTTGATTCGTGACTTGTACTGCAATTTCATTAGATCCTTTCATTTATTATAAATTTCCATTTGATTGTAATAGAATCCATATTTTGTAATCAAGGTTCTCGTACAACCTACGAAAGATATCAATGTATGCACTTCATTACGTTTGCGTGTCCATAAGAGAAAAACATGTGAAGAGTGAAAACTATATTGCGATTTACCCAACTGTATAAATAATGACAACAACTTATCGAACATATCAAACTTTAGCCTAAATTTGTATAATATCGCGTCATTTCGGGAGATAACTTGGTTTCAAATAGTACCAAAGAAAACTCCAATTTTTATCGCAAAATCTTTTATTGTTTATTGGCTCAAAGGATGCACGGTGGAAGGGTGGTGAAAGTATATCTACAGCCTACAGCAACCCATCCAAATTTGAGAATATCTACAGCCTTGAGCTATTGAGAACAAAGATTGTTGTGGAATGTCTATAATGAAAAACTGGGTTATCAAGTGTCCAAAACTTTGAAATATAACATAAACTGGGCAAAAATAATTTTCTATTGCATTTTACAAGAGTGAATACGAACTAAGGTAAAAGAACGGCATCGTGAAAACTATACGCACTAAATTGGTATCTGGGAAAACAGAACAGCGATGTGTGGGTAGCTTAAGGCAAATACCTGCCTATTTGGCTTAACTTTACGCCAATAGTATAGTATACAATAAGTTAAACCCCAATCTGGGCAGTGTTCGAGATCTATCTGCTATCTATGTTTGAGTTTATCACAACTAATAAGATACTTCTCGTAGGGCTGTAGGCAGCAGTCAAGACTCATCGTCGTCTACGTCAGCATCTCTCAAGTAAAGTTAGAAGGAAGAAAAAGTCGAAAAAAAATGAAATATAGATATTTTAAAGTCTCTTCGTTCAGCCTCAGTGTTCAGGACTTATCGTCGTCTATATTGGCATCCCTCAAGCAAAAATTAGAAGAAGTAGAAAAAAAAAACGGATATAGATATTTAAAGGTCTTTTCATTCATTTTCATTAAAACCACTAAAAGTTATTGAAACACACCCCAGGCTTTATCAGTTCTTTTTCAAGTTCGAAATTTAAAATGTGTTAAGTTAACGTGCTCGGTAATTTTAATGCTGAAGAGTGTAATAGATAAACAGAGAAAAGTTTATCAAATAGGACATGGCTATGTTGCCACATACTGTAAATTAAAAAAAAAAAAAAAAAAAAAACTATTTTCGTAATAGAAACCGTTTTCAAGACAATTGTAGAATTTTAGTGTTTCTGATAAATAGAGTCAATAAAGTCGCAACATGATATGCAGCAGAGTTTGCTTTTATAGAGAGTTAAGAAAAAATTATTCATTTAGAATAAATGAATTATTTATAAAGCGTTCCGTTCATTGTGTATTTGTACAATTTGGTATCGAATTTATGCTGAATGTTCAACAATTTCTATGGATCATAATGAATAGGTTTCAGCTTAAGTTTGAGATTCTGTAGCAAGATTAGTAAGACATTTGTTTGTTTATATTTTTGGTTCTTTTACTTGACGAGAATTTTTAAATGGGTGGTCGGTTAAAGAATACTCAGATTAAATACTTAGAAGAATATACGAATATAAATGAGTCGTTATGTGATATTTGTGAGATACATTTCATAGGAATTTAACGATTTAATAATTAAAGTGATCTTTATATAAGCGATGACTACAAATCATGTTGCTTCGGCGGCTTCGCTAATAATGTTTTTTTTTTTTTCATATAACTTATTATAAATTCATTTATCGTCTTATTATAGCCTTTATACTTCAAGTATATATAAATGTATTCTGTATAACACACTTTTGAACTCGCCCTTCCAAACTGTGTTTAATATGCAGCTCCAATTGCCTTCATCAGAAAAACTGTATTTTATGCAGCATGTAGTGTAAACATTACAATCGCGTGTTTCGCTTGATAGTGCTTTTATTTTCGAAAAGTAAATTATGTTGCACCTGTTGCCATAAAAAGTTTCCCACGATCACAAGCTGTGATGTGCTATGCTTAGCTCGGGGTCTTTCTGTTATTCTTACCACATTTTCTTTTCTACGCTTTTATTGTCACTCTTGTCGTTGTTTTGTTGTTATCGTTGTTGTTGTTGTTGTTATTATTATTATTATTCTTTTTTGTTGTTGCTTTTATTATTGTTATTGTTACGCTCTCTGATTAGCCCGCATTTGAGAGCTTCATATAATACTTACAACAGCGGTGCCTGTAGATCGATAAGAAGCGAATTATGTGTCACACGGTATGCTGTTATGTTATGTTATGTTGCGGTGTGCCGCGTCAGTGCGCAAACGTTTATTGTGTACTACATGCGCAATTCAATCAACTGATTGTAATTCAACTCATTTAATATCTAATCGTTCTAATACAAATTATAATTAAGGAAAAAATGTTATTTTGAAGAAAAAAATTTGCGAAGAATCTTTTCATACATATCTGCATTAGATTGTCAAAAAAAAAAGTATTACATTTTCAGGAAATCTAAACTCATTAATTTACTTCCTACTTAATATTTAAGGTTAACTGAGTTTATCTCTGCTATGAGGTTGAGAATATTTTAGTTAAAATTTAATTTAAAGAATTTTAATTGTTTTTAATCTTCAACGTTAACATTCAAACTTTGCTAACAAAACTTAATTAACTTAAGTGTTAGTTTTGTTTAAATTTATGAAAAATCGTAACATTACAAGTACTTGTTATTCGAATGATGCAACGTCGCTTTGACTTTTCTTTTTTTTTCGAAAGATTCCCTTACGTGTATCATTTTTCAAATCGATGTACGTATGCAAAATAAAAACGTTAATGCTGAGCTATTCAAATTAGGGTAACAACGGGTAATTAAGAAGATAATTACGACTAAATTTATAAATTCACACGATTTAGAAATATATACATGTTGCGAGATCTTTGAAGCATACGTTATAACAAGGTTAGTATACTTCTGTCATCTGACATTGGATAGTTATAGTTATTTATTTCAATAAAAACAAATGCTGTCTCGAAGAAGGGGAAAAAAATTACTTTTCGCATGAAAAAAAATGTTGATTATTTATATTGGATCTACATAATCGTGATTTAGGAGAGATGAGATTTTCATACGAACGATAACAATTTTAATCTCATTCTAAATATTGACGGGTAATGTTGTAGCGAACGCTATAGATTTAATGTGATCCTTACTTGAGGGCAGTAGATGACACTGATAATTGTTAAGATTGTTTTTAGCCTAAAAACTCACACGAAATTTATTAACATTTACGAAATACAAGTATTATTATTATTATTATTATTATTATTATTATGTAATATATAATAATTTTCTAAACTTTGAAACTAAAGTTGGTAGAATTAATCGCCTACTGGGTCCACACATCAATCACTTCTTTTTGCGTTGAATAATGACTGGCCTCAAACATTGTAGGTGCATCAGTTTAACATCTCGATCACTGAAAAAGGTGGTGTTTGGACCGATTCCCATGATAGAGGGAACTCTTTGTTCAGCCGCACCAGCAAGAAATCTGAGCCCAAGAAATCTGAGCCCAAGAATCTGATCTCTTAATGTTGATCGAAAATTGCCAAAAAAAAGTGATACCGAGACAGTCGACGAGAATAAGGTCTGCATACAAAATGGTTTCTGCCTACATCTACAGATGTCTCCTGTGGTTTCCTGCAGTGGATATTTAATTACATTGCGTCCAATGGCACTAGGAATGGGAAAACGCGCACTCAACGCCCTGGGGATAACTAGTGCTCGAGTGGCTCATCTATGCGGAAGTGCTCGTAACATGTTTTATTCAATAAAGTTTTTGTTGTAGACAAGTTTCAATTTCGTAAGTGAGTCGCTGTTGCCATTGTTTTTGCTGAAAAAATTTCTTTCAAATCAGATTGTACTATAGTATAGTCATTGGAATCTTGGGTTCAAACCTCAATAAATGCGATGGAATTGTTCACAACCATTGCGGTGGGATCTTGCACAACCAATTCCACCACATTTGAGGTTTGAACCGAAGAGCTAATGGCTCTAATGACTTACGGTCTAGAGGCGCTGACTTAACAAAACTCACCTATAGCCGGGTCAATTAATTTTTGAAATTTCTGTCTTCTTAAAAATTCTTTTTATAAAGCGCAATAGGTGTAGCAATATAATTATTTATTGTTATTATACTCTAGACTAATGAATTGAGTTCTCAGACCAGAGAAGCGTATTGAGCACTAGCAATATAGGATATCGGCTCGTTGGTGTATTTATTATTTTGGTGTATTGATAATGAAAAACTCTACCGCAATGAGGCTTGAACCCAAGTGTACTGACTTGCTAGAGACGCTTCTTAACAACTCAGCCACAGTTGCGGACACGAAGTACAAGTAGAAAATTTGAATCGGCGAGTTTATAGTAGAGAGAACAATTTTGATCGATATAAGAAATTATAATTAGGTACCATTTTCATGCTTCATTCATGGAGTTAATTTAAAAAACGCGTTCACCTGAATATTTCTCAGGAAGATTTTCATTTCGTTTTCAAAAGCATAATTTCGATTTTTTGCATTTATTTTCGTTTAGGAATAAACCTTAGGTTTAAGACTATGATTCGTAATTGCACTGAGTCGACCAAGGTGCCAAAAGTAAGAGTGCCAAAGAGGATTAAGTGTTGTGCTTATGTATACCTGCATTCAAGGCAAGAGTTCTACAACGATAAACGACATTTGTCCATCAGTCAAATCCTTTAACACTTTTACTCAATTTTCTTAGCGTTCAGACCCCCTTATCTTGGAATTGTTCGCTTACTGTACAATATCGTCGTTTTTTACTCGCAATGTGTACCTTTGAAACAACGTGCTTGTAATAGTTTTTGCCCACAGTTCCAGATGTATCCTCTTTCTATTCAAATATATATAAAAGTTTTTTTTTTGTCCATAGACGTTTTACTGTAATCCGTACTGACCACCATTCTGCTTACAAGCCCAGAGTAGCTGTTTATAACTTTTTTAGAATTCAAAGGGAGATTTGCGAATTGATTACATTCAGTTTAAATCTATTGCGTACAAAAATTTCTGGAGAAAGACTTTGTTTCGCAAAAAAGGGAATTGGTTTGTCTGTGAAGTCAAAAAATAGAAGCATGGGGATGTATACTTATAACAAATGAATTGAACGAGTTCACAAGCGTTACTTACATTCACCAGATCTGGCCGCTTGGGGCTTTTCCTCATCTAAAAAAAAAAAGAAGCACCTGTATTTTAAAATTTTCCATCCAGCGTAGTATTTAACGCAGTCGAGAAGCACTTAAGGCAGAATACACTAAAGAGGCAATGTATTGTATTTCAATTTATTCATTCTCTTTGTTTGGCTACGAAATTATTGAATAATAAAACATACTTTAAAAATGCTTTGTATTTTTCTTTTTTTGGAAAAATATTTAAAGAAGAAATCAAATTAATTTAATTAAGCAAAATTAAGAAATAGTTCGGTTTATTTATGTATGGGATAATAAAAATTATTACCATTTCTCTTCTCACAGACATCAATTCTTGAAAAAATGATACATAAACAAACACATTGTATGCGGTCGTTTAGTTCTGCAAACCAGCTAATTTATGGTGTTGCTTACCAAAAAATCATTCGGTTGTAGTTTCATGTTCACATGACAAACCATTGAATAACTAAACACGTCATGAAATTTTAACAAATTAATACTCTCAGAGACTAAGATGATATTTGCGAAATATGTATTATGTTATATACACACACACACACACACACACACATATATATATACATACATACGTATATATACATACATACATACACACATATATATGTACATACATTTACGCATACATACATACATACATACATACATACACTCAGCCACGTACGCATACACATAGCACACGCACACATACACGCAGACAAGCTCAGCGATAATAATAATAACAATAATAAACCACAGCTTCCTCTATTACTCGTAAATATATTTCAAGCTGAAGTGCGGACTTTTTTTTAAATACATTTCGCATCTTTTTCTTTAAATCAGTTCTTTTTTTTTTCTTATGTGCTTTGGAGTTTTTTTTTTTTTCTTTTAGTTAGAGGGTCTTGAATGGATGCGCCTCGATTCATATAAAAATAAGGCAACAGTTACAATTTCAAGCGGAAATATATCGACAAACTTATGGTAAGCATTTATGTGTGTATGGATGTGTGTATGTGTGTATTTATGTATGTACATTAGTTTGTCTGTTGGTTTATTTGTTTATATATTTTGGAATTGTATGAGATTTAAGTCTTGTGCAAGCATAAAATTTAGTTGCTACTCTAGCCAGCATTTGTTGTTACTATTGTGTTTGTTGGTTGGTTACGTTGATGGCATTTGTTATCTGTTAAACAAATACAATTGTGGTTTATTTACTTGTCTATATATATTGTGTGTGTGTTTGGCTGTGTGTATGTGTGTGCGTGTGTGTGCGTGTATATATGTTTGCATCTATGTATGTATTTAGTTTACATAGTTGTTCAATTGAGTTTGTGTTTGTGTGTTTGCGTTTTATGCTGTGTTGTCTTTCGCCATTGAGTTGCAAATGGTTTTGGGATTGTGGCAGACCGCAGATTCCCACGGTTGCCAAGACTGCACACGCGCTCGCGCTCTAACTCGTACGCTTTGCTCACTTCTCACTGACGTTACAATTGCCGTTTTGACTCGTCTCATTTCGTCGTCATCATGTCATAGTTTTTTTTTTTCTTTCTTGTTTTCTTGTTTTCTGTTGTGTTGTTTTTTTCTTATTTTTTTTTTTTCATTCATATATTTGCTTCTTTTTTGTTTTTTTAGTTTTTGTGTTTTTTTTTTTGATGTGTTGTTTTTGTACAAAGTCATTGTAGGTATGATTTCTATGTATTAGTGGTGTACTGTAATAGTGTAGTGCATGTTTGCATACAAAAGAGGCAATCATGCACGATTCAAACTGTTTGGACACGCTAACTACTTGTGCTATGTGCTTCGATGATATGTATGAGAATAAGCAGTTAACCTAATGAAGGCAACTCATCGCTACTGCGCGCAATGGTGATAGTTGCGCGTGCGCAATTTACAATTCATGTTGATTTCAGACAACATTCAACACTTTATTGTGATTGTTATTACAGCCATTAATTTGAATGTTTGGAATATTGTGTGTGAACGTGTTATTCATGTGCACAATATATATACATTCGTACACTAACTAATTTGTATTCTTACTTACTTACTTACTAAGCTTACTCGTCTACTCTACTATTCTTACTATTAAGATTTTATTATTCAAAACTATTATTTATAATATTCTTTCGGAAAAAGGGCTTGACTCTTTTTCAAATTCTTTTTCAAACTTTAAATATATATGTATATTTATATATATCTAAATAGAAAAACTAAAAAGAGGCGTTTTCACAGAGTCCGATTAACCTTTAATTAGCACTCGAACCGACGACCTGGGAAGCAATTCTTTTCATTATAAAAAAGCCTGTCAGGGTAGATTTTTCGTTTTAAACTCTAATTATATAAAACCAGCAACCAAGAAATGGTACCGTTTAATTTCTAACTGTTTTAAAAGCTAATTGCATTAATTAGCATTAAACTTAAATTAAAGATTAATGCTTAACATGCACTTTTACAGTTAAGAATTTTAATTTGTTTTATTAAAAATTAATTATTACTATTACAAAAAAAAAATGTACAATATTATATCATTCTTATTGATTGTAAATTTTATTTGGTGACCTTTATAACGCTTACAGCCGAAAAGTATGCAAACGCGAAAACAGGTCTTTAATGAAAGCAAAATACTTGTTTTTTGTCGTGCTTGAATCTGGGTTATTTTTCAAATAGTTGGAAGAGCTTCTCCATCTGTTGTTTAGGTGACCTTTTTTCAGTTGCATGTTGTTTATATGCTTTGTCAACTTCATACGGAAAGAAAAAGAGAAAATAGTCCACAAACACAAACTTTCTACCTTATTTGCTATTATGTTTACATCAAAAATGAAAAACTATGCAAAGAAACGGAATTTTATTCTATTTTTTTTTTCTTTTTGGATCAAGTCACAGAATTAGTTCACTCTTCTGAACGACTTGCATTTTTTCCTGTTTTTTTTTTCCTAATTTGTCAGTCAAAGAGAATTTATTAAAGTTTTTAATACATTTTAGAATTATTATACATTTCCTTAGTTTTCACAAGCAATTTCAAAACAATTACTCTTCCTTTTAACAGCAGCAATGTATTGTGATAATAATAGGTACAGATACTTACGTAAAAGGCACAGTAAGGTTTTCAAAAACAAAAAAAGGTCTTGCAAACCTTATAAACTAAAGTATTAAGGGCTGCTTCCAACATGTTAATTTGAACTAAGTGTTTACTAATAAGCAGTTTTTTTTAACTCATACTCTTAATTGGAGGTTAAAAGAATTGCTTTCAAAATTATATATGTTGGTTAAGGTTTTTGCCTGTTGGGTATCATTTTCTTATTTAATTTTACTAAGAATGCGATTATTTTTATCGGTTACTTTCTTTTATTTCTTTAATTATCCAGTTAGTGGTGATTAACCGAGAGATATCTTAGAGTTAAATTTCAGTATCGGTTTCTTTCTTTTATTTCTTTAATTATCCAGTTAGTGGTGATTAACCGAGAGATATTTCAGAGTTAAATTTCAGTATCAATTAGAAAGTTAAATAAATGTCTCGAGATAAGTTTAACACTGTTAGATGAAGCTTAAATTTATAAAGTTTGACTGAAGGTAAATTGTAAAACTTAACTAAAAGTTAAATTTTTTTAACTTTCTGTTTAATGTTTATTGAAAACAATAATAATCAGGATTACGATATTAATATTTCAATATCTGCCATCAAATTTTCAAGACAATCATATAAGTAAAAGATGCTTGCGAGAAATACCTGCTTGAGGATCTACCGATAATCAATGCATACAGATATTCTGAAAATTTGTTTCAAAAATCGAAAACCGTAGTTCTTACGGTTGATCATGGATTTTAATTTAACCTTTGGGAGCCGTTATTTCTAAAAAGATTATCAGATACTTCGCAATGTATTCTTACAACTGGTTGTGAAAATTTTCCCCATAAAATCGAGGAGACTAGGTAAACGATCGAAAATATGCAAAAAGAAAAAAAAATATATAAAACTCAAATAGCATCTTGTCTTCTTCACTTACCCTTAAGTAGTAGCTGTTTAATACAATTAATGCTTCGAAAGACATTTTCGGCTTCAGAACTAAGTTTATTAAGAAGTACCCTAGATGATATTAATGATTTTTATTGGTAAACTTATTATTATTACATTAACGCAATCTCTTATTATTATATAAACGCAATCTCTCAGGATTTTCCTCGCCCGAATTGTCGAACTTTATTAAAGCTCTCACTAATCAATTCGCAATAATTACATCGACAGGGTTGCATTTACATTCATTAACCGAGTTTACTTCTGCTAGTGGTACTGCTGAGAACTGCAACTGGTCCAAATTTCAATAAAAAAAAAAAAAATTAATCTATATGGCTAGAGCTAATAAAACAGGTATAATTTTATAGAAATATTGATTTTTGTGCGATTGTCCTGTATTTGGATGAAAAATTCCAATTTTCGTCCAAAAAAATGCGCTGACTTTATTAATCAAAAGTGCTTAGATTCACTTATCAAAAACGTCGTACTTGGTTTACTAGAAACTGTTGCCGTAAAGCGATTGTAAACAGTTTGAACTAAAAAAATAAAAATTTTTGGTGTTTTGGCGGGCGTCATTTTTACAAATCGTGTTTGAAAAAAAAAGAAGAAAACGCCATTGAAGTTTTGGTATGTTTTGTAGACATGTTTTTTTAATTACTTGGGGACATCTTTTTTTTATTATTTTTTTCCATTACTCTGCAATTCTAGGGCCATGAAAATGTCCTTTCATCTTCAAATATTTTCCTTCATTCTCATTCCTCGAAGATTATACGATCGAAAGAGCTTCTTTTGTTGACAGAGCCGCTCATTTTACACATTATGTGTGCGTAATGAAAGAAAAAAAAATGCAAGAAAATTTAATTTTTTGGCAGAAACGTCGAAAGCCTTCAAATCACTCTCAGCTCAACATTCGTCTCAATGAAACTACACTTAAGTATTTGTGTTTGGAAATGCATTGAAGCGAACATAAGACCATACTTTCTAAGGATATCCCTTATTTTATTAGAAACGTTAAAAATCAACAACTAAGACATTGGACTATAACGTTTCACGCAGAGCCACTCTTCTCGAAGCGGCACTCTTCTTGGGGGAAAGTCCGAAATTTCAATTAAACAGTTTTTTTTGCCAATAATGGTTTTTTTCACATATTCTAGAAGGTTCAAACCATCTGCTAAGCTAAGCAATTTGTTCCTAAAACAATTTACGGTGACATTAACCGTCTAATCGTCTTTATTGGAGATAACATGTAAGCAGAAAGGAATTTTACGTAACAGTATCTTCCCAGTTTATAGGAAATTTTAATTTAATATTTGCTATGATTTTGTTATTCATAAATCACTGATCAAAAATGTTATTTTTTTTTTTTATAAATTTCTACAATTCTGAAAATCTAAATAAGAGAGATATGAATAAAAAGAAACAAACTTCTAAATGAATTCAAGAGTCCAGCTTGATCAATTCTATATATATATATATATAGATCGTGCAAGAAAAATCACTTTCATATATATTTTAGTATCACAATTAAAATTATTAATGTATTGTACCCCCCTTAGCCGCGGATTAATGAGCATAAAATTACAAAACCGATACTAAAATGTAATGAAAGCTAACGGTAACATTTTATTCAAATTTATACTCTTGCTTTGTGTTATATACTCTCATAACGTTATTGACAATAGATATATGGCACACACGTGCATATCCATCACTGATGAATGAACAGACAGATATAATAGACAGTTGAATTAATGAAATGAAAATTACTACTAGAGAGTCTGGGAGAATTTATTTCTCCTTTCTTTCGTTAGACAATTAGTAGCATTTTGTTTTTCTAGTAAAACAAGCGAAGCATTAACAAATTTGCATTTAACAAGTGCAATAGCAAAGTCATGTTTGTATATAGATAGACAAATGTATAAGTAAATGTACACACTTGTACGCAAATGTGTACAGTACTTCGCATTTAAGTTAATCCAATAATTACCTTATACCAAGTTACAGATTGCAGAAGAAATTACTGCCGTTTATATACCTTTCGATGTTTCAGATCTTTTATAAGGACTTAAGGAAATCTTCACCGTTATTATTTAGGATGTGTACGAGTTCACATTCAGAATGCACAGATTTATTAAGCAAATTTCATTATTAGTATTATCGGTTACCGTTTTTTTCTTATAGTATTTGTCACTTTGCATCAAATTTACATTATTCCGGGGTAGGAATCAGGATAAAACTCTCTAATATCAGTTTTGTTATAAAAAAAAAGAAAAAAAAAAACAAAACTGGTTATGACTTGTGACGGCCCTGCGGTATTGTTTAGAATACAAGCGTAGATGTCCCAGATCTGTTAAGATGGATACATTTTCTTGAAAATCGTAGCCGTTCTCTGAAAAAAAAGAGAAGAATTTACGTTGTGCTTAAAGAACGGGTTCTTCTATTTGCTTAAATCTCTATTTATTGGCCTGATCAGAGTGCGAGAAAAACAGAAAGAAAGAAGGAGAGAGGGAAAAAAGGGGGAACGAAGAAAGAAAGAGAAAAAGATATATAGATAGAGGGGTAAGAAAAACAAAAGACGGAGAAAGAAGAGAAAAATAAAGAAAGGAAGGAAGAGAAATAGAGGAAGAGAAGGGGAAACACAGGAAGAGTGAAGGAGAGAGGACAGAAAAAGAAAGAAAGAGAGAAATAGAGAGAGGGAGAGCGCTTGAGAATTTATTTGTTTGGCGGCCCTTGATCTGATTAATGGAATGAATTGTTCTATAATTGATCGAATTTAAAGGTATGGTTTCTATTCCTGTCTGTCATGATTTAAGTGTCAAAAATAACATTTTTTCATACGCCAAGCTCGGCAATCATTATAATATATTAGGCATAGACTGTATTACTAAGCGCATTACTTTTTGGGGTTATATTTTTCGGGTCTCGAGAGAAAATTCATAATAAAGAACACAGAATTAGCACTGACAGACATTTCTTAGGATTACGATAATAAACGTCATAGAGTAAATATTATAAATGGATCTAGAATAAAGCGAGTTAGCAGCTTTTTAAGATTAAAGTTTTTTCTTAATCATGTGAATCTATTAAATGAAAATTACTGTACACGATTACTATACATTTTGAACTTCTACCTCTATATCAGATTACCACGTTTTCACATAGATTTGTATTCACATGTACTGGTTAATGTTTAGACTTCTCCCCTTGTCAAGTTTGTGTTTTTGGACTTCTTTTAAAATTGTCATCAATTTATGGTGATGTTGTTTTACGCTATCTATCTGGTATACGTATATAGTGAAGACTCTTTCTGACAATTGATTGCATGATGTTGTTGATGCTCCCTTTTAGGTATTCTCACAAGCACTTATATGAATCTATAGATGAACGTATATAAATGTTTATAGCTCTGTAAGTGCAATTGAAGAAAGTGTACAAGTTCATAGCTTAATAGCTCTTAATATTGTTATCCCAATATTGAATCATGGGAATTTTCGTTTTAATACATAAACCGCTGCATATGCTTGCATGTATGTAGAAATATATGTATATGCGTATGTGTACATTTTAGTCTTTGTGTTCACATTCTGTGAGATGTGTGCCTTGATTCTGAAGTGTGACAGTCTAAGCCAATTGTCATTAGTGTCAGTTTAGATTATGCCATTAAGATGAACGCTTACTGGGAATTTTCTATATTAAAAGGGTTTCTGTGGTTTTACTAATAAAAAAAGAAGGGGAAACATTGAAAAACGTGAGAATTGATTTCGAAATTTTCGCTTGATTTTATTAAAAAAAAATAAAAAAATAAAAAATTCTTTTTTAAATATGAAAATTATATTCGAATCGTAAAATCGTAAAATATTCTAAATATTCTAAAACTTACGATTTTCATAACAAAAAAAAGAAAAATTTTTTTTCTTTTTTGTATTTGTATAATTAAATTATTTACTTTTTGAGTAAATAAGTATTTTTGTATATAATCTAATATAAATAAAGGTATAACATCGTGATGAGCAAATTTCTAAGCTTCTAGGTGAGAAATGACAAAACCAATGAAGTTTTCATCACAATATTTATAGACAAATTATGGCATCGTTCTGAATTTTTTTTGTGCATCATTTCAGAAAATATATATGAAAATATGTATGTGCTTGAAAATATATATATAGGTTAAGAAATCACTAGAACTCCCATTGCGGGCGATTTTAAAAACTTACAGTAATAAAAAGTTTGTAAATTTTATAAAGTTCCGAAATTATATACGCATTTAGTCTATAAGAGAACACAAAATTAACGAATATTTCCCTGCTCCCTGTAGGTTTTACAGGTATACACAGTCACGGCTTTTGTTGGCCATTTCGGGAACTTACTGTGATCAGGAATTTTTAAATTTGATAAAGTGTCGCTGTCAGCTTCCTCGGAATTTCCAAAGAAATTATAGGAGCTCTCGAGGTCTTTTCCTGTAGAGTGTGCACACAGACATAGGATGATACATACCAGACTTTTGTAGACTATTTTAGAAAATTACGATAACCAAAGATTCGAAAACGATACCGGAAAACCAATATCGTTGCTTGATGATTAAAAATTTCCTCATGCTAAAGGACTCATACAGCCCATGTATTTAAAACAGCTTTTTTTTGTTGCAATGTAGACAATTCGTAAACTAACCGTTTCAGACGATTATTTGAATCAAAAGTTTTTACATCTCGTAGGTTTTTTACATTATTTTTCTAACCGTTAGCAAGAAAATTTGAAAACTAAAAAGGTCTTCGGTTACTGAAATAGGAAACTTGCTTAATTAATGGCAAAATATCAACGAAAAGCTTAACATTTTTTTTATTTTTTTTTTTTTTTATATGGAACATTAAACAGTAGATAAATGTTTCCATTTATTTAAAACAGAAAAAGCAAAAAAAAAGCTGAAAAAAAATTGTTGTGTTCTGATGTTAAATTAAAGTCGTTACACTAATCGTGTCATCGGTTCACATGGCATTTGTGGAAATGAATTAGTTAACGGGATTAAAAGCATTTGAAAATGGCAATTATGGTAAGCTTGTCAAAAAACCAGATACATCATAACAAGGCGCAACATGCTACACACACACATTCATACACATATGCATAAATATGTTCGCGTTCTAAACTCTAAAGGTCTTTCTTTGCCTTGAGAATTGAAAAATTCGTGCAGCAGTTATATCACTTAATTGTAGTTGCGTTACCTTAAACATACGGTACATATATGGATGCATGCACGATGTCTACTATTTTTATAGACGCACAAGCATCTAAACGTAAGAGGATGATAAAAGTAGAGGTCGTCAGTTAAGTTAAGTACTCCCTCTACAAGGCTCCGTAACTGTATAGCTAGTAATCATTTAATTGTTTATTGCTTACTATTGTCTACTTTTTACTGACATGCAATTTACAATTCAGTTTTTTGTTAATACCATAATAATCTACAATATATTAAAGTCTACGTGACATCGAGCCATATACTATAGTTAGAGCTTGATTGCTTACAAATATCATAAATAATATGAAGGACATTCAGGTTTGGTCTTTATTATCGAAAAGGCTTAATATCTTTTATATTATTTTACATATATAAAATCAAAATGTAAAATATTAACCGAATAATTTTTTAATTAACATAATGGTTTTAATATCGAAAGAAATCTTTTCTTTTATATGAGGGTTGAGAAGTTTATGTTTATTATATAAAGTGGAAAAATTAATTGATATCATTCAAGAAGATATTCCGTTGAGTAGTTTAAACAATTAACAAAAAAAAAAAAAAAAAAAAAAAAAAAAAAAAAAAGGAGTAAAAGAAAATCCCCCACACATATACACATGCGCACCCAGCCACATAGAAAGAGTTACATCTTTGAGTTATCATAAGTCGCAAAATATTAGGAGAATATTGGCGCCAAAAGTATAAGAAAATATTTATTTTACCTCCAACGTCGCATTAGCGTCATATTTATTAACATCACTTACGAGAGCGAAAAAAAGAATACAAATTTCTATAAACATTATAAAATGCAATGTGGGAAAATGCTGATGAAGATAATGATGATGATGGTCATGATAATGACGATGACGGTGATGATGATGATGATGATGATTATGATGAATAAACAGCAAATGAATTGATACAGCAGCGAATATAATGCAAAAAAAAAAAAAAACAAAACATGTTTTCCCACTAAAATATTCTCAGAGATGTTTTGCTTAAATTCCTATCATCGCACGTTGTATGCTTTTATAGAAAACAAATTCATATTCATGTGTACAGCACATGTGCCACAGTTTTTTAGTCTCTGCTATGCTTAAATACGAAAATACGGTACGAAAAGAGAAAGAGAAAACTTTATGCACGAGATTGCAACGAATCTTTATTACTTAACACATAATGTACGGAAAAGTTTAACATTTTATCTCGTTACACTATTTTAATAAACATAAATTTATATACACAAGCATTTCATACGAAATTTCAGGATAATATATCAATTTACGTAAACATTTTATAAAATTCAGAGTGATGAGTTAACTGCTAAGTTTTTCGAAGAAATTCTTTACCATCAAGCAGCTGTATTAACCGTTTAGAATTTTGACAAGAAAAGCTCTTCCACTTATGGGCCCTAAATCAAGATACACAGAGTATTAGGACATTAGTTTAAGAAATATTTTAAAATGTTTAAATCAACTTTAAGCTCCCATATGAAAATTTAAAAGATCGACAATTAAAAATTTGTTTAAAAATATTTTATTTATTAAGAAAACAATTTTGCATAAAATAATGGATTTTTTTTTAAATTTTACAGAACTAACAACTAAATCCAAATTTAATTTGTAATAGTAAAACAAAAGTAGAAAATCAATTGTAACATAGTCCTCCGTAAACAAATAACAGAAAATCTATTCATTTATAAAAATTGGTTTTTTTTTATCCACTTGCCAGCAGTTTGTCAATTGTTATCAACTAACTGTCTAACAGATCTTAAAACATTTAAGGATCAACAAATTTTTTTGTTTAATATCTTCCTTTTCATATCAAAAACTTATTTTACCGTCTGTACGCGATAATCTAGCGATGCCTTGTTGAAATCATTTAAGGAAACGGGAGAACGTTCATCTTCTTCTTCTTCTTTTCAAAAGTATACATCAATCTTGTTTCGGAAATGGAAGAAACATTTGCTCTACATCTTATATTTCTGCATTTTATTATCTTATAAGGACAATTTACAGACCGTCATTTTCAGCGAACTTCTACCCAAAATTTGAATAATTTGGAAATCTTGTTGGATCATGCGTTGATTAAAAGACAGCCTCTTATAAGTTTTAATAAATGTTACAACTAAGAAAAACTTTTATATTTATATATCATCATATAGCGAGAAACATCAATTTTATATCCAAAATTCTAATTCGAAATCTCTTACTTAAAAAACCTATAGTGATCGTTAGCGGCTAGTTCTAGAGAATCTAGAGGAAATATTTCTATATTTGTTGTGTTCTTTTATGATCATTTGTATTCAATATATATGGAAGTATATCACAATCAATTGTTGATTCTCTGCATGATTTAGCGTAGTTTTTTTCGATATCTACTCGTCTGCAAATGTAGATGCAATTGTTTACGTAAAATATTCCTTACATGTTATATTAATCTATTCATAAACTCTAGTATTTGTTTTACTTTAATTGGATATAATACGAACGTAATTCTCTGAAGTTTTCTAGAGATGACCATTCATCAACGTTTTAAACTTTTTTAACCATTTCGAAGTGATCAACTCAGCAACTTTACATCTTCCGACAAAATGCATCGTATAATGTATACCAGATATGTTATTTTATTTATTATTTTTATTATATTATTATTTTTATGTCATCTACACGACTGCCATTAGTAGCCAAACTTTATAGAAACTTTTTACAGGTTCATATCACTTAAAGTTCAAGTAACTATGAATGCAATAAGGACAGTGTTGAGATCTTTCAACCCTTAGAGGAGGTTCCAGCTGCCTTTCTCAATTTTTGAAATTATCGTTTATTATAAATAGTTTGTTTTCGTCGAATTTGATTGAACAAAACCTCTCTTTATCTTGTGTAAAAATTCTGGAATGAATCTATAAATTTCGTTCTTCTTCAATATAGAAGACTGCAATATTAATACACAAACATGTTCCAAATAAGAAAACTCCCATCCCTTGTCTTCCCTGTCCATCAGACGTAATATATGTAATAGGGGTCAAAAATAAGTAGGGACAGAGAGAGAGAGAAAGGAGAAGAAAGAGAGAGAAAGAAGAGAGAGAAGAAAAAAAGAGAAGAGAGAGAGAAAAGAGAGAAAAGAGAGAGAAGATAGAGAGAGAGAGAGAGAAGATAGAGAGAGAGAAGATAGAGAGAGAGAGGAGAGAGAGAAGAGAGACAGAAAGAGAAGAGAGAGCAGAGAGAGAGAAGGAGGAGGGAAGAGAGAGGGAAGAGAGGGAGAGAGAATAGACAGAGAGAAGAGAGAGAGAGAAGAGAGAGAAGAGAGAGAGGGAGAGAGAGAGAGAACTGGTGGCCACTTAGTTGCAGTTGTACGCCCGAGCGTTAAATATTATGTCTTTACCAACCGATCGAGTACTCCCTATAATTATGGGCATAAACCAATCGCAAATAAAGTGGAGTCTATAGCACTGGTAGCTAAACTGAACTGCTAACTTGAACATAAAATTGTAATCATTTAGTTTGTCTTTTTGGAAAGCCGTATAATCAGTAACTTCCTACTTGAGTCTCTAATAAGATCAAAAATATTTATGACCTCAAAATGTGATGTGGACAGCGAAGATGATTTTTAAGTCTTTCGTCTTCTCTTCTTTATAAGTTAACTTTATGAATTATTTAAATTGATTTACGAGTCTATACCCGGAATTAATACAAACACATAAATTTTAGAAATCTGTTCCTTCATGTCATTTGTATATAAAAGTAAGAATCTTTCCACTATATTATCATGCGTATTGTTTGAAGCTTACAATAATTATTCCTCTACTAATACCATGCGTTAGATTCTTCAAAATACAGCTTTGCCTCTGTATATGAAATTTTAGAAGTTTTAAGATGTATTTAGTGAAGAATACAAAAATAACTCGTCAAACATTTACTTCTTTTAATTTGTTTGATAAATTTTAATTGTTGGTTTTTGGAATTTGTTGTTTTTTGTTTAATATACTTGTTACTTCTACATTCAATTTATTGAATCATTAACTCATTAATTAAATAGAAACAATTTCGTATTCATATAATGTTCAGAGTGATATAGTAGTATGGCCATTATATGCTATCAAATATGCCCTTAGACTGACATAAAAGATCTTCGTATCTGTTTTTAATATCTTGGATTATGCTTTACAATGTGACACAACACAAGATATATCTATAATTTATATACACATAAAGTAAACAATTTACTTTAACTTGCATTGCCTTTAAATGGCTTAGACTATAAAAACGTTTAAAATAATGTAAAAATAAAGATTTTTAAATTTATACGCAAATCTAGTCGGTATTATAAAATTATTCCGTTACTATTGACTGCCTAGGGTTGTCTGAAAGACCTACGTGGTGTCAGTAATTTTACAATAACTTTATCTAATCAACTCGGTAAATTAGATTTTATATGTTTTCACATAGAATTGAAGAGAATTTATTAGAAGTTAGATTTTCCTAAGAGCTATTTATGTAAAGATGAAGAACTTATTCGTGAATTAAAGAAAAAAAACAATAATTTTCGCAAAAATATTTTCCTGCAAAAAATCTTGTATTAAGGAGTTATTACTTCCCTGTGAGCATGAAACTATCAGTCATTATCTCCAATTTATTTACAAAAGATCAATCGTATTAAGGAATTTAATTTTTTACACATGTTTGTGTTCATTTTTTGTTAGTTTTTTTGTTATAATAATAAAAGAGTGTTACAAGTAAAAACATTATAGTCGGCCAAGCCCGACCATTGAATGCTAGTTTGATTGGGCGATTAAGCTGTAAAGCAACACCTCTCTGTGGAATAATTATATGCAATTGGTAGAGAAGAAGAACTAAGAACATTGTAATCGGCCAAACCCGACCATTCGATACTCTACAACACTTTTCCTAATACAATCCTTCGTTTACTTATGTGAGAAACCACGAAAAGTTATAAATATATTATTATGTTGTTTAAAAAATAGACCTACTTGGTCCAAATTCGGTGAAGTTAATTTTTATGTCAAACTACTATTACGGGCCAATTTACATCAAGAAATATCTTAAAGGTCAGACCCTTTTTTTTATAAACTTCACTTATTTTACTTTTCATGATAACCCTAATATGGTATGAAATCTAAAAAATTAACTTATATGATCTAAAATTGTTACAGCGAATTTTTATGCGAAATTATTGTTAGGAACTCGTTTCCATTAAAAAAATATTAAAAATTAGACTTTTTACCTTATAAAGGTGTTTGTTTTACAAGAAGGTTTATATGAGAGTTGACTCGAAAAATGGTTTCATCAGATCTAAATTTTTCACACTTATCCTACATTCTCAAATGTCAGTTCCTAAAGATTTTTCTTGAAAAATATTGGAAATTGCAATTTTTTTTTATATACAAAGACTTTTGAAATGGTGGGGTATATGGGGAGTAGTGGTTCGATCAAAACCATTTTCAAAAGCGTTAATTTTTGAGCCCACAAAATATGCCAATATACCATCCATTTTATCAAAATATCTCAAAAATTCCGACCTGTAGGTTGAACACAAGAACACATGGCCAATTATCAAAGATCCAGACCGGACAGACAAGCTTATATTGATTTACAAAATCATTTTGACCCGATCGTTATATTAAAAGAGGGATCTATTTTAAGCCTTTCTAACCGTTATATACTTCCATGTAAACTTAATGTGCCCTATAAAACAAATGGTGTAGGGTATAAAAACACATTCTATTTAAAATAAAATATGAAAATTATATTTCTCTCATATATTTTTCATAGAAGTTATAGCGCGTAAGACTTCGATAGTACTCAAGTCATGCTAGTACTCAAGTCATTTCTCTAGTCTAAGAATTGATTTCCTTAGTCTGGAAAATTATAATAATAATAATAATAATAATAAGACTACGAAAAATTTCTTGTTTTCGAAAAAGTCTCTCAAGAATCAGTTATTAAATCGATCAAAGTTAAACAATCAAAAAAAAAAAAAAAGAAAACAAATAAAATCTTACTTGCATATGAGGTAAAGTTAGAAATTCCAAGTTTCTGTCTTAATTTTTGCTGCTTAATTAAATTAATTATTTAAATTCTAACAAACAACAATCAGCGAATGAATCGAAAACCGCACTCTAATCGATGCAGGAATTCATTCTTCTCGAGAGCATATAAGAACTTCTCAATGAGCATTTCTGAAAATTACAAACGGAATGATAGAATTATTAAGCCCCTATTATTGGGCAATGGGTAAAAATACATTAAAAAAAAAAAAATTCTAAAAATACTTGCCTTGCATACACGCATTTATTTATAATTTATCAAAAAAATATTCGATATGAATAGAGTTTTAAGTAGACATATTGCTTCATTTCAACTATTGTACCGCTCTAAATAAAAATAAAAACAATATTTGACTAAATATATATAAACATGTTCATGCTTACATTCGTAATGCATGTATGTGTGTATGTATGTATGTATATTACACTTGCGTTACATTTAGTAGTGTGCAAGTGTTTTAAGCAGATAAAATAAATATTCCTTTCAAATATTGATGTTGAACTAAAAATAACTTTATTATATATATTTTTTCTTACCCATATGCATAAACAAAATCACTA
Source organism: Glossina brevipalpis (assembly GCA_000671755.1). Lineage (NCBI taxonomy): Eukaryota > Metazoa > Arthropoda > Insecta > Diptera > Glossinidae > Glossina > Glossina brevipalpis. Next base: position 2,644,552 of record KK351020.1, on the reverse strand, counting down.
TTGAGTTATTTTTATTACATTTTGTAAATCTACACAGCATATGTGTAACATGAACACATATTATATGTGCATATGTACGTAAAGATATTTTTTTCGGCAACGTAAGGACTAAGTTCTATTTGTAGCAACTAAAGGATCGTATTTTTTTGTATTTATGTATATATTTATAATGAAATGTTCTTGCTTGCAGGCGTTATTGTGGTTCTGGTCATTTTATGTTTTTCTTTCATTTTTAGTATCATAGAGGACTATACATTTTAGTAGGAAAACGATTATACATTTATTATGTAAATACCATACAGTAACAACTCATTTGAAATCCTTATGAAACATTTTTTTAAATTTTATAAAATGCAGACTCGCTAGTATTACTATTGTGTCTGAAACAGCCAGAAATCGGTATTAAATAAGTTTAAATTGTAGAGTATATAGGATAAAATTATTTTATTGCTTTTTGTTTTTAGAATTTTTTAAATTATAAAAATTAAAGTAGAAAACTATAACATGGAGTATCGTTTCTCGACCTTGAATGATAAATTTTGACTGGGCGATTAGCCTATGAAGTAACCTGAAAATTATCATCTCTCTATGTAACAATTATAGACAATTGATAAAGAAAAATAAGTAAAAATATTATGGTCGACAAAGACTAACTATAACATACCCTACATACCTTACTTTGCCTAATGTAATTCTTCATTTACTTTCTTGAGAAATTACCGAAAAATTATAAATATATTATGATATTTTGTCTAAAAAATAGACCTATATGATCTAAATTTCGTACAGCGAAAGTTTATGTTAAATTATTATTAGAGGAGTTCGTCTTCAAAATATAAAAAGTTGCACCTTTTCGATATATAAAGGCTTACTTTTTATGAGAACACTTATATGAGGTGATTTCAGAAAATAGACCTAAGTGGTCCAAATTCGTTTCAGTTCATTTTAATGTCAAATTACTATGGAAAATCAATTTTCATCATGAAATATCAAAGATCAAAAAATTTTGTCATACAAAGGATTACTTTCCATAAGAAGCTGTATACGGGGGTAGGCTCCATAAAATAGATCTACGTAATTAAAACTTAGCGCAATTCATTTTTACATCTAATCACTATTATAGACCAATTTTTATCAAGAAATATTCAGGGTTTTATTCATCACGTAAACACTTACTTCTCATGAGAATCCTTATATGGGTTGGGTTCCAAAAATTAGACTTACATGGTTCAAATCGAATCGTTTTGTCAACTTATTATTTGGGATTCATTTTCTTTACCATATAGAAGTTTACTTTACATAGGAAAAGTTATATGGGAGGTGGTCCCATCTGATCCAAATTTTTGAAAGTTGTTTTATATGCTAAAATGTTAGTTCCTAAGGATTTTTGTTGAAAAATATTGGAAATTACAATTTTTTTCAAATGGAGCGGTAAATAGAAAGTAGTCGTAAAAATGGTCCGATCAAATCCATTTTCAAGAGCTTTCAGCCAGGGGCCCAAATTGTGAAATTTCCTTTTACGATTTCAACAGAGTGAAGACCGTTTCTAAAAGTGATCATTTTGGCTTCCAAAACAGAAAAAAAAAATTCAAATACGACTTTCAAACCTTTTACGGAATTTCCTTTTACGATTCTAACAGAGTAAGGACCGCTTCTAAAAGTGATCATTTTGGCTTCCAAAACAGAAAAACAAAAACCAAAAAGGTCTAATTAAAGTGCTTTCACTGGGTCTATCGTGATCATTGTAGAACCGTGTTTCGACCTTCCGTGAACCATGATCACTTTCTATTTGATACCACTTATAACGTGGAGCTCGTTTCGTTCGTATTTTGTTGCGTTGGGGGTGTTGCTAAAAAAATTGTTTTTTAAAGAATTAATCAAATTTGATGATTTGTGCAAAATTTTGCTAAAAAAAAAATAAGCTTAAGATGTCCAAAAATTTCATTTACACCCTTATTAATATTCTCCCTAATTGCACTTCAGTATCTTATTGACGCTAATGCTATAAAATCTATAAGATTCGAATTTTTTCATAAGATTTTTAATTACTTCCCTAATCGAGATAAACACAAGCAATTAACGCATTCTAAGATGCATCAATTGAGCAAAAATTTCGGTCAACAAATTGTGAATAGTTCGCAAACATCATTGATATAAATGGCTTAAAATAACCTCAAAAAAAAAAGGAAAAGTTATGTGAGGTTATCAGACAAATGAACAAAAAAAAAAAAGAAATAAATGAAGCAATAATATGCCGAAAATATAACGGTTAGTGTTCGTAAGTGTAATGTTATTTCTCTTTTCGTAATCAGTTCGTGAATGCCAAAATCAATTTTTATTTCTTTAAAATTTTTTTTTCACTTATAATAATAATAAGCTGACGAAAACAAAGTGAAATTACAGTTTAATGTCAGGACGTCTGATGTCTGATATGTCTGCGTGTTAATGTCGTTTTTGACCAGTAATCATGTGATACAATTGAACGTAAGAAATCCGTGAGGATTTTACTTAAGCCGAAATAAGTTTTCATCAGATTTGCTTTATTGACTTCAAATGGTCCTAATAGTAAATAGCTAATGCGACTAAAATCGAACATAATTTTTCTTTTCTTTTTTTTTTCGTTCTTTCCTTTTTTGTTCTAAATACTCTCATATCTAGTATTGGGGGAAAACATTTGCCTTGAACTACTATAAAGCGTAATGAAGCTTATGGTCTACAGTAAAATTATGACAATTGCAAGCATTGAAGCATGTGAAAAGTAATTTTGTTGCGCTTGTACTTGCATTTAAAAGAATTTTTCTAGTTGACTTTATATGTATGCGTCCGTACATATATGTGTTTATGTCTTTTGTGTTTATGGATTGGATTCCCCCCTTTTTCTTAATTTATATATATATATATATATATATACATATATATGTTTGTCGCTTTAAAAGGAGATGTCAAGTGTTTTTGGCGCGTTTAATCCGGGCTACGTAACGTATTGACTTTTCTGATTTCTTCTCACGTGAATGATGAGTAACTTTGCGGGAGGTTAACATGTAATGTATACAAAGTATATGCAAGAACTTTGTTGCTTTATACGTTAACCGTTAAAGGTGGAATTTTAGAGAAATAATAATACTTTATATTCATTACTCTTAAAGGAGAATACCAGCAGTTATACTAAAATCTCTTATAGATCATAAACATTAATGTTTATAGGTTTTGTTGCTGTTTGACAGTTTCTATGGTTTAGTTCACTTTTTAGCTATCTTGTGGATCATTTTATCGACTAGAAGAGGTCGGCACAAAAAATACTTTGTTGGATAGAATTTGAAACAAAAACTTAATCGTGTCGCTAAATCAACAATATACTATCATAAGTATTGCAAGCTGTATATCCACGTAGGAGTTTGCCTGTTTTAATAACATAAGTCCTGCAAGGGACTACGTGGAATACGTGTACATATAATCCAAGAACATTTGAGAGAAAGTGCTGAGATTTGATGTGAAAGTGCTGATAGAAATCTACAAAATTGGATTAAAGCCGATTAACGATTCAAAAAAAAAAAGAAAAAAAAAGGTACAAAAAATTGAGAATATATGAAAAATTCTAATTTCTTGTTAAGGATCCGGTACATTTGGATATAAACCTATGTTTGGATGTTTGAATTAGATAATAAGATTGTAATTTGCTTCAACGGGTAACACCATTGTAACGGCCTAAAAAACAGAGATTTTTTGATAATTTTTTTTTGGATTGAAAGGCAAGATGATATACTTTGAAATGTTTTACATGTGGCTCGTCGCTAGACCTTACACATGCGCACATTCAAGTGCAGGCCAAAAACGTTCGTCACCGTCCTTCAGACTTTGGAACAATCCCCACAAGGGGGGCTCCTCAACTTCTGGAGTACCAGATCAAACACCTTGGGTACATACCATGTTTCCCTCTGTTTAGAGGGTTTATGTAGTTCATTTACCACAACCAGCCGTTCCCAGCGATCAGGCAGCAAGGTATTCTCTAAGTTTGTAGACGTTGCCTACACAGTACAAACAGCTTCCTCGCTGGGGCACCTGATCCCCGTGGACTTACTTTTTCTTGTATTTTCTCTCTTTTACTGCTTTTTTACTATTGGAGAAAGAAGCGTGGAGAAGGCAGTAAACTAACTGACTCAACATTAAAGACTAAGAGAAATGGATATCAAAAAGAAATACAGAACGGTACCATAGAAAAACAAGTAAGAAAGCTGTATACAGCTGTGCCGAATCTTTTATACTCACCGCATTTATCCCAAAAAAAGGGATGGGCGGGGAGGGGAGGAACTAAATTTTAATAGATGGGCGACGCAGAAATTTTGATTTTCAATTTATAAGCAAGAAGCAAAACACCCACAGAACAGATGTTTTTTCACCTTATGTTATACTGTAGGCGTGGCCTGTGATCGATTTTCAAGAGTAATGTATGCGAAAGATCTTCAAATATTAATGCCAAATTTGAATGTTTACCACGGACCGTACACGGATGGACGGACGGATAGAGAAGAGAGACAAACGGCTATGGTTAAATCGATTCTAAATTTAATTCTGTTCGAGAATATCCTTTTTTGGGTCTCTGAGGGCATTACAAACAAAATAAGAAAAATCATCTTCGGTGGTGGATATAATGAACGAAAAAAAAAATGAAAGAGAGTGAATGCGGACCACGAATAAAAAAAAGCAAAGATTTTCGATGAGAAATTTGTTTCCAAAAAAAAAAAAACAAAACACACCCGCAACTTTTCGATCAGAAATTTCTGCTCAGATTATACTTTAAGGATTAAGGATTTCTATATCGACAAAAAATTTTGAATTTAAATTCGAGGTCGCGACATTATTTCAAAGTTTTTAAAGCCTAAAGTTAATGGTATCAGTACGAAAGATAAATGACTATTAAATTAATGCAAAGCAATTTAAAGAGTCTTGTTACTTCGCAAAGAGATAGATAGGGTTCAATGCAGAGCGTTTCGGAAGTTGATTATTTTCAAATCGAAATTCGACAGAAGATCGTTAGCATTTTTGCTATTACTCTCTAGCATATATATCCCTCGTCATTTATTGCTCTTTGTTCTTTTCTTTTTTGAAATTTTTCTTGTCCGAATATATGATGTACATATGCAGTATTATTTAATTGTAATAATTTTATGTAAGAACTGCATAAAAGTACGGTGTGCGGAAATAATGAATAATTTCGTATGAAAAAACTTTCGTTATCGTTTTGGCTGTTTCCATAGATTTTTTTCAACAAAGTTTATCCCACAATCGTCAGCAAGCTTATTAAAGATTAGTTTCTCGGTCCTTTCTCTTTTTTTTTCAGTGTATTAATTTTTGAAGAATTTTTGGAATATTATCTTAAAGAGTGGAACTGTGTTGAGCTAAGCTTTCCTTCTTGTAATTCAACATTATTTTATTTAAAACGATTTTTCACCACCAAACTTTAAAACTTTACCGCCTTTGTCACACATCCCTAAATGTGTGCTAGGGACTTTAGAAAAAATATATCTATTCTGAATCAATCGAAGATTTTGAATACGTTTAACTATGATCGTCTCTCTCTTGTTGGTATGATTGCAATATAAGTTGATATAAATGCATATTTACATTATTGCTACAAAGAGGGCAATCGGAAACGGTTGTGAACCCCATAGAAAAATTTAATAGAAATAAAAAAAAAACTGTAAGTTACAATCCATAACCGATATTAACTACGAAGAAGTTGGTACGATTATTTTTCAGGGCCATTTAAAGGGTAATGTCGTTAAAAGTTGTCTCGTTAATTTGCAATTATGATGGCTTGAATAAGTGAACCGCAAACTGTGCTTTCGAAAAGAGGGTGAATTTTGCTCAAAAGTTCATTACATTCATCATTCAACGTTAGTAAGTTTCAAAGCTTTAATAATATTTTAAACTTTTTTTTAAAAGTAAAAAGAAAAAAAATGGCAAATTCCGCAAAAAACATTAAAAAATATTGAACTAAACTTATTTAATAATAAGTTAACAACTAAACAGTACATGTTCACTTTAGTAGAAGTGATTTTAAGTTTGTTGGGACCTTTTAAAGAACTTTTGCAATTTTATATTTATTTGCTTGATTACTTTAAAAAAAATATTACTTAAAAAATCTCCATAAATTACTTTGTATTATAAAAGTATTTTTCAAAATACATAAATTTAAAACTGTGGGAAAAGAATTTTCATGATTTTAATAATATATATATATATATATATATATATTATATATATATATAAGGGTATATATGTATATATAGGGAAAACAAATCACCGCTGTAGTTATATGCATTAAATACACATAAACATGCATTTGCGTATACATACATTTTTCGAAAGGATACAATGCAGCGACTAATTGACAGGCTTAATACGCCCTTAAAAAGGCAAACTCAAGTGCACCAACCACGAAAACACATGCATACTACGCTCTGTGTATATTCTCTTAAGAAAAAAGTATATATATATATAAAAAGTATATATATATATAAATATATATATATATATATATATATATATATATATATTTGTATACACACATGCGCACATACGCACACATGTAAATTTATGCCTGTCTCATACCGTAGCTTATTTAGAAGTGTTAAAAGAGCACAGATTGTTGCTTTCCATTGACAAACATGGAAAAATTTAAAAAAAAAACGAAGAAAGAAAATCGAAGGCTCGTAAAAACTTTATAAGAAAATATAAACAACATTTTTATAAAATATATAAGGAATATAGAATAAGAAATATATAAGAATATAGAATGTACAAGGAATATAGAATATGCATACACACACACGTATTTATAAGTACATATATATATTTATTTATTTATTTTTTTGTTTGCTATGAGAGCCGGAGGTAAGAAGGAAGAAAGATACTACCGGCCCGTGCCAGTAGCATGCACGATTCACCATCCATGGTGCCTACGTACTAAACCTATCCATTAGACACACTTCGTCTAGCACTCTCCTCCGCTGGGCCACCGTTAGGTACTACTTCGCGGAGATTGGTTGCAATTAGTGCACTTCGTTTGGCGGGACTTTTGTGGACTCCCTCATTGGTCTCGACTGCTTCTTCTCTCCGCTCGTTGCCTCTCCAGTCGTCTCAGTTCCTTCAGCATTTGCCTACGTACGTGTCCACGGCGTACCAGTCCGCGGCACTGCCGGTAATATCATGCACTATATCGCTGGGTGCAATTTGAGGTCGGCCATTTTCGAATCTCCGGCAGTAGAACGTAACTTGCCGCGCATCCTCCTCTGTGTGTATACATTCTGGGCATTCCGGAGAGTTATCATACCCGAATCTGTGAAGGTACTTCCGGAAACAACCGTGGCCGGTCAGGAACTGGAACTCCATAGTGCCTACGTACTAAACCTATCCGTTTAGACACACTTCGTCTACCACTCTCCTCCGAGAGTTATTACTTCGCGGATCCTGGTTGCAATCAGTACACTACGCCTGGTGGAACCTTAGTGGAATACTTTCTTTTCAATTTCCCCTACCTCGTTTTTCCACCCGTTGCCTTACCAGCCTTTACAGTCCTTGAAGCACCTTTCTGACGAAGTTATTTACCGTCCCCCATGTTTCGGAGCATTCGATATTCGATTAAATACATCATGGGAACGGCATTCAAAATGACTGTATGCCGCAAATCTTGAACAATTGAACATTACGTGTCCAGCGTCCTTTTCCACATCTGCAGAGATACTTATTATACTCTGTAAAAATACTTTCTGGTGCAGCCAATGTCAGTCTGGAAATACGTGATGTAGTATATATACATATATATATATATATATATGTACGTATATATATATATATATATATATACAGCATGAGACAGCATGGGCAGGTGAATTACTACATCACGTAGTTCCTGACTATATATTATTTTTGTATATATGTATGTTGGGTATATATCCTGGGTGGTCTAAGCTGACTTGGGTCTAAAGAGGGCAACGCTGACAATATATTGATAGCTTTTAAAAATTTTAATTATCAACCATTATATACCATTAGGGCCCTTTTTCTATATTCACTCTATGGCGACCTACTACCTCTATAAAAATTTAAAAAAATTTGAAACGTAATATTGTTTTAGACACTTTTTCTACAATTACCTTGAGACTATTCAGGGAAATTGCATAGACGACACGAAAATCGTGTCAGCTTGCTAGTTTGATGCGGTTTTATATGAAAACAAACTTTTTAAAACTCTTCAGCTAAGTTGCCTTAATTTTCGAAGTAATCTTCTCAGATATTTCTGTTGACAAATTGTGTTCATTTCGATAATTTATCAAACTTGCCAAACGCAAAGCAGTATTTCGCCTTGGAAGTCACTGCTTTCTTTCTTAATGCTCTGATCTTCGTTTTTTTTTTTTGGTGACGTTGTTAGTGCAATTGATCCAAATTCTTGTCATTTATCTTTAACTCGCTTAAGAAATGACTTACGTTTCTAACTTTAGAAGTTTTTTTTTACCAACAGTGATGGACGTTTAAATCTTTCGCAAATTGAAACTGCTTCAATGTTAACTTTAACTATCTTTCATTAAAAATACATCCATACATCTGTTCCATACTTCATTAGCCTTAGTGAAAAATAGCTTTGAGGCGAGAGTTTCAGTGGTTTTTGAAATGTTGCTTTCATAATTAGCACGTATACTGGTTACCTGTGCAATATGTATGAAACAAATTTTAAAAATCTACCGTTATTTCGGAAAAATTTCAGTCATCTGGACGATTGAACGACTTACCCTTATATCTGAACATTTTTGAGTACTTTAAGGTAACAAAAAAAAAAAAAAACAAAAGAAAACTGTTTGTACATATCGTTCTGTAAGTTTTATTAAGCTTAATACTTTTTAGACTATTTAACATATTTTACGTTATATGTATATACATATAAATATATTTACTCGTTATTGCAACAATGCAAACAGAAAAACAAGTCACAAGTTCGCCTTAAATATATCAATAACGGCATTTAATAACTATTGAATACGCAGCTCGGCAGATATTGCTTGAAATTCTGTTATAGGCGCATAAGTACTCCATATAAAACATATGCTGCATATTCAACAATTCCCATGGAACTAAAAATAAACAACTCTTGAACATTTTAAAATGAAACATTTCCACAGTCAACGAAAAAAACAAAAAAAAAAGAGGAAAAAAAAAACGAAACATGAAAATTCTTTGCCAGCATATTTTTAAAATTAAATGATGAAAATATTATTAATGCATATGCTGTAGCTTTAACCATAGATGATGTTGTTGTTGTTGTTCTTGTTGTTTCTTGTTACACAGCATTTCGTGGATAGCTGAGTAGGCAATAAAATGACATTTATTTACAATTGCTTTACAGCAAATATAAAAAACTACTTAAGATTTGGATGCAGTGAGTTTACGTAGAGGCTTTTTTCTTCAATATACCATAAAGAAGGCGAATTAAATTTAATTTTTTTTGTTTTTTTTTACTTACATTTTAATCGAATCGCTATAATTTGAGAAGTGATTATTAGATACAGATTAAGAATATTTATCTTATTTCACTCATCTGAATACTGGTCATTAAGCTTATGAGCAGGTAGCTCTCATCTCATAAGGTTTTTGTTACAAATAGAACAATTTAATTAGGATGCTCTCTCCGATGATCGGTGTAAACATATGGTCTTGTAGTTCAAGTACAATCTTGCATGCTATGCATTTTACACACTCAACTTTGGTGTCGTAGCAATTTAGATGGGCACGGACATAGCGTCAGGCATTGAATGGAACGCAAAGTGTTTACTCTCGAGTTATTTTTAGTTTTGATCGCATTCAAGTAAATCTTTTCGTACATATATGTTGTTACGGTAATGTACAATTAAGGTTTGATTATTTAAGACAACATTTTCAAAGAAGTTCAGATAATTAATATAAATTCTCCGAAATACAGAGTTTTGTTTTTACAGCATTTATGAATGTAAACCGAAAACAAACAAAACTTCGCTAATCGTATAGTTTAGATAAACTCAGTTTCGATCTCATAACGATCGATTAGTATCGTTCACGTATGTTCAATTCCTAAGTATGCCTATAGTTGTAATATTTTTATACCCACCACCACCGAAGATGAAGGGTATATTTCATTTTGTCATTTGATTTATAACCATCAAAAGGAAACTTCGGAGACTTCACAAAGTATATATATTCTTGATCAGCATCAAACTTAGAATCGATTTAAGCATGTCCGTCTGTCCGTCTGTCTATGGTAAACATTCTCTTAGTCGCAAAAATTAAGGTATCGTCTTTAAATTTGGTAAAAACATTGGAAAATCTTGCACGTTGGTTCCTATTGAAATTCGGAAACCACCTAAACCTAAGTGGTGGGTATAAAAGCTTCGGTGCAGCCAAATACAATTTTCTTACTTGTTATTACTGCTTAGGTCTTTTATAAAGCACATGCAGTGATACGAATTAAAAAAATCAATTTTTTGCTTATCGGGTCGATTATAGGGATATAGGGAATAAAAGACTGAATTAAAAATAAAATCGCTTGAAAAGTTTCTATTATTAATTGTTCAAGAGTGTGATCTTGCGCAATTACAAAGCAATTTCTCACGAGCCAACCGGCCAACGAAAAAAAAAACAAATTTATTAAGTGAGCTTACCCTCTGACCGGAGTACCTGTTACGAAAATTCGTCAAAAAGTTGTTGTATTAAATTTTACGATATATGTAACATCTAAATCTAAATCAAGGAATTAGATAAACGCGTTTGAGTCTCGCTGAGATGAGTATCAATTCGAATTTTTTCATTTCCTTAGCCTAAGTTCTGAAGGTGGCCTTAAAAAATTTTTGTGCTCACTTCAGATAGAATGGAGGGGAATCATATTAAATTTTCTCTTTCGCTTATTGCAACAAAAACTCATATACGATTTCTTATAAGATGCGTATATTCTTGAGGGTCATAAATTTCTTTACACGTTACAACTAAGCAACATTATCGTCTACAAGAGTTGTGCTTATATTTAATTTAATTAAGGGCAATTTTTGTTTTATTAAAAACTAGCATTGGGGTTGAAGGGAATTATATAAAATAATTCGATTCAAATATAAGTTCTCCTTTCTTTTTTCTTATGATAAATCTGTACGTTCATAGGAAATCGTATTCCATCTGAAATTTTATTCTAAATCTATTTAAAGTGTTTCCAAAATAAGTTATCAAATCTCTTTCGAAACCAAATATCCAATGAAAAGTATTTGCTTAAGTGACGGAATGACTTCATCTTATACGTTTGCATTGTTTGCCACTGACTGATTAGTATTTCGAACGGAATCATAATAATAATAAGAATAAGAATAATAATATTATGCTAATTGTCCGATATATATGAAAAAAATTGTAAACGTAAAAATAAATCATAGAGAATATAAATCGAAGGAGCAATGGAAATGATTTCCTTCCAAAATAAAGAATACGCACAAAATAAAAACGCATTTGGAATCGAGTGTTTACACTTGTCTATCTATGCATCAGTATAGAATGCAGAAAGTCGAGGCGGTGCAGCAGTATTATAAAAATAAATAAATTTCTTAAAGATGAAGAGAGAGAGTGAGAGAAAAACAACCAAAAATTTTTAAGCGGGAAATTTTTATATTTCAACATATGTGCATTGCTGAAGTGAGTATAAGAATAAAACCACAAGAGTTCCAAAGATCATAATAAAACCTAAAGTGAAGGAGTAAACAACAGTGACGGACACCGCCAATAAAGAAAAAAATTAAAAAATAAACAACAAAAATTTATTGTAATTTTTTTTTTTACTTTTCAATTTATTTATATAAAAAATATTAAAGTAAAAATATAAAAATATTTTTAAAAAAATTTCTATCAATGGGTATTATGTATAAATTAATGAAACAACGCAAAGAGTTGAAAATTGAAAATCGACGCATGCTAACAATGGATGGCAATATAATTGAGCATCCGGATACGGCGGCAGCCAATGAAATGGAAGACAAACACTTTACAGCCGAACACATTTTACAATTGTGTAAATTTTTAGCCGAGAAATCTAAAACAAATGTAAAGTTTTATTAATTATTAATTTATAATTATTAAATATATGAAATTAATTAAAATAAAAATTTTACAGAAAAATTTACATAAACAACAACAAACTCCGAAAAAGTTTAAACAAAAATTCCAAGAAAATCGTTTAAGTGAAAAAAATGTGATATGGCCATATGAAGGGCATAATAATAATAATAATAGCAATAGTTACTATATAGAACAACCAGAACAACAACAACAACAACAACAACAACAAGAACAAGAACAAGAGCAGCAACAATATCAGCTTGAAATGCAATATCAGCATGAACATCAGCAAGAACACCAAGAACGGCAACAACAGCAGCTACATCAAATACAAAAACAAAAATTTCAAAATATGACAGACGATATTAAAGCAGTTAGTCAGCAGGAGGCTCACGGAAAGCATACAGTATTAGTAACAGATTTAAGTAAAGATTTTTATCATATACCAGCAAATACAAACCAAAGTTGCTGTCGATCATTACATCAACACCATCAGGGTGGCAAACATGGTGATATACTATTAAAAATACGTCATCAAATATTTGAACGTAAACGTTTAAGAGAACAACATTTTGTTATGCCTTTAGATAATACTGCTCAGGTTTGGCGACCTTGGTAATCTTAATCGAAAAAGGCTCCATAAATAATATTTGAAGCTTTGAAGTAACTTTACTTTCATTATAAACCATTTAGTTAACTAATCTATTGATCCAGCAAAATACTTTAGATTATGCTTTGCAGGCGATCTCATTGTAAATTGTCAGTAGATAATCTATCCAAAGATCGTGTACAGTTATTTAGCTTCCATTAGTTGTAAGCAGTAGTAAGCATGAGTAAGAAAACTCTTTTACTTTTAGATCGAATCTTAAATACCTTAACGCCATAAAGAAAACATTAATTTGTATCAAGAAAAAAAAAAAATTAAGCAAAATTCCTTCATTATTCATTTTTAATTACTCAATACATGTTAGGCGTAGTACTTTTTTTTTTAGATAACTTAATAGATGAAAACTATTTAGTTTTATATTAATAAGAGTGTGAATTAGCTTCTACCCAACTTTTAGTAAAATTGAACGTATATTATAAAAAGAAAAAAATTAAAGACATTAGCACGAAATATTTTTTTTTAAAAAGTATTTGACCCCACCATTAACTATCATTTCTTACCATCTTTTCAGTGGAAGAATGCTTTCGTAAGAAAAGAAGAACAATTGGTTTTTTGAGGCTAACGATTAAAAAGGACTTTTTGTTTTCTTTTGGTTATCCTTACAAAAGCCGCCACGTTAGAGTCAATAAGTTGTACAATAAGTTACCGATAGAAATCAGTATTAACTAGAAGCAACACTATCTTCTGAATGTAATAGGAGACTAAAGAGAGAGAGAGACAGAGAGAGAGAGAGTGCATCCAGATTCAATGCTGCTTCAATTTCAATTTCAAGAATACGTTTCACAATGTATCATATTTTCTGGCATATTATTATGAACGCTTCTTTAATGATTAATTCAATTACGTTCTTTACTTTTTGAAGCCTTCCTAAGAGTAATGGATTCGTTAGCTAAGAGTAGCTTATAAAATACTACACTTAGCTAATGATCCTAAATGAAGGCTCTATTACCGTTTGATTATATCATAAATGTTAATGATTCGTCTGCCCTTGAATCACGTTCATATACGCTTCGCAAATATTGTATTGCGTTTAATTTTCATCACAAACCACAATTCGGAAGCGGGTTTCTTTCGAATTAAACAAAAAAATAACTCATTTCACATTCATGACCTTATTTTTTTATGCGCTACTGATCTCAATTTATTTAAAGTTTAAAAAAAAACTGTGTTCTCTACACTCTATTGAATAAAATAGAAAATCTTGAATGTAACACTCTTTTGTATTGGGAAGACACGTCTTCATTTAGCACTCTATAGTATTTGGTATACTTTCTTTTAAAAATTTGGCAAAAACTTAAACTTATTTATACCCCTAATATTCGGTCTTGTTATAAGAGAAAAAATGTAACAAAATGAATACCTCTTGCAAGTCACAAAATATATTTAAGAAAATTATTATTAAATCTTACCGAAATATATTCCTGTATTTCTATTTTTATAAACTTGCTAGTGTGAGAGAGAAAATATACCGTAATTTGTGAACATAAAACGAAACATACCGTAATTCGTGAATATAAACCGAGCAATATAACTAAACAAGCTAAAGCTTCTTATATAAATTCTTTTCTTGTGCATTTTAAACAAAACCCAGAAAAAATGATCAAATATAGATTGTAACGCGAATATAATTTTAGTTTAAGTTAAAGAATTTCAGGCTGATCAAGAATAAATAGCATCCTATAATAACTTAGTAACTTAGACGTCAATCGTAACAAAATCGATTTCAAATTTCAAGTTATATTTTTTAGCAAATACTTAAAATAATATTATTCTTTTTACTAGGATTACGAAAGATATTATATAGGCGATTCACCTTAAATCTTTTGTACAATAATACGTATACCTCTTACGTGAGAACTCTAATAAACCTACGTATACATCTAGTAATAAATAATAATATTTAAGTATTAAGAAAACTACTCTTACTATTTACAGTAAATCACTGTATTACATCAAATATTGAAAGAAATTAAAAATCCTCAGTTCTCTCTCATAAGATATTTTATAAGAATTTCTTTTAGTTATCCATTCATACAAGAGATCTAATTGCAAAGCATGTTTGTCAACAAGTCTTAGGACTTCTTTTTTCTTTCTTTTTGACAATCATCTTGTGTGATAAATATCATTTTGCTGGTAGATGTATGGTACTTAGGCAGTATAATAGAGAGACAGATTTATTTGTGAATAAATATTCGACTAAGTAACGTATATTATATATAAAAAGATTTTGCCGAAATTATTCACAGAAATTGTTATCAGCTTGCGTAGACCTAAACATTCTATAAAAATCTATTATTTAGCGTTTAATGGTATAGTGATCAAGAAAAGAAGTCTTGTAGAAGTCTAAGCCAAAAAGAAAAAAAATGGAAACATTTACTACATACGTTTAGGACGGCTTAGAATAGTGTGACTTTAGCTGACAAATTTATAAGAAATTTATGCCTAAAAATTTATATTTGTATCCATTCAAAGTTTAATTTGCTTCAAGAGTTTCTCTCATGAAACTATATATGACGCTGTGCACATACACCAGAAAGATATTTCGGTGCGTCCATCAAAGTTAGTCAACTTTCTTGAAGAAGCTTCTAAAAGCTTAACTCGAAAGCAAACTAAAAAGAAAAAAGAAAAAATAAACAAAAGAAATTATATACGAAAGATAAGTTTCCTTTTTTTTTTGTTTTCTTCACTTCGCTTATAGACACAAAAAGTTATATGTATACACAGGTCCCTTTCATTTAATTGCTATGCCATTGATTATATAAAACTTTTCTAAATCACTTTTTATAATTTACAATTGATTTGTTAATATAGTCTTCGATTGGAAATGACAGAAAAAACAGTTAATTATTTATTTTGTTAATTAAATTTTTCAACAAAAGCTTACTATGTGAATACGCGATACTAACATACATAAAGAGCTGAAAGAAGTTGCCTTTGCTCTTAAGCCCTTATTAATCGCTTTGTTTAAGGCATGCACGATGGAATCAATCAAATAATTGCACAAATTTTAAAGAGTTTTTGTTTTTAGCTTTTTTTTTTATTGGCACTAAAATATTTCCACAAAGTTTTTTTTTTTTAATTTTTGATGTTTTAACATCTCAATGCATTAGATGTCAATTTGTCGGTTTCATTTTAACAAATATAATTTTTATACATACAACATTACATACACAGATCAATAAATAGTTTTGGGAATAAGAAAGATGAGTTAAGTTAATAGATGCAAGATTTTCATGTTTTATTACTGTTTATTTTATTTTTTTATTTTATACGTATTACTAGAATATTTTCCTATTTTTCGTAGAGCAAAAAAAAAAAAAAATTGAACAAAAAGTATAAAAAATTATTATAAACTTTGTAGTCCGTGTGGTAGAATTATATATATAATATATATATGCATGTATGTATGCCTGTATGTTTGTATGTATATATGTATATATGTATATATGTATATATATGTGTGTATATATAGTGTGTGTGTGTGTGTGTGTTTAAGGGTTTATATGTATATATATCCACATATCCAAAAACATCTGTACAAAAAAAAAGTGTAAACAGGAAATTTATAAATAAATCTAAATAAAGAAAAACTACAACAACAATAACATTACAAAAGTCAATATGTGTAAATATATTTAGGTTCAAGGAATGAAAAATATGAAAATAGAAAAGAAATCAAAAATTGCGAGAATTTAACATCATTAACTTTAGGCCGAATCTGGAATACCCTTTAATAAGAAAACATCATTTAATTAATTCTCTGTCATTCTCTGAGTCAATGAACCAATTGAAACTATTTTAATCGTAAATCTTTAAATGGACCCAACTTAACGTTCAGGTAAATTTCATAATCATAAATAATTAACTTAATATAGGATAATGTAGGTAGCAAGTTTTAAGTTTCGATGTTAATTCTTGCTTGTGATAACTCTAAATAATTTAATTTCAATTATACCCCGAATTTGATTAAAAATATGCCAAATTTAGTAGATAACTAATGGGTATGGTATTATTGAGCATTAATAATATAAACAAAAAAAAATGTACTTTCAAATCTCTTGACGGTATTTATGTCTAATATGTTGCCCATACATTTAGTAGAATGAATTTCGATATGGACTTGAAGACTTGAAGATTCAATATGGACTTGAAGACAAAGAAGATATTGATATGGACTTGAAGAGTTGAAAATTTTTTTTTTCGCAAGAGTCTTTTATGGATTTCAAATTTCGTTTCGTTTTCCTTTCCAAATTTTTTTTATTTTGGAAATTTCAACCAAAAATGAGCTAAATGTACAAACCACTTGAATAGCAGGCTAATATTTGTTTTCGATAATTAAACAGAAAAAGCCAAAGTTAGTAGAGTTGCCTACCATAAGAAGACCGTAATGCCTCATTTATTATTAATTGGTTCATGGTATCGAAATAAATCTGTAATTTTTTTTTTTTTTTTTATTGACCAATCACTCAACTGATGCTCTCTGTACGTAAACATGCCCAGAGAGAAAAAAATGGATAAAAAGTTATAGCGTGTGACGGCAGGTTAGAAGATATAAGTGTTATATTATCACCGATCGTGCATTCACTTTAACTGAGGCCATACGCGGCAATTGTAATTCAAATACAGTCTACCGCATTGTGAATTATAAATACGGGTAATTCGACTTGAAGCCAGGTTTATTATCTACAACATTATGCGGTTAGCTCAGGAGTTCTTATAAAGTAAATTTAAATGATTTGTTTTTATGTAGATTTTCTTGAGGGATTCCAGATTTCTGTACTAATCATGAATGTAGCTTGAAGAAGTCCTCGCTGGATATGTCGGATTGTTAACGCGAATGTATTTAGAACATTTAAAAATATTACATTACATTAATGAAGGATATACATGCATACATATACTCCGAAGATTAGACAGATAGTTGACTGTAAATTTAATATAATTCATGCTTCAGTAATTTAATGTAATTTTTTTTTATTTTTTTTTATTTTTTACAGATATGAGTAAAAAGATAATTCTTACTTAAGAGAGCTTAACAATTTTGAGTGATATTTGGTGGATATATTTGATTATTAATTTACATACTTCATGCGCGTTGCTCTAATTACTTAGATCGATTTGTAATAAACGGACAGACAAACGAAAACAATTAGATGAAGGTAAAGGATCTCTGTTGCGTTGTAATTGGTGGATATAAATAATTGGTAATTGAACGCAACTAATATAATTCTTAGTTGTGGATTTAGAATAAAAATCTGATTAATAAATAAAAAATCCTTTTAGAAGCAATACGTGCATCAATCCCGTTTTTAGTTTCTTTAGACTATACGTACATTAAGTGAAAGCATTTCGTATTTGAGTAAAGATTTTTTTTGTTTGTTTTTTGATTAAGTTTTGTAATTAATGTTATCATAATTTTCGTAGTTTTGCAGTGTGTTTTGTTAGCTCGCTTAAGCTTTAAGTAGAGGGTAAAATTTCAATGGAGCTTTCTATTATGTATTATATTTTTAGACATATTACGCTTTCGTTTTGCATATATTTTTTTAATATTATTATTTTTGTTTTTTGATTTGTTTTTCTCCTTTTTTTTCTTTTTAATGTTTTTTCTATATCTTGTAAATGGTTTGTCTCTGGAATACTGTTTACTTGCTTCATCTTACGCCTTATATACGTATGTACTATTGTGTAGTTTTTGTTACTTCATTAATATTATTGTTTTGCTTTAGGTACTCATTTTTATGGTGTCTTTCTTTTTACTTGACTTTCACTTTTTTTTTATTTTCTTTAATGTCTAATTAACAATAATTTTTTTTTAAAAATTTGTATCTTTTTTCTTTTTATTTTTTAACAATTTCTAGGAATTTTGTTCTGCTAATAATTACTTTGAATTTTTTTTTCTTTGAACTTTCTTATATTTTTATTTTCATTATACCCATCACCGCAAGATGGAAAGATATCAAAACTATCAGTCTGTTTTTATGTACCCCTCAGAAACTTATATAAGTGAAGGTGTAAATACTTAGATAATTAAATTAAAAGTATTTAATAATTTTTAACCTTTCGTTCATCGGTTATTGAAACATTTAAAGTGATTAGAATCGAAAAAGAAATTTTGAAATTGAGCTTAGATTAGAGGTATAAAGGTGATGCTTTTGACATAATTGACTGGCTATAAGGCAAAATAAATTATAAAAATTTAAATAATTTTTTTTTTTCTTTTTGACATAAAATATAACGAAATCGTTCTAGGGAATTTATACAGTACAGTACAGTACAGTACAACACATCATTCTTTTACTCTTATTGATCATTAAAAAGAACTTTCGAAAAAGTTTCATAAAATTTATATAAATTATGTTATTTAAAGAACACAACTAACGATAGCCTTGATTTACTAATAAATTCCATTTATTTTTTAATAAAAAGTTTATAGTATAGAGAATGCTATGAAATGATTGAAGATTCCGGAAATATTCGGAAAATGTTAGGTTCTTTGGTTTAACCTTTAAGCAAGAAAAAAAATAGCAAAGTCTCCAATTGAATCTAGTTCCAATACTCGACCTTTAATATTAGCGCCACGTACCACTATTTAAGTGAGACAAACAAACGTTTTAAGAAATTAAAGTTACAAGTACAACTTTTCTGTTTAAAAACGTGTCTTAAATTTCCTTAAATATTTGCAATAAATAAAAGAATCATAAATCTCACATTAGTAATCATATCATTATTTCGTATTAATTTCCAAACAAACCCTAGGGCAATAATAATAAACAAAAACACGGAGCGCTTAAGTTAAACGTGAAGAAAAACGTGACACTTTTTTTGTTTCTAGAAAATTCTAAAATTCTCAAAAAATCTCCAAAAGTATTCTCAATTGTTAGACAAATCAACTGATTATCTAATTATATTCGTTTGTTTTAAAAATCATTGCATTATTAAAAATAGACAAAGTTATAGCGAGCCTTTATTAATACAATTTTAATCGCCATTAAAAAAAAGAGTTATGTACTAAAGAGACTAAATTAAATCGCTTATATTTTTGTAAAATTAAAATTGTTTATGATATATTTTTTAAATAAAATAAAGTCCTAAATCGTATTATTTGGCGAAGATGCGCTCTATCTAAAATCTTTACCTGTCTATGAATCGGGGATGCATCTGCATTGCAGCTCCATACCGTAGCAAATGAATGCGATACGAACCTGAACTGCAACCACGAACTGTACTCAATTGTTCATTTAAAGCAAAAAATCGCTCTAGAGTACCTTTGACTAGAATTTTCAATCGCGCTAGTTCTAGTTACGCTCCATTTAAACTTCATTTCTTTAAATAGAGAAATTATGACTAGACATTTAAAACATTTTTAAAATATTTTAAACGAAATGATGATGAATGACTGATAAGGTTCGATTCTATGAAATCTATTCATAAAGATATTTCATTTTTTTTTCTTTAAGGTTCCAAATAAGGGTTGCCCACGATTTAGTTAAATACAATCAGACAAGTCAATAATATTTATTAATTAATTCAGTTTTTTTTTATCAAAAATTGTATGCGAACTCTTGATAAATAAATAATTGAACGTCTTATGGAAAAAAAAGCTCGGATAGAGTTGACAGTGTTCCCCTGTTAATAAGACAATGAAAAGGGTATTGCAACCGTATTCTAATAGTAGTGAAGATCCAAAATTCTTAATTATGTTCGACTGAGTTTTCGCTTAAAATATAACTGACGAGAGAATCCTTAATGAAAACCTCCATTATAAGAGATACACAAGTGCATATAAAAACAAACAGAAAACAAAAAACATTAAAATATTTAAATGTTTATCCCGTAAATGCTAAGATATTCAATAGATTTGTTATCAATTGATCTCACCAATAAATGTTTAAGAATAATGGAAATTTTATGTACGTCTATCTTAAGGTGATGGATATCGAAAACTCGTTTCAAGCCGAATATATTAATAATTATTTTTTTGTTTCAAAATTTGTTTGAAACAACGGATAATTAGTTCATTTTTTTTTCTGATAGCATACATTTACAATCAAAACAGTTTTAAAAAGCACAATGAATATTTATTTTTAGTTAAATAAACTTTTTTTTTGCCTATAGAATTAAGCAGTTTAGTTTGATATCTGATATTAGGAATTTAGATTAAAAAGATTAAACGATTTATACACTTTAGGAAAAGTAAAATGAGATGCGTTTGTAAATTCCCAAAATATACATACATACATACATCATACATATATATATATATATATGTATATATATATGCATTTTCTTCAAAACAGTTTCATGCATTAACTTTTTATCTTATCTAACAATGAACACAGATTTGTTTTTTTTTTTTCATTTTATATCTATTTCTCTAAGTGTTTACATTAAACAAAAAAAAGAATTTTTATTTTTATTTTTTTTATATTTTATATATGTAGACAGTTATATGTTTTATTGCATTAAATGCTACTGGAACGACCCATACCAGTACAAACACCAGATGTGGTCGTTATATGATGATTACGCAAATTCAGTTTATCAAAATTGGCAAGAGGTGTTTGCTTGGCAGTTACCTGCAAGAACATACGAAAGATATATGAAAGATTTAGAATAAAATAAAATGAAACATTTTCTTAAATTAATATTAGGAGAATTTTATATATACAATATATTATCATAATTTTATGTTGATTGATTCATTTACCACATCCACTTGATGACACAGCTGAGTTTTGATCCAAGGCCATTTTACGGTTCTTATGAGCGTATTACGGAAATCTTCACTAAATAAACAATAGATGTAAAATGTTATAGAATAGTTCGTCAGCTCTAAAAGATTAGCTAACGCTCGGAACACCTGTAAAAATGAAATCCATTACAGATATATATTAGATTCACATACATCCATTTAAGTAGCGTTATTTAATGTCATCCTAATAAGAAACCTATGAATTATATAATATGATGAGACAAAAAAATATTACATTCTTCGTAGATAACAAATCTTTCGGTTTTCTTTTTTCTTATGAAACACTTATCGAAATAACGCGAAAAGATATTTTATAAAAATTATATCCTTTATATACTTTGAAACCGTAAGCAATGTATTGATTACTTTATCCAAAGATAACATCAAAAATAATCCTAATAGGTCGTGTACTTTAACAGTTTTTTCAGTGTTTTCGTTATGTGTTTTGAAGTATTGCTTCAAGCTTTTCTTGTCTTTGTTATACTTCTGCATATTATATAATGCAGTCAGATTATTTAAATGATTGTAATTATTTTGTTAAACTACACGGAAATTTGTATAATTTTCTTTATAAGCATTTGTCGTTATTCATCGTGTACTTTGTAGTGAAGAAAGAATTGTTTCAGTAAGCACTTAATGCTTCGAAGTGAAACGTAAATGAAATGTGTTTTCAAATGAAAACATTTGCCGAAAAGGAAATCAACTTTAAAGAATATAGACACAGTTGATTGTGTTTTAGTAATTTCAGTAATCTTTAGTAAAAGTTAAATTTTACTGAACACACGATTTTATCTCATTTCATTTTGACAATTCATTATATGAAGTGGACCTGACTTTTTATTAGTTTTCAACTGAAAACATGAAAATGATCAAAAATTATAAAAAAAAAATTACTCATATCGAATTTACACTCTCGTCATTATACCCTACCCTATTTTTGATGCAAGGTACTTTAAAATGGTGCATGTGAATGTAACAAAAAGGACTTAATACAGGCCCAACTTTTATTATAACAACTGAATTAGAATCGTTTTCTGAATCAATTTAATCCCATCTATCTATCTTTCTACCTGTCTACTGTCCATCCAGCTGTCTGATGTCTGAACTTATTATTATATTAATCGATCCAGAATCGTGCTCTGAATCCATTTAATCCCATTTATCTGTCTGTCTACCTGTTTACTGTCCAACTGGGTGTCTAAAGTCTGTTCTGATTACTATTATATCAATCGATCTAGAATCGTTTTTCAAATCCATCTGTCTATCTATCTCTATATTGTCCATCTGGTTCTCCAATGTCTTTCTCCATGTCTTTGTGTTCAACCTACACCTATACATTAAAGCATTTTGACGAACTATGATAGGCTGACGTGATTTGACTGCGTTTTGAAAATAGATAGGATCGGATCATTTTCCAACCACTTCTCATATAACACATCATTTTGAAAAAGTCATTGAATAAAGAAATTTTGATTATTTTTAAAATTTGTCGGCAAAAATCGCTAAATAATCATATTTCGCAATAACAAACTTATCTGAAACATTTGGATCGTAGCACCCAAATTTTCGAACCTTGTTTCGTATAAGCTTTCCTACGAAAAGTAAGCTTTTGTGTGACAAAAATGCTTAATTTATTTTTAGTATTTTATGGTGGAAATTGTCCAATAACAGTAATTTGGGATACAAATTAACTGAATTTGGAGCATATAGGCTTGTGTCTTCGACTATATCTTTTACAAAGGTTCTCACCAAAAATACGCCTTTACATGGAAACAGGAAATAACGTTTTTTTACTTCATTACGACAATAAACGACGAATCGGACTAGGCCAAGTGGTGCACGGTCTGACACCACTATCATGTTTTTTCCTTATTTTTCCTCTCAAAGTAAAGTCCTTTACAATGATTCATTTTAACAAGAGCAACAATTTAATCATAATAATAACAACAAAACAGTTACGTCGCAGTACAGTGATGCAGTGTGGAATATATCAACTATAATAAGAGAAAATTAAGCGTTAGAGTGCGATAAGATTTAACGGTACGCTCTGTACGCTCTGTAATTAAAAGCAATATTACTACAAAGAAAAGTGATATTATAAGTGAGAGGTAACTCCAAAACCGATAAAAGAAACAGAGTAAACATAATAACAGAAATCAGTGCGGTAGCGATTGTTAGCAAACCCTGAGGCAAGATAATGTTGTGTAGTCGATATAAATGATAAAGCAAAGAGTGTAATATGAAAGAAATGTGGTAATAAGAACAGGGATAGTCTAGAATCAGACGCTATTGTATAACCAACAAATTCTACACACAGTAAGCAGAGTAAAAAAACAAGAATGATAACAACAGCAACCCGGCTCTGAGGTAAGATGACAGTGGCTATATAGAGCGAGCCAAAGATATGTATGCAATAGAAGTCAGATTAAGGAGCGTCTTCTAAAGTAAGCTGCTAGCATAAGTTCGAGTGGAACTAGAAAGCTAGTACGTAATCGTAATTAGAACGAATAATATTAGTGTGTAAGCAGCAGAAAAATTAAAGCTTAAAGTAGAAGAAACGTCAAGCTTGGCTTATGTGTACAAAAAGTGAACGTAGCAAGAATCAGAAGAATGTGAAATTAACGAGACGACTAGCGAAAGCTCTGCATTAAGATTGAAAGATCGTGTAAGGCCATAGGGATAAATTTGACCAAATTCACCTTCAGAGGTGTAACTGTGTAAATGAAGTGACTACTAAGAAAATCTTAGTGGTAGTAGAGATTACAAACAGGAAAAGAAAACAAGTAAAAAATGTTTATGTCCTTTGGGCCGGTCCTCTCAACCCAATATAAAAAATACAAAGTATTTCGTAATTATGGGCATGTGGTTTAGCCAATAGAGCAAATAGTTCTGATAAGCATTCTTAGCAAGTTTTAATAATTACCTGAAATGAGAAGATCGGCAATACTTCGGAGGCAATTGTCATATGTAATATAGCCATTGGTGACACACAAACTAAGAACAAAATAGATGTACTCCCTAAAATATAATATAATAAAAAAGGAATTTGATTAACTTGAAAACATTAATCCATTGTCATGGAGTTATTTCGCTTACCTAATAATAAAAATAATCTCCTTTCTTCAGCAAACTTTCTAGGATCTTCATCTTTGATATATGAAGCACGAGTCAAAATCATTTTACGTCTGCGTTCGCAAGTCTTTCTATAGACCATCATAATGCGTAAATTAAGACCCGCTATCAGAACAGTCGGTATTAATTTAAATATCACTTCTAGCATTATTTTGTATATCTAAACAATAATTGCAACAACATTTAATTATTAATATTACATTATACGTTTTGTTTATCCAATAATTCTTACCGAATAAAAGATCGTTCGGAGGAAAACATTGTTATCTCGACGAAAATATACAAAATTTCCATCGTTTTGTAAAATGCATTTAATTAATTCTCCGCGAAAAACGCTCGGCAGGTATATAATAAATGTCAGCACAGTGGTTAGGAAAACAATTATTCTGTTCAAATATCATAAAATTTCTCAGCCATAAACGTATGTTATATTTAAATGTATATGTTGAGTATAAAAATTAATCCTGACTGGTTTTTATTTTATTTATTTTATTTATATATATATATTTTTTTTTGAGGAAAAATTTCACTTATTTTAAGAGAAAATTAAAATAGATTTTATTTACAAAGGATCATACACCGCTATAACTATATATTTTACACGTTTATTTACAAAAACATAAATTTGTGGCTCAAAGCGATAATTGTTCTTTTCAGGGTATCTAGCTAAGCATCTACTTTTTTAAATCTTCCCGCAGATAGACAGACAGAGTGAATGCGTAGTTTATACAAAGTAGGTAGTAAGAGAACCTAAGAGATTCCTGATCATATCTCCTGGATAAATTTTGCAATATGAGACTAAGTTTCACCAAGTTGAGAGATCAGCATATATTTTCACTGGTTTTTCTTCAATGAGGGTTTCGTTTGGGTTGGAATGGCTTTCAACATACAACTCGATAATTACCCGCTTTGTTACCCCAATCTCGATTATATTTTTGTCTCCTATCAATATTCTATTGTGGCCATTTTTTATCACCCAATTCACAATTCATTAGCACTTTTCTTGAACTTAAGCCCGAGTTTCTTACTTTTTTTTTGTACTCTGCTTATTCAAATGTCCGAAAAGTATATTGCCCATGTTTCTACATAATTTTGGAAAAACCATAGTTTGTCAAATGTTTTGAAAAAAAAAACAATTAATTCTCTTTTTAAGCAAAAATGGGCAACAATTTATCCCTGGATTCCCCTAGATATTTATACAAATACAGATGAAACGAAATATTATTTAAGCATACCCGGGAGGACCCATTACTGGTCTAGTGAAACTTGGATGACAAACAGATACATAACGTTCTATAGTTAAAATTAAAAGCATCATTACTCCCACTCCTAAAAGAGAGAAATTTATGAAAGAAACTTTAAGTTTACAATAAGTCGATCACACCTTACCTAAACAACCATTTCCTAGGAAAAGTTCTAAATGTGCGGTATAAAATGCGGGTCCGAATTCTTGCCATTGTCCGCGATCTTTGTGTACCAACATTCGAATACCGAAAGGTATAGCAAAGACAATCGCCAATAAAGCTGCTGTTGAATAAGCTGCAAATAAAAAATTAAAAAAAAAAAAGAAAACAAAAGGAAAACCAAGAAAGAAATTGTAACCAATTTGAGCCAAATCTTTCGAAACGTACCATTAATTTAGTTTTTGTTACTTACATAACTGTAAATAATATTTGTTATATATATATATATTTATAAATTTAGCATGCTATGGTTGCGTAAACACTCTGTTTAATATTTTAACATCTGACAAACGCACGCAAGCACATCTGCACTCATACACTTAATATACCACATATGTAAATAGCAATATACAGTTATTATAAAATACTTAAAAAAAGAATATAATATGTAAAAGTAATTAAAGAGCTTTATCATGGAAACCGCAATACGATTTAATAATTTTTTTTTTTTAAATTAATATATAAACTCTTGTGAGAATAGTTGGCAATTACATGGGCTTCAAAATTTGATGTAACATTGATTAAAAAAAAAATCCGTTCGGAGGAAATCTTTTCTTTTTTCTTTGTCACGATTTCATTCTATAAAAACGGATTTCACCTTATACGGTTGCCGTCATATTGCTTAAGAGCTGAAAAAAGATTAGTATTGCTTTTGTAATTAAAATGATTTATGATGGGGTTTACTCGCGTCATATCTATTAAACTTTCATGATACTATATTCTCGTAAGATTCACTTATTGTTGCACTAATTGTCCGATGTTTAGTCTGTTCCGTTTCCTATACAGACTATACAACAGTAATTGTGAGAGATTTGATTAATTTAATGACTCTATTAAAACAATTAAAAATAAGTTGTTAATGTAATTGAATTGTTTATAAACTGAAATTCTACATAAGTATATAAGAATTTGTATTTGTATTAGTTTACGATATAGTTATAAATAATAAAATAAAGAAATAAATAAATAAGTAGAATTGAAAAAACTAAATCTAAGTCTTCGTTCCACTTTTACTTTGGATTCGTAATCGTGATAGAGGAGAAACAAGAGACAGATCGATTAAATAGATTCAAAGTTGAAGCTTTATCAAGACTATATATATTTACAAACAGAGAGATAAATATCTAGATCTATATATTTCTTAATTCGTGTGACAAGGTAAACAGTTAAGCTTAACCGAGTAAAAAGAAGAATATTATTTACCGTTTCCTTTTTTTTTTGGATGAAAGGAAGCCAAAGTTATGGAATCATAAAAAATTGGTTAATCTTCATTTCTATAGCTGATGAATGACGTACTTAACTGACACATACTTTTCGACGTTATAAACATCGAACATATTTCATACACCACCTGTTAAGCATAAAACAAAGTTTTACTTGAGTGGAAAAAAAATTGTCTACACTACACAGGCATGCCGATGAAAAAGTCTTAGCAAAGGCAATAAGTTTTATTTTACTTGTGTTGCTCGTATTGTTTTTGCTTATGACTGTAACAAATTCATTTACGTTATTTTATAAAACTTTATTATGTTTATATCAATTCACCAAAACCATCGATGTATCACAGTATGGTTGTCATCTTTGCTAGATAAATAGATACAGATACAGTTAGTTTGTAACACAAGATGGCGCTTTTTATTATTTAACTCAATCCTTAACTAAACTAAATGTTTTCAATTTCACAAAGGATGGAGGAGATATATTAAATTTGTCATTTTGTTTGCAACACTCAAGAGGAAACTTCAGAGGCCTTATAATATGCATCTATTGTTGATTAGTGTCAAATCTAGAATTGAGTTTGCATATGTCCATCTATCAATCCTTCTAAAATGTAGATATCCACTTCAAATTTGGCAGAAATGTTGAAAATTCTTGCATGTTGTTGGGTATTGAAAATCAGCCAAATCGGTCAAAGGACGCTCCCATAGTAAGAAGTAAAACGAAAACAGCTGTGTTTTTGAAAGCAAAAAAAAAGTGGCTTTTTTCCCTATTACTTATAAACGATAGCGGATAGATTTTCAAAAATTTCCACATATATTGCTTTAAATGTCCAATAATATTTGCACAAAATGTGAACGCCGTGTAATTGGTCTTTTTCGACACGTTCACTACCAGCACCAATACTTCGATTCGAGCATGCGTTTCGTTAATGTATGAGCCTTAACAAATCTGTTACGTATCCAGTTTCTTTAAAGTTCTTTACAGTTTCAACTATAGTACGCTCAGATGAATGATTACGTCAACTATAATTTACTCATAATGCATGAAACGTATTTACTAAAAGATTGTAGTAAATTGTCATTATTTTGATACATTTAGAGATTGTTGAAGGATCCGTATTGTAAAATGGCAAACAATAAGCTAAATATATGATACGCTGAATGATAATTCTATTTTATATATATTACTGAAATCAGATTACCAAAACCGGACAACGAAATAAATGATTTTATGTTTAGCAAATGCACAGAAAAGTGAAAGAGATAGCTTTAGCTTGTTATAAGTTTTTCGTATCTTTATGCAAAATTAGATTTGGTTTCTATATTCGTATGATAATTTTTGACGAATTTACTATTAAATTAAATTATAATGAATATCATAAATATATCAAAAGTCTCTCTAGCCCAACTCTCTCTCTCTCTCTCTCTCTCTCTCTCTCTCTCTCTCTCTCTCTCTCTCTCTCTCGCTCTCTCTCTCGAATATATATTTGCTAAGACTTTAGGCCAGTTCTCTCGTATAGTATAGTTCGGTAAGTTAGCAGAGAGGAGATCACGAGTCATGAGTTGAATTACATCGACAACATATGGATTTATTTTTTTCTCATTAAATTCGTTGTAAAGTTAATGCATTATTAAATGTAAACGAATACATCTTTGTGTTATTCAGGGGTAATGACCTCTTGTGAGATTCGAATTTATTTACGAAAGACCAGTTAAAGCATTGAAACATATTTTGTAGGCATATTTATAATTTTTGTTAAAATATTCAAAGAAAATTACTTAATATCTTTTAAAAACAAAATGGCGTCACAGGAACTTTCGCAAAAAGAAAGCGTTGCATTTATATCGCTCAGCCATTTTTCTACGAGTCATCATTTTGCAAAAAAAAAAAAATAAAAAAAATATTTGAAATAAGAAAAGTGAAATAACTTTTGAAATTATATTCCATATCCCGCGAAATGTGAAAAAGAAATATTAAAACCAGATTTTGAGTAAGTAATTTGATTGCGCAAAATTCTGTCAAAGTTAAGCAATCAAAACAAGTATAATCGGGCAAGGCCGACGACAGTATCCATTGAATTCGTAAAAATGTACATAACACTTCCGAGGACTTAAGCTAAGATAGTTTTCTTTTTGGTATACCTGCAAAATTCTACCTATAGAATTGATTGAAGCCAGTCTGTCCATCTGTATGTTTGTACGTCCGGTGTCTGTACGTCTGATGTCTGTCCATGTATAGTTGTATTCCATCTATGGGTGGCAAAATTTGAGATATTTTCACGAAATTTATATATACTGACGTGTTTTACCCCAGGGACGAATGCTATTGAAGATTAGTTCAATCGGCCCATTTTGACAATCATTCCCTATATAATGTCGCAATTGAAAAGAGTTTTTATATAAAAAAAATTTTTAATTTCTAATATTTCCCGACATAAATCGGTAAAAATTAATATTTTGACATGAAAAACATATATCAAGAATTTAGATTGGATGGGTCCATTTTTTGAACCACCTATAAAAATATAAAAACTTACATGATACAGAAGTCTAATTTCTAATATTTTATGATTTAAATGAGTCGTTAATAGTGCTTTCACATAAAAATTAACTGCACAAGATTTGGGTTTGAGACGCTACACAAGGTTTCTCATGAAAAGCTAGTTTTTACGCTATGACAAAGTCTAGTTTTTAGTGCTCTATGGCAGAAATAGTTGAAAATTAAGATTTTTGACAGGAAAGTAAAATTTTCTAAATTTGGACATTTCATCGTTTTGGGATTCGTACCCTATAATGTCTCTCATTAGAAGTATGCCTTTACATGGAAACAAGTTACAACGAATATTTTGTCACAAAAACAAATGAAAAAGAGAAGTATTAGACGAAATGTTAGAAGCGATTTCTAATGGTCAGCTTTGTTGGACGATAATGTTTTTATTTTTTTAATTAGTTTTTTCAACCACGCAGGGAAATGTTGTGTTACTATATATATATATATATACATATATGTATATTTTTACATTTTGATTACACGCCTACTCTTAGTAACGGTTTTTGGAGAAAGTTTCAAAAAAATTATAGAAAGAAAGTTGGAAATCATAATTCTAGATTTGTCATTGCGTACATAATAACTAACTACGCACGTCAGATACCTTATAAACTACCGATTCCAAATTTATCCTTAAATTCGATGTTACAACAAGAAATTAAACTTTTTGCCAAAAAAAAAAAAATTTATTTCAATTAAATTGCTTAACCATCAAAATTGTTTAAATGTTTTATTATTTCATTTGTAATCAAATTAATGCGTACAAAACGATTTTCATAAATATACACCTAAAGCTATATGTACGCACACACACACACCCATATGTATATATATATATATATATATATATATATATAGTAAAGTTTGTGTTGGTTTTTCTTTTGTACAAATCTCTTTATTGTCTTTGTATTTTTTCTCATAGTGGAATATATATTTGTTATACATATACGTACATGTATACATTACAGCCATGGGCACATAAACAGCACTTGGCTCATCATGAAAATAATTTATTACATGTTTAGAAAAATAGCAAAAAATATTAATTTTATTATAAGATATCATTTCAATTAAGCACCAAGAGACTAAAACACGTTTAAATTAAATAATTAAACAAAAGAAAAAAAATTAGAACAAAAAAAAATGCCCATATTCTATAAGAATTTTTTCAATATAGAAATAATACGATATTCCTTATCTTCAAAAAACTGAGATAAATTATAATAACATATAAAAGTAACTTTGCTTTGCTTATATTTGCCCATTCAATATTTTCTACTGTATGCCGAACTGTTTATTACTACTTGACATCTGGAATCGATAGTTTCAACAAACTTTCGATACATCTCCTTTGGTATATTAAGTGATTTTATGGATGCGCACTTGGCTCTACTTTCTTTTTTTTCTTTTTTTATTATAATCAAGCACTCAGGGGATGTATGTATATAAGTAATATGGTGATGGTCAGAAGGAAGTGCAAAGAGGGAAAAAATGCACAACCAGAGATTGGAAGTGGACAAACGCGTGCTGCTCTCTAGTCCGATTCTGTTAATTCTTATCTCGTCGCTCCTTGATAATAAAATATTCACAGACACGCCATTTTGATGAAACAGATATCTTTGATTATGATTATTAGCCACTTAAAAGATGGGCATCATTTATGCGCGTATTTATGAACTTATCTGTAACAAATTCCTCGTTCGTTACTTCTCTAGAAGATTTATCATAAATGGGTTTCGTTTGCTTTCATAGACAATAGTTTTAGTATATGGGAGTAGTAAAATATCTTGCCTTTATTTAAACAAATTAATGATGTTATAAATCTATGTTATGAGAAGCACTGTATTACTGCAGATCTATCAGTAATTAAATGAAGTCCTCTATCAATACACATTTTTGATCAATTAATTTAACAAAAGAGTATCTAACAGAAGAGTATTTGATTCAAAAATCGCTCCTGTATATTTCACAATTATTTTTATGACTAATCTCAGAATAAATCGTATAAGTTGTCAAAACAATAAAAACTAAAAGGAACGAAATATTTTTTAATGAATGAAGTATTTTCTATAGTACACCGCACAATGTTGTCAAGTAAGATTAATTAAATAAAAAATGTAGGGATTAAAGTTTTGATTTAAATTTGTATTATTTATACGGCCTTGGCTGTATGTTTTTATTATTTATTTTTTAATTTGAAAATAAAGAAAAAATGAAAGCTAAAGATTACTTATAGAGTTAAGGAAATGGTGAAAATATTTTCCATAACTTTTCTTTGTTTCACATTGAGTTTATTCATTTATATATACTAGAAGCATCTTCATTGAATCAATGCTCTCTCTCTTTATCATTGAATAAAAAAAAAAAAAAAAAAATCAAATAAAAATGTAACTGATTTTTACTTCATTTGCATACCTTTACAGGTAATTATTGGTCAAGCATTATTCTTTTGTCTACTGATCTAATTTTTATTTTATGTGTGCACAAGACAACAAGATATATCCATCACAAAGATTCGTTCCTAAATCTATTGGTTGTTTTGATTTATTTTTTTGCATAAAAGCTTCCCATTAAAAAATAACTGCAATCAAAATATACGCTCAAGAAGTCTCATTTATAAATTTATTTTACTTACCGCTATTTAAAATGTTGACAAAAATTTATATTTTTTATTTTTATATTAATTACAAAACAAAATTTATATATTAATGCATATATTATGTTATGTATATTTTATATACATTCATTCATTCATTCATTCATTCATTCATTGTTTCAACTTTAAGTTTTCATTTTTATTGCAGTCATTCAGGCGAATAAACAAGAAAGCAGAGAAAGAGGAATAATATAAATAAAAAAAAAATATAAAAAAATAGATAAAAAATATTGCTTTTCTAGAGAAATATATTATCTTTTTAGATAAAAAAATACTATTTAAAAATAAACATGTGTTTGGGTTAACTAACACAAATAAATATGTTTTTGCCTTAAATTTAATCAAAAAATCAAAGACTAAGAAACAATTAATGACGTTTTCATTGCTTTAAAATAATGGAGAAAGAAAATTACAAAAGAATCAAGAGTATGTGTAGTAAACAGCTTTTGTTCTCTTCAATTAATACCACAATTCAATCTTTTCCGATCGAAAAACAAAAAATGAATCAAAGAATCCGTATTCATTTTTGTATGAAAAGGTGCTTCAACTCACTTCAAATGTTGACTGTGGCATTTGGCGCGAGTCTTCTTTAAAGAAAAAAAAAGAAAAAAATGGTTACAAGTGGTACAAGCTCTTTACAGAAAAACTATGCCCGCCCTAGATGCTTCTCACACTTCAATAACTAATGTAAACATTGAAGCCGGGAAGAAAGTTGTTATAGAGAATTGTCGAATTACTATTAGGGAATTTGCTAAGGATGTCGTCATATTTGTTGACTCATGCTATGAACTTTTCTCCGGTGTTTTAGGCCTGAAATGTGTGTCAGTAAAATTTCTTCAGAAATGGCTAAATTTCGTCTTTGCTTCTTCGTGATTTTTTAATCAAAAACAAGACGTAATTGCATCACGGCCACCGTATTCACCGGACTTGGTACCGTTTTGCCGAAACTGAAAGAACTCATGAAAGAACGAAGTTCCACCACGATTAAGGAAATAAAGACCGCAACGCTGGTAGAGCTCTAGACCTAAAGTTTAAAAAGATTATATCAGAAGTGCTTCTAGGTTTGGAAAAAGTCCTAACACAAGTGTATTATATCTAAGGACAATTACTTTCAAGGGAACAAAACAAATCTTAGTGAATAAATAAATAATTTTTTGACGAAAATAAAAAGTAAATTTTTTTTTTTGGAA
This sequence comes from Glossina brevipalpis, assembly GCA_000671755.1. Taxonomy (NCBI): domain Eukaryota; kingdom Metazoa; phylum Arthropoda; class Insecta; order Diptera; family Glossinidae; genus Glossina; species Glossina brevipalpis. Next base: position 2,610,804 of record KK351020.1, on the reverse strand, counting down.
CACGACTCTTCTATGCTACTGCGTGTTACAAACGAAAAAACAGATCGATTATGACCGCATTATTTGGTATAGATTGTAAATAAGGAAAGCATTGTAAAGTTACATCTGCATACTTCATTGTGGTTTTTTTAATACACTTGTAAAATAAAGCATAACATGTTGAGTTTATTATATAACGAAAAAACACGTAAACGCAAAAGAGCTTAAAAAGATTCCATGTATAAGTTGAGTATAATTTCTTTGAGTTGATGAGAAGCAACATTCTGTTGACGGGCGGCTACAAATACTTTCTTAAATGTGTGGTCATTGTTTTTTCCATCACGTTTCATATCGTTATACAAGCTACAGCGATAAGCTTAACAAGAACATGCAGCTAAACTAAAAGTGTCAAAGTTTGATTAGTATAATCTAACTTCAGTTATACACCCGTTGTGCTGTACAATTTATTTTATTTCATTTATTTATTTATTTTCCTTTTTTATTTGTTTTCGTTTTTATTGATCTGAGGCTCAATTTCGTACGTCTCTTTTTTCCCACAACAATATAAAAATCAAGTAAAGTTTAAAAGTTATTAATGAAATATGTGCATGAGATTGAAAGCAAAGAATATACTAAATCTAAGCGTTGCATTAAAGCAATTTAAATTTACCTAAAGAAGGTTTTCGAGAAGTAGTCTGAACCAGATTTTTTTATAAAAAAATGGATATATCTCGTAAGTCTCTCTTAAACTATGATTGGAAGAGATAAAGAGCGAGAGAGAGAGAGAGAGATTTATAAACCATTTAATATCTATAATTAGTTGACAATTCCCTACAGGTAACGGATTTCTTTTTATTATATTGGGTTGGTAACTAAGTAATTGCATATTTCTTCAATAAATAAAAGGTTTTTTTTTTTTTTTTTTTGTACTGGGAATGATGTTTAATATATAATGTATTTTCTATTTTATTCCATGACCTTTTGCCATCTCTCTGAAAATTTGAAAATTCCATGCTCGTAGAAAAGTCTGATTCTTTTCGGCCAAAAACTGAGTTAAGCGAAATTTTACAGCGTCCTCATCGTTGAAAGTTTCACCACAAAGGGAGTTGGCCAGGTATTGAAATAATTGGTATTCCGGTAACGCAGGATTAGGGCTATATGGTGGGTGTACTATCAATTCCCAACCAAGATCCATCAATTTTCGCCGAGTGGCCAAAGGAGTGTGCGGCCTAGCATTGTCCTGGTGGAAAATGACCTCTTTACGATTGCCCAATTCTGGTCGCTTTTTCTTAACCGCTGCATTCAATTTGTCCAAATGCCGATAGTAGACCTCCGAATTAATGGTTTGGCTCCTTGGAAGAAATCCAAAATACACCGGACCTTTCCAATCCCACCAAATTGACAGCAAAATCTTCTTTTGTTGGATATGTGCCTTTGAAGTAGTTTACGCTGACTCATTAGGCATGCGCTACGATCGTTTTCGATTGACATTGTTGTACACAATCACCTTTTCGTCTCCAGTGATGATTTATTTTAAAAACGGATCGAATTCATTGCGTTTAAGCAATAATTCGCAAACGTTAATGCGCTTTGTCATATGAATTTCTTTCAAATCGCCCGAACCTAAATATCCAGCTTCTTAACGAGACCGACACGTTTTAAATGCTTCTCAATGGCTGTATGTGAAACATTTAACTTATCTGCAATCTTCCGTGTAGTTACATGACGATCCGCTTCGATAATGATTTTGATTTCATACTCATTAAGCTCAACTGGTCGGCCTGAACGTTGGCCATCTTTATGAGAAAAATCTTCAGAACGGAATTTTTCAAATTAATTTCGACATTGCCTTTCTTTAAGGGGTTCATCCACCATACACATCACGTAACTTTTTGGCGGCTTGCACTGCGTTCTTTCCTTTACAAAAATAATAAAGCAAAATGTGGTGGAAATGTTCGCGCTTGCGGAGTGAGAGAGTTCTATAAGTTAAATCGGCAGTTACTTAGTTGCTAACCCATTATATTTTCCCAAAATCAGCTATAAATTGCATGAACTTTAAGACTATGAATGCAATTGCGTACATTGGTTATGTGAATCGGAAAAAAACTATTAATCTTTTATTGATTTAGAACATTTTCACAAACGTAATTACTTCAAATAATAGCAATTAATATATCTTTCAAACGTTAGAAAAGAATTAATATCATATACATTAGTAGTTATTTCGAAAGAGAACTCCGCATAAAGATCGCTGTAGTGAAGGCAAAGTATACTTTGATGAGCTAAGAAATGTGGGGTTATAGTCTGCAATAAGTGATCAAACCGTTTACTAGTTAATAAGTAAGATAATCGATGGCAGATATTAGAACAACATTTTTTTCTATTATTCGTGAATCATCTTTACCTGATAATATGGTTTTTTCCATGCCTTAGGCCAACATGTCTTTTCATTATCACTTCTTTGTATTTAATTAAACATACCTAATAGTAGCTTTTACTGATTGTTTTTATCGTAACATGAATGAAAACTTTTTGACAACGGAACTGGAAGCTTTCATCTCGGTCTATAGGACAATTCAACAGTTGGCATTAGCAAGAGGGTTCAATCAATATTATATTAGAACTGCTAGATCGATTTAAATTTAGAAATTATGAATTCTATTGAACTTTTTTTTGGCGAAATATTCCAAACGAAAGTCTTATATCACCAGTTCGAAAGTCTTTAGGCAGCTTAAGCAAAACGTTCCACTTGAAATTTATGACTTATGAAATATACTTAAAAAGGTAACAATAAGAAATAAAATAGAAATTATATAAAGCCGCATCGAATTTTCTAATACCTAGAATTTATATGGTTCTTAACCCGAAAGCGGGAGGTCTCCCTTTAAGATCGAATTTTTTTAAACGGGAATGAGCAAACTATTTGGCTGCTGTGAATTTTTCGAAATCGTATTCATCATAAACATCATAAATTTTTTCAGAGTTTGCTTAGTATTAGTGCCTCGATAGAAGTAATATATTTGTTTTTTTTATTATTAATTTTTATTCATTTTTCCTTATTTTCAAAGCGTCACTATTTTGGATTGGATTATAGTATGCTTCGATACTTAGATCAGTACTGCCCAAGTTATGTGAGTTTGAAGCCATCTATTGCGCATAAATGGCACGAAATTGTTTCCGTGTCTAAAAGTTTGGACAAAATTATGGGATATTTTTGAAAGATTTATTTTCCAAAACTAGCATAGACTTGACTTTTGTATTTTCTTTTAAAAAATCACTTGGAAATTGGCACATTTTCTTATAAAAAACAAAAAAAACTTCCTTGGCGCTTATTTAGCAATTGCAGTTAAACTTTCAATATTAATCGTAGGAAAATTAAAGAAACCAGCTTAAGAACCATGGTTTCAGGAAAAAAGCTTTTTGCTTCTAATCGGTTCGAAAAATCGATTTTTTTTGCCTTTCAGTATATGTTTGAGTAACTTAAGAAATGTTTAGAATCACAAATAAGTCACTTGTTGATATTGCCTTTTGAAGCTCTAATCTACGTATGTGAGGCCATAGTTTGATTTTTTTTCTTTTTGATAATTGCAAGCGGTATCATGGTCCGATTAACTTTATTATCGAATTTACACTAAATCAATTTGTTTAGTCTAAAAAAGAGTTTTAAGGTCGTAATCATGAATTTAGGAAGAGGGAAGAAAGAACTCACTTACATCCAGTCAGGTATGACATCATGTATAATATTAATTTCGATGGCATTTGATCGTATCTTTGTACTTTCTTCGAGTAAAAAGCTTAAAAAAGAAAGATTTATCTATCGAAATATAATAGATTTAGATAAAACACTCCCTAAAGTAACTCGTACACCTCAACACAATCTACATCTTGCCCAATCATGTCAAATACAAAACATCGTCTATTATAACATACATAAATATTTTTTTTGTCTTTCGACGCCTAATATAATAATATCTTTTCAAATATTAGGATATAGTGTCGAAGTGAAATAAAAATCGTAGGATTTTTTTTTTTTTTTGGTTTTTTACAAATTGTTTGGAAGAATTGGGAGAATGAAATCAAACAGATTAGCTCTAAAGACGAGGGATATATTTTCTAAGTTTCAATGTAAATCTAATTTGTTTTTGAAATACAATAAAAGATATTTTCAATCCCGCTCAAATCTTGTACGTACAGTCTCTTTTCTTTGCATGCCATATGAATTGTATATTATTTCATTGACAGCATAAAAATTTCTTAGTGTAATAAAAGACACGTGTTCAGGCGAAAATTTATTAAAGCATATATGTGACATAAATTTTTGTGAAAGCATAAGTTTATCAATTTTTTAAAAGCATATTTTCATGTGTTTGTGTGTGTGTATGTGTTGGTGTACGCATAATGAGAATAAAGAAATCCTCAATTAGTTAGTAAATTACATTCATTCTAAATTACACCTTTACGGCATTTCTATGTTGTATGTGTTTGTTTGTTTGTTAAACTTTTTATTTATATGAGTGTGGCCTTTAAATTGAAAAATTTACATTAAATCATTTCTGCGTAATTAATTTAATTAATTTTCTTTTGTCTATATTTTTTTTTTTTGCTCAAACCGCCATTTATCACGTTTGATATTTGAAACTTTTTGGTATTTTGGCTGTTGTTTTCCCTTTTGTAGGACAACAAAGTGAGTTGAAAATTTTTAAGCCTTTACTTTAATACCTTAAATACTTATTTGATATAATACAATACAGGATACAAAGGAAAGGATATAATTTGAAATAATGAGAAGACAGTTAAGTGAAATAACCATAACAACAAATCTAACAACAATCGAATTTTCGTTCTTTCCTCTCCTCCTCTTCCTTTTTGGTTTTTCAATCTACGTTGTTTCTGTTGTAACGCTTAAAGCAATTGATCATCTTGAGTTTCACTAAATAACAGTAAATTATAAAAGAAAATAATCTCGTCAGTGTGTTGTAAGAAGCTCTTGGAAAAACTTATATATATTCATTGAAAATTCCGAATGAAAGAAACATTACAAATTAAAACTAGAAAAAAACGTCACTAATATTTTCAAACAAAATGAACGCGAGATAGAAGCGTTATGTTACGTCTCATAGAATAAAATCGCATTAATATCTTGCGTCTAACACAACAAATACAACTTTTTTTTAAATTCTGCTTTCCACGATAATAACTATAATTATAAAAAAAAAACAAAAATTTTTTTTGAAAAATTTTGAAACCCGGTCTATATAATTCTTCAAGAGAACAGCGTCACGAATTCATTTTTATACCCACAACCGAAGGTGAAGGATATATCTCATTTTAACGAAACTTCGGAGACCCTGCAAAGTATATATATTCTTGAGAGCATCAAATTTAGAATTGGTTTAAGCATGTCCGTCTGTCCGTCTATCTGTGATAAACATTCTCCTAGTCGCAAAAATTAAGGTATTGTGTATAAATTTGGCAGAAACATTCGAAGTTTTTGCATGCAGGTTGGTATTGAAAATGGGTCAAATCGGTCCAAGGTCACGCCCATAGAACGCCTCTAATTTTGGAAGCAAAAAAAAACAAATGGATTTTTATTTATTACTCATAAACCATGGCACATAGATCTATAAAAATTTCCACAAATATTGCACAAGCTATCCCGGAACCCCTTTGCAAAAAAGGTAAATATTAAGGCATGTTGGTGAATATATTTATATGAGATTCGCAGAAATATCTTTAAGGTTCAGAAAGTTTAAAAAGTTCAGAAATCGGGGAACCGTTTATCTGTATATACATTTGATCAGACTGAACTGTATGAAGTGAATTCAATCTATCTGCTTGTCCATCTGTTGTTTCAACGAATGTAAGTTCAGACCATGTCTAGAAGAAGCTACTTCACCCTAAGCTTTATTTTTTTCACTTTTACCAAATCACACTTAAAGGATATTATAATAATAATAATAAAACAAGTAAGAAAACTGTCTAAAACTTTTAATACCCACCACCTTTATTCTCAAAAAGAGGTCGAAAAAAATAAATTTCGATATTTTATAATATTGGATTGGATTGGGTCGCAGATTTATTCTATTTTTATGGAATATCGTAGAAATTATTATTGTGTAGTTTATCAGTTTATCAGACGAAAACAAACTGAAAGTGGACATGTTTTCAACTTATAGCCGTAACATCATATAACATCATATAAGCATACATGATTTTTATTATACTTCGATCAATTACCTCTAATCTGCTACAATGTCGTATAATGTGTATCATATGTTATATCATATATTATATTAGGAGATCGATATTCGTTTCATTTGAATGATCTAAATAATTTCATTATTATTATAATAATCTATTTAGGCCATTGAAATGAATTCTGAAATCTGAAAAAAAAATGGGATGAGCACTAACAACTAAGTCATTAATAAGAATTCTGAAATTTGTTCTGAAATGTCAGTATAATTTCTTCTTAGCACGTCTTCTTTTTTTTCTTTCACTGTCTACCTAAGATGTTACTTGAAAATTTAAACTTGATATAAAAATCTATACGAAAAATATCATTTTCAAGATTTTTTAATTTCAATATTGATTTTAAATTCTTGAACTGTACAATGATTTTTGGTGTATATTTTCACAAATAATCAAAATCAGTTAAAACTAACTGTCACCACTTGAGCTTTACATTTAAACAAAAAAATATTTATTCATTCAACTTATTGCTCAAAAATTTATAATTTTTTGGGGTGTTCTGTGTGTGAATTGTAGCCGCTATCTTTCTGCCACCACAGCTCATTGGTTTGGTAAGACAAAATATCGCAAAATTCATCTTAATAGCGAAATAGTGCCTCACACACGTTATTCTCCATACGCTAATAAATTGAATCGAATAGTCAGTAAAGTGGAAATATTTCGCTGTAGCATCAAGTAGATATTTTGTTTTCTTTTTTAAACAGAATACTGTTGTTTGTTGTTTGTTAACGCAACTCTTAAACGAAAATTAAGATTTGTTGAAGGCATCCAGCTGATGAAACTACTTTTATTGTTGAGTTCTTTGGATCTTTTGTAGGCATGATGAACAATTTTAATCTACTATTGAATTGAATTTGGGCAATTTCTGCTTATTCTTCTTTCTATGTGATCTGTCCAAACATCGTGATATGATCTCTGAGTTATTATCGTAAAAACTTTACACCGATTCGGTGCTGCGAAATGAAATTTTTATGATGCAACGACTATTTCAATAACGGTAGGCCTTTGTTATTAAAATATGTCGCTTTATCACTGATGAAGACATAATTCTTTTATGGCAAGTTTGTAATATAATCACCCTCATCATGAATCATTTTTATAGCCAGCTTTTAAATGATTTTGGAAAGTAGATTTAGAAAAACTTAGGTTTATATTTAGTACGGATTATAAACTCTTGTTTTTTTATTTTTGGGTCCTTGTAGGTTGATCACGCTTATTTTCCGGTTTGTATCATTTTCAGAACCCTGTCTGCTCTAGATTGTAACGGTACATGTATAACAAATATTAAACACTTTTTTTTCTTTCTACTCTCTAATGGAAAATATCATTACTTGCCAAGTCATTGGTTTTGATAGCATTGGTTTAACATGCGATTGGTTTAGTTATGGTCTTTGATGTGTATTAATGATCTTCCAATAACATAAAATATTAATTTGAAAATTGTTATGATTTTTCTTCTTTTTTTTTCTTTTTGATAACCCGATACATTAAATATTATGTCTATTTTCAATTTGTTCGTAAGCTTACTTTAAGCATCTCCCTTCTTCTTCTCATAATGTATGTAAGACACAGTACCATCTATGTTAGTATTGCTACCCTCGTGATAATGTCTTATTTCTGAGTATTTTTTTTTTTCGGAACATTGTCATGATTATACAACTTCAGGGCAAGAAATTATTTTTCTATTTATAAAAGAAAAAAAAAAAAAAAAAATTCGAAACTTAGCAGATGCACGAGTATATCATAAAAATGAATGAATAGTAAAAGTTTTCAGGGTTCGCATGAAAAAGCGAAAAACATTGGATTTTATTTGAGCGAAAACTTTTTTTTCTTTTATTATTATTTAATTTGATATTTATGAGCGTTTTGAAGAAAATATGCGATATTTTCATTCTACTCTATTATAATATTAGAAAAGTTTTTCACTTTTTATATTCAATAGCTGATGTTGCATCTATAATATATCTAACATCTAAATTGATGTAATATTTTGTAACATTTGGGTAAAATTTAATTAAAAAATTTCTACTACATTGAGGTATTAACGCATGGATTGCTTAGTGACTTAGTTAGGTCTTCTTTTTGTTGTGTTACAAATTCACCGATTAAATAATAATAATTTGATATCTCAAGGTCTTGTCATCTGACATTGTTGTGGATATTTTTTTTTTACTTTCTGGAGATTAGGTCGGAATGTTTGAAAGGTTAAGTATGTGCCAAGCATTCATTTAAAAACGGGATTCAAATAAAATTTGATAATTGAATTGTTCTCAAAGAAAATAAGGGAAATTTTCGTTTCCGGAATTAATTATTTGCAAGCGGAGAAATGATTGTTTTTAAAACGTTATTATTGAGAAATCATTATAACTAAAAAATATGGTAATAGTGTCATCCATTAAGTACTTAAATTAAAAAATTCTTATTTTTAGAAAGTGAAGTGAAAAAAAATTCCGGGCAAAAGATGGAAGACACATTATTTTTGAGATACCGGCATAGAACAGCTAAGATATACGAACCCTTAGTTATGAATATGATGTTTCCACAGAAATTGCTTCGAGTTGATAATAAGATGAATGAAAAAAAAAAAAATTTCGAGTGCAAAGGATTAATACTATTTTTATTATATTAATGCTTTCTGCAGTAAAAAATACTTCTTTTTTTTTTGAAAATGGCCCACCTAAGTGTTAACTTAAATTCATAAAAAAAAGCTAAGCTTTCGATTTATTTTTAAATGATTAGTAAAAAAGGAAAAATTAAGCTTGGACCGGAGAAGATCTTAATGAAAATTTGCATCAAATTGTTATTAGTGTCGTTTACTTTTTTAAGATTTTTTTGTTTAACAAAAAATGTTTCTCGTATTTTGAACTATTTACATATATTTATACTGTTTACTAAATATAATATCATTAGCAGACTCGTTGTAGTGTGTATAAATAAAAACACCCACACACACACACACACATGTAGGAGAAGGCGGTCAACGATAAATGCCGTCAAGCATTTACTGATGGTTGTATCGGAAGCCACAGCCGGGGAAGGATGGAACGGCGGGGCTAAACAATATAGCGCCATAGTTACGCTCGACGTAAAAAACGCTTTTAACTCGGCGAATTGGGGGAGCATACGCTAAGTCCTCCAGAAGAATGCAAGTTCCAAGGTACATATTGGATACTGTAACGAGTTACCTCTCGAACTGTACGCCGATGTACGAGAGTGACAAAGGGACAAAGATATATAAGATAACGGCGGGAATCCCACAAGAATCGGTCCACTTCGTCCACTTCTGTGGTCCATCTTGTAAAACGACGCACTGAAGCTACAGCTCCCCGAAGATGCAGCAATCGTCAGCTTTGCGGATGATATAGCAATAGTAGTAGTCGTAAAGCAGGTCGAAAAAGTAGAGCGAAAAGCTAGAGAGGCAGTTGTGATGGAAAAGACATGGCTGGAAGAATACCGAACTAGAACTAGCCGAGTACAAGATACAAGTAGTGTTAATCAACAGCTGAAAAGGTGTGGAAAGATGCGGTGTACGAGTCGGGGAATATATTGTACAAATCCTCTCCAGCGTTCAAATATCTCGGGGTTATGATAGACTATAGGCTTAATTTCAAACACCACGTGGAATACGTGGCGTACAAAGCTGCAGGCATCCAAGCATCTCTAACGAGAATTATGTCGAATATTGGAGGGCCAAAAACAGCCAAGGGGAAAATCAGCGCAACCGTAGTGACTTCAGTGATACTGTATAGGCAAATGCAATAGCCATAAAGTCAGTATACCGCAGACAGACGGCAACATATCACTCTAGTGCCCTAAGTGCTTTCCGAACAGTGTCGGAAGAAGCTGTATTCGTAATCGCAGGCGCTCTACCAATCGACAAAATGAGCCATATGAGCGTTCTCGACGCGCCATAATAGTAAAAGAGCGATCAGCCTCGATGAGTATATGGCAATCGAGATGAGAGAGAACGTTGAAAGAAAGATGAGTGTTCGATCTAATCCCAAACGTAACTCAGTGGACCGAAAGAAAGCATGGCGAAGTAAATTTTTAACTCACGCAGTTTCTGACCGGCCACGGTTGGTTCCGGAAGTATCTGCTGAGATTCGTGTATAATAACTCACCGGACTGCCCGGAATGTGTACACACACAGAGGCGGATGTGCGAAACGTTACATTATACTGCCGGAGATTCATAAATGCCCGACTTTAAATGGTACACAGCGACGTACTGGACGATATTACTGGCAGTGCCGCGGCCTGGAACGTCGTGGACTCGTACGTAAGCAAAGTGGTGAAGGCATTGAGACGACTGGAGAGACAATGGGCGGAAAGAAGAGGTAGTGGAGACCAATAAAGGACTCCACTAAGGTAGCGCCAAACGAAGTGCACTAATTGGAACCAGTCCCCGCGAAGTAATACCTAACGGGGGTCCCGCGGCAGAGACTGGTAGACGAAATGTGTATGAGGGGTGGATGGTGAATTGTGCATGCTAGTAGTATTTAAGAAGAATTCCACCTCCAACTCGCATGGCAAAAACAAACACACACACGCACACCCAGGCTAACTATATATATAGCACAATATGTAACTAAATACTTAAAAGTAAATCTCACATACAAGCATTCAAATATAGTATATATAATGTTTTACGAACCTCTCATATATATGTAGGCCGTACCACGCATATTACGTCTCGTTAACACAACAAGATTGAGTACGTTTCCAATAATGCCCAGAGCACATATGATGGGTAATATAATACCATAAGAGTATTGTCGTAATATTTCCGTGCGTGGATCCTATAAAAAACCAATAAAAAACAAAAACACAATAGCAAAAAGAAATAAAAGTAATATAAATACAATAATAGTATAAGAGATTATTAAATAATGCCTAGTATTCGGAGCATATGAAACAAATAAGGGGTATAAACCCCGTCTACGACCCTTTATGGACATTATAATGGTCTGCAAATTAAAATCATAAAGCAAACAGAAGGCATTTGTTTTTGTCTTCTTTTATTCAACCATTCATATCATTAAGTTTGGTTTACAAAGTATGATAAAGAGGAAGAAATGTGATAAATAAATTTCATTTACATGATATGTAAGCAGAAAGTAATGTATTGAAATAATTGAGGAAAATTTGTACAAAAAACCTTATAAATATTATCCGTTCATTCATTCAGATAACTTGACAAGACCAATAGGTAAAATACATTCAGAATAAATAAATTCTCTATACGTCCTACATGTATATAAATAAAGTTGATGGGAAAGACCAGAAATTCAAATTAAATTCAATTAATTGACTAAAGTGTCATAGAATTGACATGAGAAATAAAACAAAATAAAAACGAAAACAAAAAAAAACAGGTTTCATTTTTATTGAAAGATTTTGCTTTATAATGAAACTTTTGTGCTTACTACACAATAAGTCTAGACATTGTATCACACACAAGTATGTAACAAAAATTGCAACATGATAATAAATATAAAATATATAAAATAATATCGAATGATTGACATAAATATTACACTTTGTTAGCTGCAGATTGTATATCGGTTAGATTGCAAGATTGCGAATGATTGTTCGAAACGATAAGATTTATAAAATTCGAATTCAATCGAAATTTTAACTTTTATTGCCAGAAAATCGTGAATAATTGAATAAAGAAATTGTGTGCGCCTTTTGAAAAAGACAATTTATACATAAAAGACGATATTTATAAGATTTCGATTGTTAGATTGTGAAGAAAATTGCAACTGAATTGAAGAGCATACTGTAAAGTTGAAAGTTCATTTAATGCACTTGAAATCGTTTTGAAAATTTTCTTTAATCCTCTGTCGCATGTGCAAAAAAAAAAAAAAACAAAAAACAAAAAAACAGCGAACACATTAGGAAATGTTTTAACTGATAAGCATGCAAAGCATCTTCCAACAATTTGCTTTTTCTTAGTAAGTAAGTAGGAGATTATAAGTAATGCTTCTAAATAAATTAATTAATAATTATAAATCAATCGAAATCGTGATTGAATAAAACTGTATAACACTTTGAATTTTTTCCAGAGGCATCAAAAGAAACATGAGATTCGTAAACTAAAACTTTGAATTAATCATAAATCAGTTAAAATATCTTACACATTGGCCGGGCTTATAAAAGAAATAAATTTAGATGTAGTGCCTCAATATATATATATATATATTTCACTTCATTTATTTTGTCGTATATCTATCGTAACTGATTTTTGCTTTTCGTTAATTTAGTAATCAAAACTTGTGATTACTTTCATATAATAAATGAATAAAATCTCAATAGTCAATGCATTATGAATTTAAAACCTTGAAGTTTAATTTTTTTTTCTTAGTTTTTTCTTCTTCTTCTTCTTCTATTTGTTCTTTTTCAATACTAATCAATTCAATCGAAATCTTAATGCTTACCTCATTGCTTATGTAAAAATCATCGCGTAAATTGTCGCCAACTGTAACAGATGCAACAATGGCAGCAGCAGCAGAATTCCTACCGGAACTTATATAACCAGCACTGGCACCATTTAATGAGGTCGAAGCAGCTGTTATACCACCAACATTACTGTCATTTTCATCAGCAGCAGGCGTTGCCGTAAAATTCGTACCCCATATAATCGAACACAATGCCGGATCCTCTTCGGTTGTATAGAGTCGCGTTAGCATAGTTTGTTTAACATACACCAGCACATCTGTACATATATATACATATATATATAGATAAATATATAAGCATATATATACTTATGCAAGTGTATATATATATATAAATACACGCACACGCACATATATATATATAGGTATATGTATATATATATATTTTTATATAAGTATATGTATGTGTTTGTAGGTAGTTAAATCTTAAACCGGAACGGAAGAGTAACAAAAAAAAAAAGAAGCTATAAAAATGTTAATGCTTTCAGTTATACCGAAATGAATCACTCAACTAGAGAAACTAATTAATTTGAATTTCAGTCCGAGAGAAAATAAAAATAAATTAAAAATAAAAACAAAAAAAAAAGTTAATATAACTTTAACTGTAAAGAGGGATTCGGAGGTTGTTTTTTTATTTATATTTTTTTTATATTTTTTTTTTGTTTCTTTTTTTAGATTAACTTCACTGGAATTTTTTGTGTAGTTTAGAGAAACTTTTTCGCTTATGTTTCGACTTTTGTAGGTTTCTTCTTCTTTTTCTCTGTGTATATATATACAAACATTTTTTTTTAATTTTTTTTTTTTTATAATATGTTTTTACGTTTTTTATTTTTATTAATTTGATAATATTTTTTCTTCCGATTTTTTGGCTAACAGCTTCCGTTGATGTATGGGTTTGGCTTTTGTTGTTTTACAACGACATTGGGAGCATTGAGTGGCAGTTACTGTTCATGTTGTTATTGTGATGATGGTAAAGGTTTTGTAAATAAATGCTTTTAATTTGCGTTGCTTCTGTTGCTGTTGTTGTGGCTGTTGCTTGTATTTCGTTGGTGTTACATTGTGCAAAATTTGCATTTTTGCCAGCGCAGCCGTATGCAAATTGTAGAGGATGCTGCGTTAACATTTTACAACACAAACAAAATCAAATGATATTTTTTGTTGTTGTTGTTGTTGTTGTTTTGGTTTTGTTTACTTTTGAATTTTCATGTTTTTGCCGCCATTTATTTTGAAGGTCAAAATTGGTTCAACTGCAATGAGAGAGAAAAACCAAATAGAGATATAAGAGTTTGAATAAATTTTAAATACAGATTCCGTTAGTGAAGTGATTTGTTGCTGCAACTCATTTAGATGTGATTTTCCTTTACACGAATGCTGCTATCATCGTATTAAGTACCACTTTATTTATTTTTAATTTGACATGATTCTATATATATATATATACTTACTTATATGTGTATATACAATATGTATGTACAAATCAAACATAATTAAAATTGTTATTAGGTAGACAGCCTTTATTTAAAACGATATATCGCGTCAGGTAGAATATATGCAAAACGTTTGCCAAAAAAAAAAAAATAAAAATAAAAAATAAAATACGTTCCTCCTATTGTCTGTGGGAGCAATATCACCTCTTACCCAGAGGCTGTGGTGTCTTTTCTTAAATACGTAGCGTATCAAAGGATTCATATTATGAGAATGTAAGCACCCGTTTGGACACATTGAACTATGCCATCTAATCTGTAATAAGATTCATCGAATTATTAAAGGAACTTTCGGCTTAAATTGTTGTATGGAATTACATTTTCGTCAACATCGAATCACTTGTTTTTAAAAACGCTACCTTTTTAGATATACGATGAGTAATTCGCAAGATACAATTCGGTCACCCCGTGTGGCACGCAAAAACCTAATTTATTATAAACGCAAACTTTTGCAAATATTTCAAAAGAGTTAACCTCTTCGTTTTAAAATTATATCTGATTTTGTCTAGTCGCTAAAATTCTCAGTCGCTATTAGCGCTAGTAGAAGACATTAGTCCCTGTGAGATTAAAATTTCGCAAATTTCACATACGATATTATCTACGGATGCGACGCATATTCTTTTTTGATCAGTTTACATAATAGAAAAACGAAACACATTGAAAATATTTCTCGTTTGGTTTTGCAGACTCAGTTAAACGCTGGATATATCATATAAGGTTAAGATAAAAGTTCGCGGCGTCTTCATTAAAAGTCAAGCATACTTTTGTAATATCTTAAATGAATTCAATTAAATCGAATATGTATGTAATTTTGATCGATAATCTCTGCCATTTTTCCCGTAAAATTTCTACGTCGTCTCAGTAGAAATTCTGAGATGTTTGACCTAAAATCCTCTTTTAAAGTCAAGTTCATAGTATTAATGGGGTTCGGCGAAGAACGTATCAAACAACAATCGCAGACTATGCAAGAAATAGGCTATAAGGTGGATGCATCAAATTCATTCAGTCTTTTGTCGAGTAGTGAAAAATAGCTGCCTTTCTTTTCCTTTGCCTTTCTTACTAAACAATTCCGCATGCTTTATTACAGTTGTCTGCTTAAATCGCATTAGTCTGTAACAATAGAGACTAATTGTACCCTTCATGATGCATGATTCCCTTCCAATCTCAACAAGCATTGAGCATACGGTGAACTGTACCGATCTTTCTCAATTTTCTGCTAAATATCATCAAGTTTATTAATGATTATTGCATCAGAGCACGCACGGTTTTTAGAATTTTAGAACGACAAAGAACAAACAATCTAAGTACTGCAAATATCGTTTTGATCGAAGAGGTATGACGATTATTATATGCGGTTTTTTGCATTATTTTGATTCATTTTCAAAACACAATTATTTTCGACTCAATTACATTTCCAGTATTTACAATTACAATTAGACTTACGTATAATTACAATTTCTATTATATTACTATTATTCTATTATTATCTATAAATTGTCACCTTTCTCACATACACTTTAGTATGACTTGATCGGATTAATATTAAGAAAGTTATTCAATTTTAAATCGATGTATAGAAATAAGATCAATTTAGAACTTTGCTACGTAGGCTTAAATGCGCGAACTTAATAAATAATTTTCACATTAACAGTCTTCGAGAATCGTTAAAAATGAGAAAAAATGTTCAAGTATTTTGATAAAGACTTTACAAAGCGTATAGATCTAGATCTGATGAATTTCTTTTATAGATGTTTATGAAGATTCTATACGAGATATAGTTGTGATTTATTTGCTAACATGATATGAATGACAAAACTGGCATTTACTGAACTTA
The DNA here is from genome assembly GCA_000671755.1 of Glossina brevipalpis. Taxonomy (NCBI): domain Eukaryota; kingdom Metazoa; phylum Arthropoda; class Insecta; order Diptera; family Glossinidae; genus Glossina; species Glossina brevipalpis. The sequence continues at coordinate 2,594,795 of KK351020.1, read as the reverse complement.
TTCAGTACAAAATGCTTACTTAAAACCTGATGGGTATTGAACATTTTTCATGATAGAGTTTATTCTCTAATATAGTTTCATTTAAAAAAAAAAGGTATTAAATATTTTATCTGAGTTTAGTTCGACAGAACAAAAGCAAAAGTAATCAGGAAATAAGTTTAAGCAAAACGTCGATGAGATTGTCTAAGAGAAGATCATCGCTTTATGAAAACAAAACATGTATACATTAATTGTATCAAGTTTATCTTAAATGCTAAATGCTATACAGATAATTAAAAATATTAGTTAAGTGTTTTTCGATACCTAAATAAGTTAGTTATATACGTAAACATGTATATTTATAATTTACATCAATTTCAAAATGTTTAATGCACTAAAAATGATAATTAAATTGGTTCGTTTAAATAGCTTTTAGTGTATCTTTGTAAAGCGATCTATGTCTCAGGTCAATGAACGTTTTAATTAAACTAATTTTTAATATAACCTAACCTGACCTAAACTTTAATCATGACCCAAAGCATTGTTTTCACTACGAAATCATGGCATAAACTAAAAATTGTTAACACAAAAACTGGCAAAAATTTTCTACGTATTGTGTAACCTTGTGCATAAGCCAACATAACGAACAACACACTGTGGTGTTCCGCACAAATGAAAACTACTTAGTTACTTAGCCATAACAATGAAAACGACCATTTTCTACTTTAGATTTCATGCAGTGCAATTTAAAAAAAAAAAAAAAAAAAAAAAAGAAACATAAAAACAACAAAACAATACAAAACAGTTTCCTTTAAGTGGTAATTATAGTTACAAAAACTCTTGTAACAATGCTTTTGTAACAGAAGAACACATATTCGTTCGTATGCATGTAAGTGCTTTTATTTAGAGCAATGTTGCCAATTTCAGAAAATTAAGAATTAGTTAACACATGAAAATGTTGAGAGAATAAACTATAGGCGGCGTACACGACACGAGTATCGAGAGGGAGGGAGAGAGAGAGAGAGAGTATGCAGTGAAATAATGTTTTCTAAACAGCTCGTCATATTAATGAAAACAAGTAAGGAAATTATATTTGGCTGTGCCGAATCTTATATACCCACCACCCTTATCGTGAAGAAGAAGGAAAAACTAAATTGTCATACGTAGGCGTGGCAATGAAGGAACTTCCAATGTTTCTGCCAAATTTGAAGCCGATATCTTCATTTTTGCTGTTCACCACAGATGTTAGATAGTTAAGCAGCCATACAGTTGGATGGACGTACCGAAGGATACGTTTAGGTGAATTCCGGATCTCATACTGATCAAAAATTTATACATTCTATGTGGTTCTATAAACATCTTTCTTAATGTTACAAACATTTTCACAAAAGAATTAAATTTCAATATTCTATTATATCGAGTAGGCGGGGTCGATTCTTTTCATTTTTGCACAGATATTACGGGATAGCTAACTCAACATTTTTAGAGATTTTTCTAATTCTATCTGCTAAAGATTTACGAGAAATGAGCAAAAATCGAATTTTTTTTTTGCTTCCAAAAGGGGAGGTGTTCTTAGTCTACGTCGTACTGTGGGCGCGTCCTTGGACCGGTTTGGGCAATTTTCAATACCAACCTGCATGCAAGAACTTCCAATGTTTCTGCCAAATTTGAAGACGATAACTTCGTTTTTGCAACTAGGAGAATGTTTACCACAGATAGATGGACAGACAGACATTCTTAAATCGATTCTAAATTTGATGCTGATCAAGAATATATATACTTTGTGGGTACTCCAAAGTTAACTTTTAGGTTGTTGAAAACCAAATGACAAGATGAAATATACCCTTCATTTTCGGTGGTGGGTATAAAAAATATCCATCCCTTAGAGTGTATTAGAGGCGACAAACAAGCAAGACTTTATGACGCAACTTCCTAGCAGAGATTCATCTGGCATAAACGGTCTTCTTGGGATGTCTGAGGAATAGCCCAAAATTAAAAAAAAAACAAAATTACTTTGAGATAGTGAAATTTTCTTCACAATCTTCAAGAATGTATAAAGGCCATAAAAAGATATGAGAAGAAAAGTTCTATAAAGTGTAGCTCTCTGGATAGAGAAATTTAGATGAAGTTTAAAGGCTTTGTACGTTGAGAATGATGTTAACTTATCGCCCAATTTCAATGTCAGGTGGAGCAGTCTTTGCAGGCATGTTACCCCATCAAGCTATTGCTGAAAAAGCATTTATACATTTAGAACGGGAAAAAAGAAAGATGAATGAACGAAAAAATAACAATAAGGCATCTGCAGCTTAAAAATAAACATCCGACAGAATACGAGAATATAGGAATGACAACAAAGATTGGAAACCAACAACAAACAATTTGATAACAAATGTCAAAGAGTGGATGGAGGACAATCAACAAGAAGAATTGAATTTTTTTCCCAATCCGCATTTTGTCGGGGCGTGGAAACTTCTCAATGCATCAAGGCCGTTTCAATCTACGAGCAGACAATGCGTGTGGATTGGTATGAAAGTGGAAATGATGATGCGGAACATACTGTTTTATGGTTGTCCGTCGTGGAAAACTTTAAGTAGTATGCTCTCAAAATCTGACGAGAAGGAATTATAAACTAGAATTTGTTGTTATCAATTATGGTCAGAGGCTCAGAAAGTTAATGGAAATGCATTAGCTTTTCGAATATCATACTTTAAAATAAAGCTAGACGAAGGCGATATCCCAACTTCTAATCGCATTCTACAGAGGGGTGAGATTTGAGATTTTATAATGAAAATTAGCGATTAATAAAAGCTCATTCTGATTTTATTTAAATATTCTAGGGCTACTAGTTGGTTATGCGACGTCACCAAGTTCATCAAAATGTAAAAAAAATCAAAAGGCATTCTCAATGGAATACGAAAGTATTCCACTGGAAAACGGCCTTAAAAAAGGATGCATATGTTACGTAGCATATGGGTAATAAAGTACAGCTTCGCAGTTGTACTTCGTTACCTACGTGCTACGTAACAAATGCACCAGGATTCGAACCCGGGTCCCTCCGCCTCTTAAGACCTCTGGTCTTAACCGACTAGACCACACGGCTTCTTTTCGATTTTAAGGCAAATTCTGTTTAAGCTCTAAAAGTAAAAGAAGAAGAAGAAGAGGAGAAAGAACAAGAAAACGATATAATTTCAATTTAGAACAAAATACTAAAATTAATGGTCTTTTCTGAAGATTGTTAAGAAAAACTGCTAAGTGTAATATTATAATAATTCCTCTTCTTCAAAAAAGGAATGTATTCGTTTTATGTAACTAAAAAATAATGCACAATGAAACGAAGTTTTGAACCCGTTCTCTCGATGAATTTAACATTTTTTTAGCTTTTTTAGATGAACTTTGTTTATCAATTGAATGTCATGATGAAGCTATTTGTAAGTAAAAATGATATAAAAATTGGTCGCTTGCAGTGTTTTTCGATTTCGTAATTTTTTTTGCAAATTCTTCATAATTTTATTATTCAATTCCAATAAAGTGGTTGGTTGTGAATGTATTCTGGAGAACTGCAGAACCAGCGATCATGTAAAAATAATGTCTACGTTAGGAGGAGAAAGTTTAAAGGATTCATTTAAAAGAGATTTAGTAGAATTAGACGAAAACGATTTCAAATTTCAAAAATTGTGATTTCTTCAAAACATTTCAAAAATTCCGATTCGCATATTGAACAGAAGACTATATGAACAGACATCAGATGGACATACTTTAAATCGATTCAGAAAATGATACTGAATCGGTCGGTATAATAATACATGAATCTATATTATGATAAGTAAGTTAAAGCGTTACATAAAACTTTATAAATTTAAACATCAAAGGATTACAAGTTGTGTAAGTTATAAACAAAAGTAAAAAGTTGCTATGGTAATCCAGGATGGAATTCATTCATCCAAATTTCATATTATACCATATTTTATTTTCAATCCATATCGAAGAAAAGGCAGCCATCTCTAGCATTTAAGGTCTTCTCCGAGACCTAAATAGACACAATAAAACTGCTGCCTTGTACGAGAATGTTCCAACATATGCGGCTAAATCGCGCAAGCAAATGCTTCGTTTCAATGCATGGGAAAATTTGTTACGTCGGGTCATCATTCTTCAACTTTTTTAGAGACTTATAATCTAAAAAAATCGATCATTCCTCTGCCTAAGTAAGTATTTATTATTCAAAAAATAGGAAAAAGTTATGTCTACTGATTCATTAATCGCATTATTATGAAATAAATATGAAAAATTCTGAAAAATGATTCGAGATATGTGAAGTCGATTTTAATCTTCTTATGTTAAATAACCTTGAAGCTTTCTGATATCAGGATGGGCCAGGTAGCACTGAAACAGCCTTAATTACCTCCTAACCAACATTCATCGTACAGATGGTATGCGAGCTATCGAGGTGTATTTGAATTCTCTTTTGTTTTGAATTAAAACATAAAATAAGAAAAAAAAAAAATAAAATAAAATTTTATATTATTTATTAAAGAATTTTTATTAAAAATTTTTATTTTGTATGCATTGCTTTGTTTCGTGTTTATCGTATGTTTTCAAACAAAGCAATATTTTAGCGAATGCAGTTTTTTTTTGGTTTTTTGTTATACCCACCACCGAAGTTGAAGGGTATATTTCATTTTGTCATTTGATTTGTAATACCCAGAACGAAACTTCGAAGACCCCACAAAATATATATATTCTTGATTAGCATCAAATTTAGAATCGATTTAAATATGTTCGTCTGTCGGTCTGTCCGTCTGTGTAATGTATGTGGTAAACATTCTCCTGGCCGCAGAAAAGAAGATATCAGCTTCAAATAGCTATTGAAGATTGGCCACGCCTACAATATAGTATAAACTACAGTATCAAATAAGCCATGAAAACTTCCACACGGTTTCATAATAATCGAAAAAATCTGCCTCGTCTATCCATTAAAATTTGGTTTTTTCATGTTTTCTTAAGACAAAAGTGGTGGGTATAAAATAATATAATTATCTTACTTGTTAAAAATAATTTAGGTTCTTTTAAAAGGCACAAGGGAATTTCCCAACAATTATACTTTAGTGTAACTTCATCGAGTCGAGTCTCATTTAGATATGAGACTAAGAACGATTTGAAAACTTTGAATATTTCTGCAAAGAAATTAAAAGTTTAGGCTGGAAATTTTCAAAATGATTATGAATTCGGTGATAGAACCAGAAATTTTTTTGCATTTTCCTTTTTCATTTCGGAACACATAAAGTGTAAAACGTGCGGACCAATGAAAGCAAAGATTGACAAAGAATTCCCGCGAAATCTAATAGTTAATGGGATTAATGAAACTACGCCGTAAAATCCAGTAGCAAAATATTAACAGGTATAGCAGAAAGGGACTCAGCGTTTGTGATATTCGTAAGATTTATAAGTGGAGCATTTCGCTTAAGAGAAGTCAGTCGAAAGGAGCCAGTGGCAAGAAGTCGTTCGTAATAAGTAGTCGGAAAAAATCATAATAAGTACCCGGAAATCGTGACGAACACTTGGAAGACAGTCCCAACATAGATTTGTAAGTCGCAACGTAAAGTCGTAATAGTCAGTTCTAATAGAGACTTGTCTACTGATAGTTCTAATAGAGACTTACATACTACTAGTTATATACCGATAGCTCTATACTGATAGGTGCACGTTGAGAATTGTACCTCGAGAGTAGAATAATGATATATTTGAGACAAATAAACATTAGAGAAATAAGTTTTTGAAATAATTGTAAAAACCTTTGAGATTATAAATAAAATGTACGCTTTTCGCAATCTAGTGACACGGGCTTATTCTACAGAAAAAATACAAAGGGCAGTTTTATAACAATATATCCCTATATATTTTTGATCGATGTCAAAGTCGGAGTCGATGACGTTATATCTCTACTTTTGTTATCTTCTCTGCTTGTACCTAACACACGCTTGTTCGCGAAAATTAAAATATCGGCTTCAATTTTGAAAAAAAAATTGAGAATTCTTGCATCCAAACCAATATTGCAAATAAACGAGAATGAAAATATTTGATTTTCGCTCATCACCCATAAACTGAAATAAGGTACAATGATAAAAATTTCCATACACTTTCTACAGGTGATCTCACAAAAATAGAAAAATTCGACCACGCCCATCTTATATTGTAGAGTATCGAAATTTCATTTCTGTCGTTTTTTTTCTCTCGCAGTTTTCATTTTAAGATGTGAAGATGTGTTAGAGGATAAAAGATTTGGTCACAACCGAATATAATTTTTTTTTTTTGATTTATTTCTTTTAATTTTAGAGAAATTTTTCAGAAAAATTTTATAGCAAAATTTTGTTTATACTCTTAATACATGATCTCGAACCTTTAGTAAGCTTCGCATGTACTTCACATATTCATGTAATTACCCTTTGAACTTGTAGTTGGCAAAGTGCACATGCATAAGATTGTTACGTTTGTGGAGACAAAAGCAAACAACGCATTAAAAACAACAACAATAATATATATAAAAAAAGAAGAAAAAAAGTAAAATTATTTCGTTCTGTTCCTTAAAGTGTACTCAACAGAAAAATTGTACAAAATCGCAACCCAAATATATTCCACGCAAGCACAAGCGTCAGGTGGTGTGAACAGAAGCAACGGAAACGGAAATAATTGTACAACTACCGTAAGATTGTTTCAAATATGTAGAAAATGAAAAAAATTTTAAACAAAAACCACATGTGTTTGCAAAGAAAAAAGAGAAACAAAAAAAAATAATAAATAAAAATATTATATTCAGTTGTGGCCGAATTTTCTATACCTGTTAGTTACTTTTAAAAAAAAGAAAAACTTGAGAAAAAAAGAGTAAATTCGAAGAAAAACTGAAATTTCGTTACTTTATAATACTAGCGAGTAGGCCGGTAGTAATATAGATACGGTAGGATCACCTTTGGACTATATTGGGGAAAATGTTGTCTTTGTATGTATTGTACTTGAGTATGAGTAATGAGTAAAAAGGTTTAGAAAATGGAGGTCTCCTTAGTATAGGTTGTAGGCGGATACGGGAGTGATTATTAATCGATTTAGCCCATTTTCGATTCCAATCTGTATGCAGGAAAGCTTCTAATGTTTTTTTGCTAAATTTGATGTTTTATTTTTTATGATAAGGAGGGTAAGACACACAAACGAATACATAGACCGGCATATCGAGATTGATTCAGTATTCGATACTGATCGACTGGTGTTGCAAACCTTTTGACAAATAACTATGACGCCGGGTGATACGTATAAAAACTGCTTACACAAGCACTTATGCTTGGAAGTAACGAGGAAGAAACGAGAAAACAATTTCATCTACCCTTACATGTGCATATCCATGTTAATGAACAAATGTGCTGTTGTGTCGACATAAATGTGCCTTGAGCTTAAAGTATACTCAAGTGATTATGTTAATGTGATTTTTGCGACTTTTTCTCTTTTTTTTTTATTATTTTTCTTCATTTTTTTGCTCAATGCGTTGTTAACTGTATTCTTCACGGGCAATACTGATGAACTTGAAACATTTTAATTGCAGATATCAAATTAATTATTAAATTCGGTAAATGTGCATTTATTCTACTTGGGAAACGTATCACAATAATAAAAAATGAATGAGTGAACAAAAGGATGAATGAATGAATGAATGAGTGATTCAACGAATCCAATACAATAAGTAAAGGAAATACATTTATATAAATTTGAGGCTTCCAGTAAATATTTTTCACTTCATCTGCAAAAGAGTGTTAAACTCCAAAATTATGATGATGAGAGCTTTTTAAGCCATTTTCTCATGTAATAGGTTGGCAGTAAAGTTTTCATCGTTTTTTGTGATTTTTTTAAAAGTTTATTTTTGAAAAAAAAATCTTCGATCCGAAAAATTACCCAAATTAGCCAAACTCTCAATTCTGTGTCAGTATTGAATGAAATTCCGTGCATGGCATTTAAATGAAATCGAAGAAAATGGAAATTGATAGAGTACGGCGAGTGTGGCACCACTCCACAGCCGAGCGTTTGAATTGCTTCCTTGACCATATTAACGATATAATACGACTCGAACACAAATCGGCTAATATTTCGATGGGATTATATTGAAAATGCTTAAAATTAATTGTATGTCATGTAGATCTGTTTATTTTCACCTTCCCGTACCTTTAAAGCTATCGATTGGAAAACGGGTTAAAGTAATTTTTGCCCCCCAATAGAAATCATATGCGAAAAACTTCTAAGGCACTTCTACCGATTCTAGTGATTATACCGATTTCTGCTACTACTTTCTGCTAACGATTATCGAAGAAAATATGAGTGCGGAGTATCTAATGACAATCGAGCCGATCGAACTTCTTGTCAGAGAAAAAGAAACGTGAAAAAATAAAGTGAAAGTGAGAATAAAAACTCCAAGATAATATGGATGCGACATATACGATAGCTTCAGAGATAATGTCAGATTAAAAAATATTAGATCTAACTGGAAGCTACTGTCAAATTTTTTTTCTTCAAATATCAATTTATAGCAGAACAGTTTTTTAACCTGCCGTAAAATTGCGGAATCGATATAATTGATCTCTTTAGTTCACAATTACTATTCGATTTATCAATTTGACCCAGGATCAGTAATAGTACGGTATAGCTATCCGAAAACGATCATCTTCAAAACTAAACTTTTTCACATTAACATTAAAATTATAATTTTAGCATCACTTTAAACGACAAATCTAATTAATCCGATGGAGTTACCTTTTTATACAACTTCTAACGAAATAGTAGGGATTCATTTCTTTGGTATTATGTTAGTTAGTACATTAAAATCTCGCTGACTACTTACTGTTCAACTATAAGCAAACCTTCATACCTGTGTTGCTTTAAACGATGAAGATTTACTTTTTTTTTCCTTTTTTTTTTTTTGTTCTTTGCTTATAAATGCATTTGTGTGTACGTAATAGTGATGTTTTTATATGAAAAGAAAAAAACAACCATACTAGAGACGATGGACGTGAACATAGGTAAAGCGTCTGTGTACACTGGGAATTAGAAAAAGCCATAACAACATCAACAAGGCACAAACAAACATACAAGAATCTATGAGAATCCCTGCAATAATAATGATAATAATACAATAACAGCTAAAACGACAACACAAAGTGCTGTTGGAGAGGATGAAAGAAAAAAAAAAGAAAAAAAAAGAAAACAAGTGTTGAAAGAAAAATTACATAACAACAGAACAACAATTGACTTTTCCTAGTTTATCGACCTGAGTGTAAAATACAAGTTGAGGTAATATCCTTGTGTGTACGCCACGCTTGTATAATACAACATTTATGCAGCTTCTCGTTTAGCATGTGCGTGAACAGATAAGTGGTCCTGTAACTAATCACTTTTGTATGCCCTTAATATTTATTTACGAAACTTATATTACTTTCTTTTTTTTTTAAAAGTAAATTTTTTTAATCCTATATCAATAACAATGACGGCTTATGTTCAATGGGAAAACTAATCATTACAAGATTAATAACAGAGATAGCATTTGCCGCTGTTTCTGCATAAGTGCTTCTTGTACTTAATGCAAACATAATAAGAATGTTATCATAGTCATCTACCTATGTGACGTTTATAGAAGTTGCGAAAGAGCAACTTGTGCTCTTCCAATATTCTAGTAGTTATACTAGACTTGCTATTGTTATTGTTGTTGCTATTGTTGGTGTTGTGGTTGTTGTTGTTGTCTTTGTTAAGAACGTTAAGAAAAGTTACATCAAATTATGAAACTTTACTAAATGAATAAACTACGTGCGGCTAAGGGTTAAAAGTTATTTTCTTTTGTAATTTAATAAACAACAAAAGGCTTGAGGGATGCGTTTTTTATTTTTTTTTTTTTTTTGTTTTTTATATTAATTAAATCACACACATTTAATCAGTTGTCAATGAAAAAAATTGAATAATATCTCGCTATAGAAATTCTTGAAATACTTTTGTCCTTCTCAGTAATTTAGTATCTGATGATTGTTCAATTTTCATTTAAGTAAATTGGTAAACCATGTTAAAGTGTTTTTTGCGTCCAACAATAAATATTTTATTGGCTTAAAAGTTTTATGAAATACTTTATCCTCTTCAAAGCACCATAATCGATATAAAAAAAAAGAAAAAATGTCAACTAAAAATAAAAAATAATAAATAAATAGCATAAGAGGACAAGATTGAATTCGTTCAGTTTTACCGAACGAGGAATAAAGTTGAAAAAAACCTGGAAATAGAATTACAATTAGAAGATTATAATAAATAGGAATGGGATGTTATAAAGCCGATAATTAATGGATTTTTTTTAAATCTTAAGAACTTGCAGTTCGTCTCATATAATAATAGTCTCCAATTATTAGACAAAATATTTAAATTTAAAATAATCTCAATAAAACGTTTTAATAATATATTTAATTATTATTAATAAAAATTATTATTATAAAAATTATTCTCGTTATTCAACGCTCTTAATTGCCTTAAGAATGTGGGCAATTATGCTTTGCCACAGGGCGAGTATAACTATCTCTCGCGTATATACCATATAACCAACCATATTTCAATTGTTATCGCACTTCTCAAGGTCACAAGCATTAAAATGCTAAACTAAAATTCAGCCGATAAGTACTTAAGGTTAAGATTTTTCTTTTTTTTCTTTTAAGATTTCGCTATTACGTCATCATACATACATGTTGTATAAAATTATAAATTATGGCATCATACATACAAAATTATAATCATATTTTTTTTTCTTATAATCCGTAAACGTTGCGATTATTTCCGTCAAAACAATATTTCTTCGTAAAAAAAAAAAAATCATAGAAAGCTGAATAAGATGTAAAGTAGGAAACTAAAATAACAAATAATTGTATGGAATAAAAATTAATGATTAAGAAAAGATTAAAAATAAAATTCAAACATTTAATAAAACTTATTCAGATATAAAAAAAAGAGTTTCTTTCTTGTCCTTTAACATTATAAATTTTAAAAAATTCATTTTAAACAAACAATATATAAACAATATCCATTAAATCAAAATTAAACAAACAAATATAGTTAGAGTTGGAATATATTATTAAATTGATAATAAATTGATAATTAAATTGAATTTGAATAAATTAAATTCTAGTTTTTTCTTAAGTCAACATTTATCTAACAACACAACTATTAAGTATCCTTACTAAGCATGCTCAAGATATAGTATAACTCACTTCAGCATGAAAAACAAAAAAACAAAAACAAATATTATTCTCAGTACTTAGAGACGATGTGTATCTCAATACAATTATGAAAAGCTTTTGAATCATTTCTGATAAGTTAATTGATACATTTATATAATTAGCAAAAAAAAGGCTTAGCGAGTTGTAGCGAAATTCTAATAGATTTAATTCCCACTTCTGCTTTCACTATCAACAATGTGGAATGTTGTAGAATAAATAAAAGTTGAAGAAAAAAGAAAATTCTGCGAGACAGACACGGTATGCAAAATATAGACCTATTTTTGATATCTGAAAGAGCAAAACGCCTTTTTGAAAAATTCACTGTTCTTACATCCTAATAAAAAAAAACAGGTTTTTGGAACATTTTGTCTTTTTTTTTTGGTAGAAGAAAAGATTTTAAAAGATTGTTAAACGTATCTTGAAAGCATTAGAAATAAAATTACTTTTGAAAAATATTAAAACATGGCAACACCACCACTATTTTCGATTTTAATTTAAAGAGCTCGCTCCAGCGTATTCATTTTAGCTGGTTCAAATTTGAATTAAAAACAAAAAAAAAAGGAATGAAGAACATCACCTAATCTGTGTACGTATGTCTAGACGTAGGATTCTTTACAAATAGTTGGTTTTATATGATTGGCAAGTATTTGAATTAAACAATTGAAATTTTGATGATAGTTATGAGATAAGAAGACTGTGGCTGAATTGTTAAGAAGCGCCTCTAGCAATCCAATACACGTGGGTTCAAATCTCATTACGAAAGAATTTTTCCATAGCCAATAAATGAAAAAACAGCAACGAATCGATAGCCTGTGCTGTTTTAGTGCTCTCATCTCTCTAGTCTAAGAATTAATTTTATTAGTCTAGAGCACGGGTCGGCAACCTGCGGTTCGCGAGCCACATGCGGCTCTCTAAATTATTAAAATATATATTTAATAAATTACCTATTTTATTATTCATCTATTTTATACATTTCATTATTTAAAAATTAGCGTTAAAATAATAATTATAAGTGTAAGTACCTATAAATTGTTATTTAATAAATCTATTTTCGAACTCTGAAGATCAAAGTTGGTAGATATTTACAGTTTTAGATTGTTCATATGTTTGGCAATTTTCATTGATTTCGGCATAGCTGGGCGTAGGTATCTAATATTTGCCAAAATTAAAAAAAAAAAAAAAAAAACTAAAATGTGCAGACTACGCCGTTCTGACGTGTCCGTTCGTGCCATTTGGCGACCACAGATGCGACGAAACTATGTACTTATAGTTAATAAGTACGTGGGAGAGTGAGACAAACAGTGTTTCGTGTCTAAATTATTTATTTTAATAATTAAATTATTAGAGAATTATTTATTTTATTTAGGTAAGCATTTTGAATTGGGAAATATCGTTGTAAAATGTTTTTTGATAAATCATATTTCACATTATGCCCAACTTCTTGTTTGTCTTTACTTAGATATACGTTGACACAGTAAATAATTGCAAAACTTGTCACGTTTTGGATACCTAAATAATAATTTTACAAATTCTTTATTAGAGTTTCAAAAAAAAAGGAAGAACTGAAGACGAGCATCAAGAATTCATTTGGGATTGGGCGGAGTCGTTCGCTTCCATATGCAACTCAGATGGCCTACCGACTTGTCTCATTCGCCATGAAAAACTCGCACACAATATGAAATCAAATTTAGAGAGATACTTCACTAAAAACCATAATCAGTTTGCTAGTAAACAACCAGCCGGTGAAGAACGAAAAAAAGCTGTCGAAGAGCTCCAAAAACAAAAACAGCAATCAACTTCCATGTTAAGTAACTGGACGCAATCTACAAGTATCACTAGAAATTGCAAAAAAAGGCAAACCATTCATAGATGATGAGTATGTCAAAGATTGCTTCATACGTGCATCTGAAGAAGTGTTTCGTGATTTCAAAAACAAACCAGAAATCTTAAAGAAAATCAAAGATTTGCCACTATCCGCTAACAAAGTACAAGATAAAATGTCTTCAAATGTAACATATTTGCAGGTGCAAGATATTCAACCTTACCGTTATGCGTTATCACTTGCTATAGGTATATGTCTTCCTTAGGTCCGAAAGAAGAACTTCTAGGATTGCTGCTACTCTCGGGACAAGCTATAGGGGAAGATGTAGCGAATGCCGTGCAAAAATGACTTGACGACAATTAGATCGATTTAAATAAAATCGTTTCAATAGCAACTGATGGAGTCAGAAATATGACAGGAAAAATAGAGGGGAAACAACGATTCTTCAGAGCAAAATAAACCACGAAATTCTTACGTTTCACTGTATAATACACCAAGAATCGCTTTGTGCCCAAACATTTCCGGCCGAAATAGTTAAGGTCATGAATTTGGTAATCGAGATTGTTAACAGCATCTTGTCAAAAGCACTGTACCAAAGAATTCTTAAAAGAAATGGGGGCTCAGTATTGCGACCTTCTTCTTCACAATTTTCTTCTTCTTCAAGTAAGATGTTGAATGAAATAAATACTACTATTAATCACCCTGAATTAGAGAACGAGAAATGCTTGCAAAAATTTTACTTTATGGTGGATATCACAGCGAAATTAAATGACCTGAACCTAGAACTGCAAGCAAATGAAAACCCAGCCTATGTTTTGGTAGAAGAATTGATTTGTTTTGAACAAAAATTAAATCTTTTTTGCAAAAGGTATTCACAGCGGTAAATTACTTCATTTTAAATTTCTAAAGCAATATCGCGATAAAACCAATGCAACTTATGACACGAATTACTTTAGCACAGTTATAAAAAAAATTAGAGATGAATTTGCCGAGAGATTTGAGCAGTTCGAAACCAATAAAACCACTCCAGCATTCATAGTAAATCGTCTCAACACACTGAGCCATTTTAATTGATACTCGATCTCTAGAAATACAATTGACTGATTTAAAAAGTAAAGCTTTATGGAGTGGGAAATTTACAGAGTTGAAAAGCAGGGTTGAAAGACTTGGAGATCCGGAAATGTATGTACCTAACGCAACAAAAGTGGACAGCTTCAAAAGAAATGCTGCGAGTTGAGGCACTTATATCCGACGCATGAAATAGTCGAAGTTGGCATTTGGAGTGTTGACTATGCTCGGATCGACATATCCGTACGAGCAAGCGTTCTCTTGAATGAATATGATTTTTTTTAAATAAAAAACTTTATTTATGCGTGTACTATTTATTGTTGGCAAGAAAAAATATTGTGGCTCTTTAAAAACTTTGAAATTTTGTAAATTGCAATTCTTGACTCTTCCGACCCAAAGTTGCCGACTCCTGGTCTAGATTATAATAATAATGAATAATTGTATTGCTAGAGCTACTGTGTTTGATAGAAACAATTTTTAAGAAGAAACAAATTTCAAACAATATTTGCCCCGGCTGTGGCTGAAGTTGTTAAAGAGCGCATCTATCAAGTCAGCAAACCTGAGTTCAAATCTCTTTATCACGCCAATAAGTTCAACGATACCAGCCTTCTTCAGCAGCATATCCCAGCTAGTGCCAATTACATTTCGTCGCTAATCATTACCGTCCTTATCGCAAGGAAATTAATTGGGAAACATCGGAAACAAAAACGTAGGAGAAGAAAATCTTCACTAACCTTGGACCACTTGAGCGCGCAATAGTCACGCTCTCGGCCGTGGCAAAGCAAGGCGAGGTGTGAATCAGGTCGAAGGTTCAAGGTCCGTCGACCTCGCCGTCGCCCCAAACCCTTCGTTGCTAAATCTTAACTTTTTGTATAGAAATGAAAAATAAAATCTCTCTTCAATTCGGAAAAAGCTAAATGTATAAAACAAAAGCAAATCGTTTAATAAAATTGATAAGATCTAATAAAAAATACATTTTTTTGTTTATTATAATTATTTAAGCGAGCAGCGTTTGTTCCCAACCCCAGATGCAAGAAATTTGGCGAAATTAACTGCAGACGTTTGATAAGAGCTTTCATTTGGTATTGACTATGTCATCGACATCGACATATTTCATCTAATCTCTCAAAATTAGAAGCAACGAAGAATTTGTATTTGATGAAAACACAAGGAGATATGTTCGATCTTGTTACAAGCATATCCCACCAATATTTAATAAACGGTGTTGGTACGTTCGGCTTGTTAAATTTTACAACATACATAATTTGAATTTGTTTCATGACTGATTCTATTCTAATTCCTCATAATAATTTGTCAGAAACAATCTCACATATAGACATCCTACAGATTTCATTCAACTCTACGACAGCAGATCTAAAAACTAGAACTCGAAATGTTATCACAGCGTTCATGAGCGTTCCCTAAAGATGTTGCTTATGTGTTTATATAAAGCTACAGGACGCATGGGACGCCCTCCCTATATTTCAAAGAACTTTTCAAAGTCATATGTATTGATTTCTACAGCATGCACCCCGCAGTAATTGAAAGATTATTACGGCAGAAAGAGAAAAGAAAATATCGCATTTTTCTCAACAAATAGTTAAGTAATGTAAACATCAATCTGAACGATTATGTGAAAAGTATTTGCGAAACTTTCTTAAAATTACTACGAAAAACATAAAGAATAAGAGGCGAAATAATCGGTCATTTTCTCGAATTTATTTATCAAAGGCCAACTCGAAATAAATTTTTTACACATGTTTGTGGAGTCGTTGAAGAAATTAAAAAATATTTTTGATGGAGTTTTAATAGCAAAGTGATGGAGCAGTAGATCTCTCTGGAAGTATTCCTACAAGTCGTAATTTTCTATCTAAAACGAAAATTGAAAAATATTCTTGAATTCTTGTTCAATAGTGAAGACTGTAGAATTTTTGAAAATATTAATTTAAAACGAAACGGCATCAATTTAAAGTAAAAATTTGATTAATATAAAAAAAAATCTGTCGAATCGAAAAATAAAACAAATTACTATAGACATATTGACTCTGTAGTAGTAGAAACGTTTCCTCCATTGCGAGCAGATTACGGTTGATATAGTCCTCCATTTGGACCCAGTATAAGCAAAAAGATGTGGAGAAGTTTAAAGAAACTGAATCTATAACAGACTTGTTAAGGCCCATTCATCATTGAAACGCATGCTCGAATGAAAATGTTAGCAAAAGTATCGAAGACGATCCAGATTTATCTATTAGACGGCGTGCATAGCATTTGGGTATATCTTGCAGTTACAAAATTCAGCTAGCAGAAGAAATAAGCCGGTCAAACATACAATACGTAAGAAACACATTGATTGGGTATTAGAACAACAGTATTTGGATGACGATTTTTCGCATCGAATTTTCAAAGAAAGTCATCAAAAATTACCTCAAAACAATCCAGTCCTTTAAGACATTCTGTAAAGGATGTTTGAATAATGTTACATAACATAACATAATAAAAACTTTATTTATAATTACTTTCGGAACTATCAAATGGAGCTATATTCATAAGCCCCATCGTAAAACTCACTAAGATTCTTGATGAATCAAATGCCTCGTCTATAGCGAACTTAGTTTTTATATTTGCCTAAGGCGATGTGCATCCAAAAAACCTTGCAAATGAATATAATTGCCTTGATTTTTAATTTTACGATGTGACGTCCCAAAATATGAATTTATAGAAGGAAAGAAACGAGAGAAGATAGATAATCAATAGTCCACACACTCTATACCCCGGGGATGATTAGCCTTCGAGTGCCTCAGGTATGCGGTAGCACCCGTACCGTGTTTCATTGAGTAAAGTTTCTGTTGCGAACTAATTTCAATTTCATAAGTGAGTCGCTGTTGCCATTGCTTCTGCTCAAAAAATTTCTTTCAAATCAGAATGTACCAGCACGCGCCTGCTCATTTTAACTAAAGTTAGATTTCAGCTGCCTACAGTCTTAATTATTTTATTTAACTCATTTTCAGTTTTAAAAGCTTCAATTTCTCAAATATTTCGTCCTCGGTTTTAATAAAGTATACGAATACCATTCTCGAAACGCCATTTATTTTAATCCGCTAATCCCTGTTGCGCTCTTTGGACCGCATATGTCTTTATGAATTAATTTTACCAGTTCTTCAAATCATGGCTGTGAATTTTCGCAGTATGGTTTTTACAAAAGGAACGAGGAATGAATAGTAACGATTTTGTTTTTTACATTTTCCAATACCCTTTAAAAATCGTCGCTTTTTATACCCACTAGGTGAAGGTGAAGTGTATATTTCATTTTGTCGTTTGGTTTCTGACAACCAAAAGGAAACTTCGCAGACCCCAGAAAGTACATATATTCTTGATCAGCATCAAATTTAGAATTAAGATTTATGCATGTCCGTTTGTCCGTCTGTCTGTGTAATGTCGGAAACATTAGAAGATCTTTTACCACCACGCCCACAATTTGGTTTTTCCCCCTTTTTCCAAGATGAAGGTAGTGGGTATAAGAGATTCGGCACAGCCGAATATAAGGTTCTTCTTCATTTAGTTTTTAATTTCTTTGCTAATTGTTTAATTTTAAATAGTTTGCAAATAAATACATTTTGAAAAAAGAATGGGGTTTTGGACTGAAAAAAAAAAATGCTTTTTTAGAAATAAAAAAATGTTTAAATCAAATTATCCAATAAAGCTAAGGTCGTTTTCTAGAGAATGTTGTTTTTAACGATACAGTAAAAAATTCGAATGCAAAAATTAGAATTTTTAAAATTATGCGGCATGACTTTTAAAAATAAAAAAAAATATTTTTCAAGAAAAACGCATTATAAATTTTGGTACATTTTATTGACATGTTTTTTTTTTACTATAAGAAATATTCTATTATTTTTTTCTATTAGTACGCTATTTTAGATCCATCAAAACTTTCTTTTTATATTCAAGTATTCTTTCTCTCTCTCATTCCTTGAAGAATCGCACGTTTTACCCTTTACGTGTCGGAGAATATCAGAGAAAAAGTTGAGAATATATTTGATCAAGTCCATGTACTCAATGCCAACACTCATATCTATTTAGCGATCAATTTGATGAAGCGAAACCAATGTATTTTTGTTTTGAAATAATCATGAACAACTATTTAAGAATTTACTAGGAATCAATAGATATGTGATTAACTTCCTAGATGGGGTTCGCTTGAAGCAGACAAAGCCAATAAAAGTTTTTTTTTTTTTTTTTTAATATTTAAAAAATTTTTTTTTTATAGTTGAACTGTAATTTTTCCTTTTAAGTCTAATAAGCGTTGCGTTTTATCTATAAAGTGCTTTATATAATTTTGCAAAAGTGGATATTATTTTTTTCGGTTTCGATGCTTTCATATCTGAACCACAACAATTTTGAGAACAAGGCAAATTCGAAACGTGGTTTTACCAATGAAACATAAAATTGTTGAATTTTCTGGTGTATTTATCCATTTCATAACAATTTTAGCCTTGAATGGTACGCGTATACGCACTAACAAAACCTTGAATACTCAATAAATCATATTTTTCTGCAAGAAGATGTAGTACAGTTCAAATGTGTGTATATTTCATTAAAATGGGCAGTAAAAAAAAAAAAAAAATGAATAAAATTCTAATGAAACTACATTTATGCACAACTGATCACCTTTTTTCCAATCATCGACACAATTTCAAACAATAAAATGAAGGTTTAGTATCATTTTACCTCAACGAATATTTTATACATTTGTAAATACTACGTAGGTAAGGTATGAGAGAAATTTAAAGGTTCGCTGCTGAGTTGATGAATAAAAAGCGAACTATATATATATATATAGTGAACACAAGTGAAAAGTCCCTTTATGAAGCGCAGATATTGTTTGATTTTTAAAAGGATTCAACCAAATAGAACAGCTGGAAAAAATTGTTCTATTATAACAATTGAATCTATTTCTAAAGTCTTTGTCCTACTACAAGACTAAGCTGTGTTTTGTGGTTACTTTTTTGAAACTGGAATTCAAATCAATTTTAAATTGCTTGCACTTACTTAACTTAACTTAAAGAATTGTAAGAAAAGTAAGAAATTGTTTATGTTAATTTTTCAATTTATATTCAATTTGGTTCATTTAGTTGTAGTTAGTTATGCTTATCAAGTTCTCATATATTTTGTTTTTTTTTTTAATAAATTTTTACTATATTTTTCATCATATATATTTATTTTTCATCATATATTTTTTTTTAAGTTCTACTCTTGTCCCAGATTCCCGAGAGACGATACCAAACAACATTTTGTATCTTTCTAAAAAAAAAGTCAAAGATTGCTAAAGATATAATTTTGTTACATCGTGCAACATGTCGTATGAATTACATATAATCAGAGAAGCATAACAAAAAAAAAAACAAAAAAAAAAGGTTCATTTACATACGATTTACGTACAATTTGTGTTAAATGGAATAAAAAATTTTTTGTATTATACGTTCAAGTAATAAACGATTGTTGTAGTTTGCTTGAAAAAGAAATAACTCAGATTTTAGTGTTTAAACAAATAAAACAGATGCAGTCTATAGCCGGTCCATAGCGGTAAAAGAAAGTTTTCTATATCCTTTTGAGTTTAAATTTTAGATATAAAATTTCCTTAAGTACTTCACATATCCAAGGCTAAAGAATTAATAGTCATTCTAATCTAGTGGTAGCGGCGGTACCTACAAATTTATATTTGAAATTTGTTTTAAGTCAGTTTAGTTAGACTTTAGTTTAGTTTCACATCTTGGAATATATAAATGTATCATCATTTGGGCAATAGATTGTCACCGAAACATAATAAAGTTGAAACATTTTATTAATTACTTAGAAAATGAATATTCTTTAACATTGTTTTGTTAATGAGACTCTCAAAATTTGTAATAGAATTTATAGTAAATTTTAAAGTCAATATTTAATACGAGCGTTTAAAGTTTAGACATAAATTTAGTACCGAATAGCGATTTAAAACGTCCTAAAAGTTCTCTATGTTTATTAAAATAATAGATTAGCAGGGAAAAAATATAAATTTCTGAATTGAAGTTCATTTAAAAGTTGGTTTGCCAAACCACAGTCGAGCTCTGATAAACATATTTACTAACCTTTATGGCGACATGTCTTCTAAGTTATATAATCAGTTATAGATGAAAATATTTAAAAATATTTTTTAAATACTTGGAAAAAAAAAAAAAAAAAAAATTATATTTTAAGTCTTAGCATTTTATCTCAATTTTTAATATTTTTTAGAAATCCAAATAGAATATGATACTCCTTGAATAAATTCAATTAAAACCTTATACTGATTATTATATTAGTTTGGGGAAAAGGTAATCCATCCAATCTTATAAGAACTTTAGGACTTTATTTAACATTTCGAATTGGAAAATAATGGATTACCTTTTCCCCAAACTAATATATACATATAAGTACTTATGGCTTCTGATATTTAATCTGATGAATGATTGAAAATTTTCTGAAGATCGATTTCTGTATACTGACTACTAGCCGAGACACGTTTTGTTAATTAAAATCTTTAAAAATGAATATCAATTTCAATATAAAGTTTTGCTTATGATCACCTCTCTTCTGTATATGCTTTTAACTTTCAGATAATATTAGAGAGGAAATAAATGAAAACCTTTTGTTATTTTTCACTAATTTCAGCTAAAAACCTAAAATAGTTGAGGAGAAAAAAAAAATTATGAAAGAAACCTTCTTGGAATTCTGTTACGGAATTTATCAAACATTCTTATGTAAATTAAATTTTTTAATTAAAGTAAACTTAATCGTGTTCTTGTTTTTTTCCTTTTTTTATTTTATTTTTTTTTTTTTAACTTTTAAAATTTATATATTTGTACACAGACGATCGTTGTCCTTGCAAATAAATAAACCATTGGAAATAGAATATTTATTTATGCATAACTTTGTAAAGTATTTTTATATGACTGCTCATCTTCTTTTTTTTTTCTTTTTTTTTTTTTTAATATTTAAGGTTGCCTTAACACAATAGATTTTATAAAATATATAGTACATTGTACACTTTATGACCCAAGAACTGTAAATCATCCCATTGATATATATTGAATTTTGGTATGTTATACAAAATTTTCATTTTCCTCGAATTAAAAACAGAATAATGCACTGGATTATTTGAGGCTAACTGATCAAAGCATATCTTTTTTTAATTTTAATTTATTTATTTAATTGAATTTCATATTAATACAAAAAAAGAAAGTAGAGCATTTAGATTTAAATCGCATTTTTTTCATTTCTATATCTATAAGAAAAATATGAAATAGTTGAAGTATTTTATGAAAAATTTTTATTTTAATATATTATACGGTCTGGTCATAATTTTTAAGCGGAAACATTTAATATTTTGAAGCAAACGATTGATCAATAAGATGATGGTTATAACGTTTCATTAAATGTGACTGTTTGAATTAATCTTAATTAGTACAATTTATGCACTGACCCCAACAGATATATCATGTGTGCGCTGTTTAAATCGCTATGTCTTGTGGGACATGAAAGGTATAACTTTTTGGCTATAATTGTGACAGGAGTTCATAGAAGTATTTTGGTTTTTTCATTACGTTTTTGTACTTTTATCTCTCTTCTCTTCTTGGTCTTTTAAATATATGCACTACATTTAGTTGAATGATAGCTATAAACTAAAAAATTACTTTTTCTTATGCATTACGTTCGGATCAAATTCGATCCGTTGCCACTGTCTTAGGAATCGAAATCAAAGTCCATATTATGCTTTATAAGGTCTAAGAAGCATATTCCTGGGTATCGCAAATAAGTGCAAATCTATAGTAATATTTCTTGATGGGTAAAAATACGCATAGAAGAAATAAAGAATTAAAAAAAGCAAATAAATGCACACCAGGCAGAGATAAATGCAATCTTTCGTTTTACTAAATGTAGTGTCATTTTGTTTCTTTTTTTTTTGCTATTTAATATTTGCCTTTTCGTCTCACAAGTTTTATGTTTTGTGGCTTCCAGTAGAATTTTGAAAAGTCTTTAATTGAAACCTGTTTTATATTTAAAATGATTTTTCTTAATTAGAATTTTATTTCAAATTAAATAAAAAGTTATAAAATTATTATTAAAAAATTTTCGAAAAATTAAATGAAACGATTTAAAGAAGATAAAAAAAAAAATGAAAAGTAGCACGAATTAAAAGATCACAAGATACGCACTTCGAGCTGAAAAATTGTAGTTCAGTTTTACTTCAGGTTTGAAAGACAAATCGAATCATCAATCAATCATTTCTTATTATATTTATTCGGAAATTATTTATGTCTTAAATGATGTTTTTATGAATAGTATTCATATTGTGACACTTTAGTAAATAACTGTTTAGAGAGTTTAATTTTTGCTGGAAAAGAAACAGAGAATAGAATCAATTTTTTATATTAGATGTCCAAGGAGTAGTACTTGCGATCGTGTTAGAACTTACGATTGATTTACTGGTAATTAATTAGAGGTGCAAAGTGCAAAGGGGCGAGGTCTCGTAAATTTTGATGATCTTGAAAGTTTGAAAAGTAGATAGTAACAGATTGACTATTAGACAAGAGTTGGAACTTATCTTCTTAAATATATGTGATGTAATACGTATCTACTTTACGGATTCTATGGCGGAATTTTTAATTGTTGCGAATTGAACAATAAAGTTAATCGTTCCTTTCATTCTTTTATCGGATTTATTTTCTTTTTTTTTTTTAAATTTTGTTATGCTTAAAAATAAAAATGATAAATTTATAGAAAATCTTCTTACTGACCTGTTAATGAATATAAAGAACTTCTTCGGTGACTTTGGTTCTCTTATGTTTACGAATCAAAGAAAAATTTTTTCTTTCAACTTATTCTTATACTTTGCACTGACAGTTTTTAAATCGTCTTTAATTAATTGTATGTATATCTTTTTAATATGTTTGCTAATATGAAAAGCAAAATATTTAACTTTTTTTCTACAAACTTTAACACAAATTTTTACATCCTTTTTTTTCTGTTAAATAAAATTTATTTTATTTTCAGTTTCTTACTACAATTCAATTTAAATATTCTTTTTTTTTTATTGTTACTATTAATACATATGTTTTTTTTTATCTTTTAATAACCAATATAAACATATCCCGTTTTGTGGACATTTCCACGACCGTACCAATGCAGGATGTGTTCGCAACTGTTTTTTGATAGTTCATAGTTGGTTCTGTTATCAAGCTTTTTACTTGATAACCGTGTAGCATTTTACTAACGAACAAAATGGTCGAAAATTTATCCTTATGCTGGCTAGATAATGTTAGACGTTTTGTCTTCTCGCTACATATTCAGCTCTCTTTGAGCAGACGCACGAGTATCTGTAACATCAGCTAACAGCTGATTGTATGTTAATATTTCCCTATTATTATTATTATATTTTTTTTTATATTTATTTTTTTTGTTCTCTATCACGTAATCAAAACAAAAGGAAGCTATTGGCATCTATTTATAGACGCTACCTTTTTTACATTATTTAGAGACGTACGCTGGCCGTTTATGTGCGCTTCGTGCGCTTAGCCTTTATACGCAAGAGAATTTCAGATTTAAGGTCAGCGTTATGTTCCGTTGGCTATGAACAGGTGAAGCAATTTATACCTTTATGCCGTATGACAAACGCCTTATCCTGCATATTTTATATAAGAGCTCTTCAATGTTTTGGATAAAAAGTAAAAATCATCTAAAAATAACTTTGAGCTAAACCCATTAGTTTGACTTATAGTCTTTAACTTCTTATTGAAATTTATTTAACAAAAACTTTTATATTTTATTGTAATTTTTCGTACAGCGGCATGAAATCATTAATTATATTTTGATAGGTTTTGAAGTATATATGTAACACGATAATTATTATATATAGTTTATTTCCCATTGGTATCATATTTACATAAAAGATGAAAGGAAAAATTTTATAAATTTTTGGTTTTTCGCCCAAATCATATTTTTTAGTAAATGTTTTGTTAAAAATTAGGTCAAAATTTCTATAGATGACTATATATATTATGTTTCCACATCTACATATACCCTCTGCATTTACAATAATTTTTGTTTTATTGTTTTATATTCGCTTCATTTGAAACTATTTGTTTAAGATACAATCAAATGTTTAAAATGTTACCACTTCGACTGGCGCGTGTAAAATCGTGATTCAGAGTGAATCCAACGTACAGTCATCATCGTTAATAATTTTCTATCTTGTGACTTTCTTTCGTAGAGCAAATATGTAAACACGTTTAGCTTGGCTTCAAAGTTTAATTAGAGGGTTTGTAGTCGTGATATTCATTTCAGAACATTCGTTATTGGATTCGTTAGAAATTTATCTAACTATAGGAATTGTTTAGTAATCAAATGAACCGTTATCAGGCAGATGGTAAATTTACATAGAATGACAATTTTTGGCTATTCAGAGTGAAGTTGTATAGTAATCAGAACATTCACGCATAAGAAAAAAAAATTAAATGATCAAAAAAGGAATATTTAAGGAAGGGAATGCTGGATTGTATTTCACTCAGATGCTTCGCCTATAGAATGGTGTGTCTGGTCGGATTTATCGACATCGTCTGAGATACTTAAATGCTTGGTGGGATATTCTATTACAAGACAACAAAGAGACGTATAGGTAACAGTTTATATTTATATGTTATTTTTATGCGTACCTATATATTATATATTATATATTACACATTATACATTATATATTCTATATTATATATTACATATTATATATTATATATTCTATATTATATATTCTATATTATAAATTATATATTATATATTATATATTATCTATTATATATTATATATTATATATTATATATTATATCATTTTATATAGTCGTGTAGTATGGTTTATCTGGATCGTTGTGGGTATAGTGATATGCTAAATATTGAGTTGTGTTACAGCGAAATGTGCCATCTGCAGAATTTCGGGTGTGGAATACAAAGCCACGATGAATTTATATAGGTATGGATAAGAAATTGTTTTTCTTGTTCTCAAAAAAAGAAAATGCTCTTGTTACTAATTTGGCGACTTGAAATCATTTAAGGCTTTGGTTTTCACAAATTTATCCATTTCGAAATGAGAAACAGGATTTTGTTTACTTTTCGATTAGTCAGTATTCCAACGGTAAGTTCAAGACATATCTACATTTTATACATTTTCATCTACAGATATAAACAGGAGAAATGTTCCGTAGGGCTCAAAGAGATTTGGTCACGACCCAGTTCTTTTAATAGGCCTTTTCATCTTTCTCAGCTTTCACATAATACTAGAGTGACTCGTCGTACATTAACCACACTACTTGCTTTTAGAATAATCTGTCTGCAGTGGTTTTTGCCCACTATTTCAGATATTTCCACTATCAAATTTAACGTGTACAAAATACTACTTCAATGCTGAACACGTACCATGATCCATACCTAAAGTTGGAATTTGTTTATAAAAATTAAGTTTTATTCATTTAAAGGAAATGCTTGTAATGTTGTTTCATTAGACATGAATTAGATATAGACAATAATTTCCCTCATGATTTCAACTCTTGGAAATCTTGAAGATGAATCCTAATTAAGATCCGTACGATCATATTTCAATAGTGTAACGAGTTTTATCCATTACATTTGATAAATCGCTGTCCTCACGAAAAATTCAATCAAATCATTAGGAATATATTTTGAATTGAATAGTTTTCATTCATTACAATCATTGTAATATTCAAACATAAAAACAAGCAAAACCCATTCACTTTAATTATTTCATAGAGATAATCAGAATTTGTTGCATGTTCATCGCAAGAACGAACATTGCCTAAACAATATATTTTTGCTGCTATAATGTCAACTATATGCAAGGTGATGCAGCATCTAAATGAACTCTAAGTGATCTATAATACGACCACTTGATTTTGAACATTTAACTATTCTGGCTTTCTTTAAACAGAATGAGAAATTTTTTCTGTTTAAAATGATTACAATTGGTTGCCACGATATAGTTCTCAAGATATATATAATAATTTCGAAGTATTTTTTGAAATTCTTAATCTTAAAACCACAATATAGGTTTACAAACTTTCTTTGATAAGCATTTTTAGGGGAAACAAGTTTTTTTAGCAATTATTTATTGTCCATTTAATCATCGTAAGTTGTACAATCTTTCTTTGAAAAGAAAATCAAATCACATAATTGATCAACGGATTTAGGAACTTGAGTCGAATTGTGCTTGCAATACACAACAATTAATACGTTAAGTTACGTTGAACATATAATGAAGTAAATATATGAAAAAGTACATACTTTGAAGGTAAATGTAAACGCGGTTGTAACGCTTTCAGTCATTTAGGTTTGAAAGCACTGATTAGATGAATAATTTTACATTCAATACAATCTAGGATTGTGTTGGCATTATATTATAAATAATTGTTAAGATTGATCTCCTATGAAAGGTAATGATGGCACTGATGCTTTCTAGTTTTATATGTATTTATATATAAAAAGTAAGTTTGATTTATTTGCGCTCATTGTTTGTTATGGCCATAATACGGTTTATGAAGAAACACTTAGATGAATTCAAGCATTTGATTCACGTACTAGTTAAACAGCATATAAAAGTGCGCATTAGGAAAAAAAAATTGATTACAACGTATTCGACCTTAGTTGAAAGTTAATTTTTTTGCAAATATATGTATAAATTCTTTATGATGAATTTTTTGTGCAGTTACAATCAATGTAATACTCATACAAAGATAAACATGCACGCATATACAAACACACACACAGAGAGATAGAGAGAGAGAGAGAGAGAACGTTAGAGAAAGACAGAGAATTTATGCTTATTCAGTGCAACAATATGTCCTTCAGACAGAAAAACGTGCATAACATTTTAAAACAACTCATATTTGTGTTGATGTGTGCACACACGTACCTATATATGCATATATTTGCATAGATGTATGTATATGTAAATATATAAATATATGTAAATATATTACCTTTATGTTTATATGAAAGACCTCATGTGTTCATTTGTTTATATGTACATCTACATAAATGTTTGTATGTGCATCTATGCGTAAATATAGAATTACACAAAATTTCGCAGTGTGTTAAACATTTGAAGGGTGAACGCTTTAAACTTTACTCATCAAGGATAACAAGAGTAAAGGAATACGTTTACATCTATTCTGACAAGGATGGTTATAACCAAACAGTGTATCCACTTTTATTATCTGTTCATTAAACCAATGCATGAAAGCATCAAAGAAGAATAAAACGAAACAGAGCAGATTAGTTAGATTATTCAAAACTTTTTTAATAAACATTTTCATCAAAATGTTAACACATCAAAACATAAAATTAAGACATGAACGTATATAACTATTTCTTTTTTTTTTCGTTTCCTAATCACATCATTCTACAGACAACGAAACAAAATGCTTAGAATTTAAATCAGTTCATAAATAATTCTTTTTCTTATAACTTTTTTCTTTTCATATAATTATTAAAAACTTTCATCGTTAATCTAAAAGTTCAATCGCAACACACACACATTTCATACGAAGGTATTATTTACGCGTTTCTATAATGAATTACGAGAGTCATTTGTGCAAAAAAGAGATTTTATGAGAACAAAAGTATTATTTTCGGACTTTTATCTTTACTTTCGCATCAGTTATATATCATTCCGTATGTAATGTATTTGATGATACGAAAAGTAATTTGCCCTAAATGACATACATATATATATCTAAAAAATATTTTTTGCATATTTTGAATTTATTCTATACACAAGAAAAGTTTTCACAATTAAATATCAGAAGACTTTTCCTTAATATTCAAACATATTAAGTATTATTTCGGTTGATACTGCTTCAGTATAATTGCCGAATATAAACGCTGACATAAAAAAAAACTCGCCTTTAAGTTTCAAGATTTTTCAAAATTTACGATCTGTTGATCTCTCTCTCTCTCCCTTCCTCTTTCTCTCTCCCTCTCTCTCTCTCTCTCTCTCTCTCTCTCTCTCTCTCTCTCTCTCTCTCTCTCTCTCTCTCTCTC
>KK351020.1:2462431-2563410 GCA_000671755.1 Glossina brevipalpis | reverse complement strand
CGAATTTTCTCTTTGTTCACTTCCATTTTTAACACGCTGTAACTCACAACTGAATGCACCAAACAAAAAGCAAGACAAGAATTTTTTTTACTGCGAAATGTCACTTTTCCAACGAGCATAAATCTGAAATTGTTTGATCGATACTTTACGAGAAATCTACCAGTGTAGCCATCTACCGAAAAAATAATGTATTTCTTTTTCGCCAAACTAATATATTTATTGTAATTTCATAGACTTAGACAATACGAATTAGTGTTGGATATAAAAAATTTGTTCCAAAACAATTGAAGTTCTTATTTCAAAATAAATCTCTGGATAGATGTAAACTATTTGCAGACTGGAAGTTTGGAAATTATTGTTAGCAACTTGTAGACATACACATGAACTGGCGCGAAGGTCATAAGATTATCTACTTTTTATGGGGTTTTTCTGATTGCTATGTCAGAATAAATCATACTTTGCGGCGTGTCCTACAAATGCAACCACTGGCATTCTCATAAGAAAAAAAAAAACAAACTCACTTCAACTATTAATATTTAATAAGAATTGACTGCAAAGAAAAAGTAATAACAAAGAGCTATCGAAGTTTTGTATACATTTATTTCAACCGAAGTTAGTCCATTTGACTCCCTCTTTTGGGGGATTGCAAAAATGAAGATATGAAGTTGAGATTTGAAACGTAATATCTTCCCCGATTACAAAGACAAGAATAAAAAATGAATTCGACCTGGGTGCAAAAAAATCTACTATGGCAACTTCGAAGCAAAACCATTAGGTTGCTTTTATTTTTTACTATCACTTGCTTTACTTTTTTATGTTATCTTTTTAAATGATATAACAAAATTTAATTCAACTTGTGTTTTCTTATTGCAACCATAACTACTTTTCACAAATATATTGAAAACATTCTACTTCTTTTACAAAATAGAATTTGGCGTCTGAAAGATGTCTATTTTTCTTATTTTTCATGTATTTTTTCGAAGCAAATATATATTATTGCCAATTATTGCTTCATGAAAAGTGAACAGCTTTATACTTCCTTCGTAGGTATCGTAATGACATAATATGACTATAAATGTATAGAATTCGTTCAAATCAATGTTCTACTCCTGTGGCGTGTTAGTGTAGTATACTCGTTGCATCTTCTGAAACTCCCGATTGTCTTTGTAATTATTATAAAAATTAAAAATTGCTGCTATCACAGTAATCAAACTTTCCCACAAGAATAATTCAAATGATAAAGAAAAGTTCCAAAATCATAGTATCAAAAATCATTGAATGGACGTAAAACGAGATATACTCTCAAGATCAAATATTTAACCATTAAATGTGGACCTATCATTAAAACGATTTAGCATTTTACAAGCGAGCATACAGATGCTCCTGATAAGTATCGGGGTAGCAACTGTTTGAAGTCAACTTACTTTGTTACAAATAGGTATATGTTATCGATAGCTCGAAAATCAGAACAGAAAGAAATCAAAGTCATCAAAATATTTTGGAATATTAAATGCTTTCTAACCGTTTTTTTTAAAAGATCGAATAGTAAAATGAGACAAATTGACGCACTCGGTATTTCTAGGGTTAAAAGCGTTAAATCATATTTATTTTAAACGTAATATGGATATTCCCCATTTAGAAAGTTTTAGAAATGCTGATATAAACATAGACATTTACGTTCAGTTCAGCACCAATGAAGCACACAAACCACGGCTAAAGCCACTTATACTGAGGTAGATTACTAAGTAGAGTAGCATACCGTAAACCCTGAATAGCTGTTAAAAAACCAAGTGAAGATAATTTTTGCTTACACATATATACACACGAACACACTAACAATCACATCTAAATATGTATTCGCCAGAAAGAAAGCAAAGCATTTAAAACAAGAATTGCGGTTATAAGCGTGTGTCACATTAAAAAAAAATTTATAAAATTAAATTTTAATTATAATATAAATTGAAATATTACAATCACTGCATACCAAATTGATTGGTCCCTTCGTAATATTTACAAATATGCACAGAGCTTATGTTTTTTTCACTATTATATTTTCTAAGCCGATTAAACTCAGCCTTTCTTTCCATCGGTTTGTTTTTGATATCTCTTGTTAATGAAAAAGTTAAGACAGAATCTTCTGCCGCATGAAATATCGGTAGAATTGCATAAACTAAATTAAAAATTTGATGAGATGTACTTATAAACATGCACACATAGTCTAAAAAATTTAAAGAAACTTTGTAAAAACTAATTAATGATAAATGTACCATAATAAGTTCTACCAAAAATCTGCTTTGAATGTGCGTTAGAGCTGTTCTGAAAAGTCACGATTAAAAAAATTGCAAATACAGAATTTTACAACAAAATGTTTGAAATGTATAATCAAGATTGCAAGAATGCATCTTTCTTATCTGTGATACCAACAAAAATACAAAATAAAGTTGTAGCAGTAATAGAGTATAAAAACTATTTCATTCAGTTGGTACAAATTAGTCTTGGATGGCAAAAATAAACACATTTTTTATTGTTGCTTCTATTCGTGTTCTTATTATTGTACTTTATCGTAAAGTTATGGGTAATCCGCATTCCGTCCTGAAATGTCTATTGTCATCGCTCTTGCCCCTAGCCCTCCAGCGTTATGGCCCATATGAATCCTGCCATTTTCGTTCGTTGGGGACAACCCAAAAAGTTATGAAATGTTCGCCAAACACCCGGTGTCTCTGATTCTGTATATCGGCGCTCATTCACGCAAGATGTATTGAAACGTTTCGATCGAGTTATGACTCATATGAAAACCAATGATCAAACGTAGATCGATTCTCCGTAATTTCAGTGGCACGTATTCTGATTCTTTTATCTTTCTTTTGAAACCCACATATACCAGCCCAATGAATCGAGAAAATACAATTTTTGTGCTGTTAGTGTACGCTCAAAAACTAGGCTGCCCCGTCCAGATCTCTTCAATAACGTCACTCTGAAACGGTTCTTAGTGGGTTTGGAAAAGTTTCCATTCTTTCTCATCCAAACACCGTTACTTTTGCGAATTCGCTTAATTGAAGAAGTGATCTAATTCTCAGAAAAGAAGAAATGACCTAATTCTCTGAAAATTTCTTACTGTACAAACTGATCAGACTAAAATCCTCAAAGCTTACTGCTGCCATAGATCAGTTTCTTTGAAGGAGAAAGCTTTTGTTAGTCTTTGGTTATCTTAAAAGCATGATGTGGTCGAATGCAATCCGTTGTACACATTAAATGAATGCGTACATAAATACGCACTATTTAAGTGTTATTCGTAATATTCCTTGAATTGTTGACGCACTAAATTAGTTCTGCCCTATAGTTGACATACACTTCTCATCATCGCAATAGTCAGCTATCGTAAATGTATTGGCGTAAAATTCGTCCTAATTGCTAAGAATTAAAGATGCATTAGCGCGTGTTTCATATGCTAACAATTTTCCCTAATAATTCAAATAAATTAAAAAATTTACGGTAAAATCTTAAAAGATTTCTATGAAATTTAAGACAAACTCGATTAATCCGATACTGCGTAATAGTTTGCCTCAGAGGGTGAGTATAAAAGTATCTAACTGGCTGGTTTCAGTAGATTTATTTAGTTAGTAATTTAAGTTATTTTTTATGTGTAATATAACAGTTAATGAATTGTTAATGAGTGGATTTTGTTGAATTTAAATTAATTCGCTTATTTCGTTGTTGTTAATTCATTAGCATTTGATTAATTAATTAATAATTTAAAAGATATTTCTGAGTGCTAAATTGAAGTCCGTTATTGACCAAAACTGCTTTTATTGCGGCCTGAATTTAAATGAAACTTATTACTATTTCACTATAGTGGTTAGCAAAAGCATGTGCGTACTCCTATAAAGGAATTGCTGTGAAAGCAACTCTTGTTACCCTTGATAGTTAATATACTAACTTAGCGAAGCGATGGCGATAAAGTTGAGATAATATATATATATATATATATATATATATACGTATGTCTATATAAAGTATTTTGCACGAGTCTATATAAACCTTTTCAATGAACTGAGCCGAACCGCAGTAAGACTGAAATAAAACAGATGCTGTGGTGAATATTGTATTATTGCTAAAAGCAAATATATATATATATGTGTGTGTGTGTGTTTTAGTTGGTCGGGAGACGAGTGGGAGGGGAGATTTTGTATTAATATGTGTGTGTGTGTTTGAAGAGCTCCCCCATAAATGAAAATTTGTTGCCAGGTTACTGAAATATAACGCTTTTAGTGTAGTATTGCAATACCTATGTTTCTATAGTAACTAGAAACGTTTCCCGCAGGCAACGAAAAAAGTGATAATTTTTTTGTAAATTAAATATTATTATATTTGTTTTAAAAGAATTTCATCATGAAAAGTTCATATTAATTTTTGAAGAACTCAGCAAAATGTCGACTGCGTGCACTCGTTTTTTCATTCTAAATCGACATCAGTCCAAATCTAAGTAAAAATGCTGTGAAAGCAAACCCCTGCAAAAAAACATAGAGATTGTGTTGTGAATTCAATTATTTTAACTATTTTAATTCTCTTACATGTTAAACTGAAAGCTATTTTCCGAAACGGAAATTTTTAAGTTCCCTGATCTTAAGACATTGCACATTGATTCAACCTTCTTCCCTAGAAAGTAAATTTCATCGCATTCAAGTCTACACATTTTCAGTGTATCGTTGATAGCAAAGTTTTTTTTATGTGAAATCACGCTACAGTCGCATACCATTCGTAGTTACAAGTATATATATATATATATATAAGTAGAAATTTTTATCGTGATTCTATTTATAGACCAATAAATCCATTATTAAGCTTTATCGAAGTGACTAAATCAGGATTCTTTATAACAATTTTTTGAGACGTTATACTAGATGGAAAATTTACAAAAGACATTCAGAAATAGATCCATTAAACTACGAAATTCATTGATTTTTCTACTTTCTTCTATTCTTTCATCTATTCGCGTTATCTTGTAGCTAAATAATTCGGTTTCTATTTGATATGCGCTGATTTTCAAACCCATTGTGTATGACGAGATCTCATAGATATAATAACTAATATATTACAATTCAATAATAATTAAGCACTGACATCTGTTGCCAAAATGCACTAAAGAGGTTTCCGACTTAACCTTTATAAGAATTTTAAAATATACATACAATACTAAACTATCTGTTCATACTAAAGACTGGAAAAAATCAGCAACGGAAGATTCTCGGTTCTCACCTTTCCTCAAATACCGGGATCCAATTAAATAGTATTTAATGCTAACATCAGATGTTTGACATTAATTCCAAACTTTTCTTGTTTATCTATCATCGCGTTTCGTGTCAGTCTACATCATTTCTCGGACGGGAAAAGCTCTTTATCAACTACAACAAAATAAACCGGCTCCAATTTTCTACGGATAGAAAAAGTTCAAATTTCTTATTCCGCGAATAAAGAAAATGTGATTTTTTTTATAAAATTTCTTTCCTAACATGCTGTATTCAAGAGATTTGAGAAACTAGATCGCGCTTGTAATTTTACCTGAAGACTTGTTATGAAGATATAACTCCATCGTAGCCGGGATACATGGCTTAAATCGGAACGATAACTAGCACCCCTCAGAGAGTCAGAATGACTTCCAAAATAAGGAACCTCACTACTTCCGAGGTGTCAGATGAGAAAATTGTATATGTTCGAAATTTTCATAACTCGCCGATGAACATTTTCTCAACCTCAACCTTCTCAACCTGGTTTCACAACCACTACGATACTTTCCAAGTACCCGTTCTCAGCGATCAGGCAAGAGGCAGTGTGATGGAAATAATGGACTTGCAAAGAACCCTTCTCTTTGGGCAAGGTGACCAACATGGATTTAGTTGGACCTTTGGATTTTGCTACATCCCGGATAGCCCATACGATTATCTTATATCTTGGATTAAACGTAATTCGAAATATCATCGATACAGCTCGTATCTAGCTTTGCCCTCTTTCATCACTACTTCGACGAATTATAAAAAATTATTAGATAGGAACAGAAGTTATCGGGACACTCCATATTAAAAAAACTCGAGAAGAGAAGAAGCATGAAAGCGGGTTTTCTGCCAATGCTTCCTCTTATAATCCTACTGGCTCAAAACGTATTCGATACGAAAACCATAAAATTATAATAGCGTAGATGATATTGTTTCCCAAATAATTGATCCCCTTGGTACGTTAGGTATTAATACACTTCATGGGTTTGATAGTAAAAAATGTATTTTAATTAACATTTAAAACTTAGCACAATTAACGTAAGTAGATCTTAAACAAATTTAATTAATTTGTCTTTCAATCCTTGTCTCTTTCTCACTTCTCCCTATCTCTCTTATATATTCTCATCTTCTCATTTTTTTAAATTTTTCTTTCTTTCTCTTCTACAATCAATCTTTGGATCAATTAAAGATTTTTCTTACATCTTCTATTTTTAATATAAAATTGTAAAAATGTAGAATTGCGTCAGACAGTTACTATAACTTGATCTGTCATTCATTAATAGAGAACAACATACTGTAAATTAGGTTTTTAATTACTTTTCCCGTTTAGCAAATTGAATGAAAACGAGAAGAGATTCATGTGTAGGAAAATATTCTCTTATAATAAGCATTAAAAATTATGTTTTATAGACATTTGTTGTCGTGCTAAGCGCTAAACGTTAAGCCTTTAAAGAAACTTTTAAGAACTTTGCTACGCGCTAAGCTTTAAATAAAGAAATAAAATGCTGACAAAAATTATTTCCACCCCATCATACACTTATATAAGCTCAACGCTAAAGTGAGTCGGCGATGACAATAAAGTGTCATGTTGTTGACTTTCTTTTGTGTTTGTGCGCACATAACTTGAATTTCTTTAGGACTCCTTCACCCGTTCAACAAGGCGCTTTATTGTTTGATGGAGATTCTAGCATAGCAAACAGCATAAGCTGAATATTTTATGCGCATTATGTGCAAATGTACAACTCTCGCAGTGTATAAAACATTTCGTAATGAATTTTTTTTTTCTTCATTTTCTTTCTTAGTTTACATGTTTTTGTTTTCTTGTTCAAGTGATAATACCGTATAAAAAACAATTCTAAACAATTCTAAAACTTAAACACAAAGCCTTCTCTTTATTGTTTATTTTCCTTCTTTTTTTTTTGTAGCAGTAAAAAACTATAATTCTCTTGAAACTTAAGTTAACTAAGCTTACTAATGTATGCATTCGAGCATTCTGGTCACTATCAACATCAGTATCAGCACCAGTATCAGCATCAGTATGAGCATCAGCATCAGCATCAACATCAGTGTATCAGAATTAACATCATCATAATCATAATAATAATCATCATTATACGTAACAGTTACAAACTGTATGCAATCTTTCGGTCCTTGTTATAGGAAATGTTTGCAAATTTATCAAAAGTGTTTTTATTACACTCTGTCGGAAATGTGGTGAAAATGTCATTATTGTTGTGAGTTCCTCGTATAATTTCATAGTGTTCAGACCTTATGTTGTGTTTATGTTTTCTTTTAACTGTTAAATGTTACTAAAATTTTTGCAAAATTTATAAAGTAAAATATGCAAACTCTCATGCCGTTAGACTGTTAACAAAAGAACAAACAACAAAAAATAAAAAACAAAAAACAAAAGCAAGAAGGCTACGACAACATCAACCGCTTGGTTGTCGGTTTATCAAGACAGCACATGATGTGTTTGCCTCTGACAATATTTAAACATTTGAAAACTTTACTAAAGCTCTTCTATATGCATAACTGAAACGATAATAAATATTATCTGCATACTAAACATAAGTGAAAAACTTTCCTAACGATAGCATGCTAAGAACTTTAAAAAAACAATATAAGATTGATTGGCTCATAGTTGGTAGTTCGTTTAATAGCTTCTGGTCCATATGTAAAATTTTCTTTACTTTACTATACCAACAGATAAACGAATGATTAGATCGATTTATTTTTTCTTTTTTGTTTTCTCTTTTAATATCCATCATATGACATAAGTTGCTAATGAGTTATTACGCATTTGATAAACGAAATAATTTCTTTCTTTTGTTCATATTTTATTTCTGTTTGCTTCACAAATTTCTAAAGAATTCATGTCAAAGCGTAAAGGATAAGTTTTTGTAAATATTTTAAACGAAATTCATTGAATACTGGTCAGCATTCCTTCGAACAATTTGCGTTCATTAATAAAGCATTTCTGAGAAATTTTAATTGGCAGCTAATCGAATACTATCGAGAAGATAACAAAGAAGGTATTTAACATGTGGGCTGAAAAGTTCGTAGGCTGACATATAGATGACGTTACTAGTATTAAATCCTATTTTGAGGCTAAAGACAAATCCTACTATAAAAATCGTATCGAAAAATTGTATGACCGGTAATATATCGAAGGCAACTATATTGAATAATAAAATCAAATTCTATCAAAACAAAGAATTTTTCTATGTTAGCCTACGAACTTTGCAGCCCACATGCTAGTTTAAGGAATTATATGAAAAATGCTTCACGTATACGTTCACAAATTGTAATATTGTTGTTGTATAAGTCAAACAGCGCAACCGAAAAAAATTTCGAATTAAATATTTGAAGAAGTTTAGATAGAGTGTAAAGAGCAATAATATTAAAGTAATAACAGAAACTTAACATTTCATTGATCTTTTAATAACTTTTATCTGTTGTAATGAATAAAGGGTTTATTTACTTATTTATTTAATTTAATTTAATTAGTATGCTACAGAAAACTTAATGCATAACTTACGAAAAAAAAACTTAATAAAAAGAAAAAAAGTAAGAAACAAAATCTTATGAAATCGGTTCTTAACAGCAAGACTTATAATGTTAATAATAAGTAGAATATACTAAAGATATAGTAATTACATATAAGAAGTGAATATAAATAAGGTACTAATAGGATTAAAAAGTTGTCCGAAGGATCGGCCTCTTTATACTATTAGTCGAGTCGTGCGACGGATCAATCAAATGGGCATTTTTATTAAACATATTGCAAAGAATCCGAAAAGGATTGAAAAGCTGATAATTAGTACGGCAATGAGGTAAGTAAAGAAAATCATGATGCCTTGTGAATCTACCAGGAACATTAAACGAGATGGCCTGGAGAAGGATAGGAGCAGATCTAGACCCTTTAATCAGTTTTGCTATAAACATTAATCCTAACATTTCGCGTCTTTTTTCAAGTGTGGGGAGATCAATAAGCTGAAGCCTATTAACGTAGGGAGGTAAAATCAGTCGGGGGTCCCAACCCAACCCCCGAAGGGCAAAGAGTAAGAAATTTCTTTGAACCGATTCTATATGATCCATATGGATCTTGCAGCTAGGTGACCAAACCACCGAAGCATATTCGAGAATTGGTCTAACAAGGGCCATATGTAATCGTTTGGTTATATAGGGGTCGGAAAACTCCTTTGACCATCTTTTTATAAAACCAAGGATCGATTTCGCTTTGTTCACAGCTGCATCAATCTGTAGATGAAATCTTAATTTGATGTCAAAGATAACTCCCAAATCTCAGATGCTAGAAACATTGTTAAGCTTGTGGTTGTGAATCTAGTAAGTAGTGGCCAATTTATTAGACCACGCAAATGACAGCATGCAACACTTTTTTAGGTTAACGCTCATGCCATTTATTTCACACCACGTTATTAGGTTATTTATATCTAACTGTAGTTTAGCAATACCATCAGCAGAGTTGAATGAAAGAAAAATCTTTACGTCGTCTGCAAACATCAAACATTTCGAGTACCTTACACAACTGGGAAGATCGTTTGAGTAAAGTAAGAAGAGGATAGGTCCAAGATGACTACCTTGGGGAACCCCAGACGGAACCAAAATTTTACGCGATTGACAGGCGTTAAACAATACTGTTTGAGTCCTCCCTATAAGGTATTCTTGACGCCAAGAGATCAGTGAAGAAGAGAAACCAAAGCGTCTCAATTTGAGAACCAGTAGATTATGGTTCACTCTATCAAATGCCTTCGAGAAGTCAGTATAAATAACATCTGTTTGCTTATACTTCTTATATCTTAACGATAACACTCAAATCCCAAACAGATTTGCTCAAAGCCCAGTCAGACTTTTCTATTAATAAATATATTCAAATATATTTTTGAAGGAATTACTTGAATATGATGTTCTACGAAGCATTCGCGAAATGAATGAATAATGCAATGCAAACGATATGATAAGCAGCATGCATGCTGCTAAATCATAAAGCAATAAAAGTCGTACGCATTGCTCTGTAAATATTGACTAATTATTTTCATTATTTCGAAACATTCTGGCTAATGATTCTGGCCAGTGATTAATATTTTTAAATTCCATAGCCCAGTTTTCAATCTACCTAAAGGTCTAATGCAACCTTTTAAACGCGAACTTATCAATCACTTTTTCGAACTTATTTATGCAAGATTAAGCAATGCGTAGGATCAAATTATTTACAACCGTCTGTATATTGTTTTTTTTTTTT
The DNA here is from genome assembly GCA_000671755.1 of Glossina brevipalpis. Lineage (NCBI taxonomy): Eukaryota > Metazoa > Arthropoda > Insecta > Diptera > Glossinidae > Glossina > Glossina brevipalpis. The sequence continues at coordinate 2,552,874 of KK351020.1, read as the reverse complement.
TTTGATAATTATTTGAAAACAAAATAACGGTATAACAGTTCTTAGGGAAAAAAAACATTTTGGGCCTTTCCATTAACGTACGTCATTTCTCAACCGTTTGACCTGAAATTTTTCATCTTTAATTATTGGGTTGGCAACTAAATAATTGCCGGATCCTTCAATAAAATAAAAGATTTTTTTTTACTTGGAGTGAAGTTTAATCTATAATGTATTTTCCTTTTTGTTCAATGACCTTTTGCCTCTCTGATAATTTGACAATTCCATACTCGTAGAAAGTCTGATTCTTTTCGGCCAAAAACTAAGTTCAGCGAGATTTTACAGCATCCCCATCGTTGAAAGTTTTACCACAAAGGCAGTTGGCCAGGGATCGAAATAAGTGGTAATCCGATGGCGGAAGATAAGGACTGTATAGTGGGTGTACCGTCAATTCCCAACCAAGATCCATAAATTTTCGCCCACTGGCCAAAGGAGTGTGCGGCTTAGCATTGTCCTGGTGGAAAATGACACCTTAACGATTGATCAATTCTGGTCGCTTTTCCTTGATCGCTGCATTCAATTTGTCCAATTGCCGACAGTAGACATCCGAATTAATGGTTTGGTTCCTTGGAAGCAACTCAAAATACACCGGACCTTTCCAATCCCACCAAATTGACAGCAAAATCTTCTTTTGAAGTGGTTTGCGATGATTCATTAGGCATGCACCACAATCGTTTTCGATTGACATTGTTATACACAATCCACTTTTCATCTCCAGTGATGATCTGTTTTAAAAACGTTTAAGCAATAATTCGCAAGCGCTAATGCACTTTGTCAGATGGATTTCTTTCAAATCGTGCGGAATCTAAATATCCAGCTTCTTGACGAGACCGACACGTTTTAAATGCTTCTCAGTGACTGTATGTGAAACATATAAGTTCTCTGCAATCTCCCGTGTATTTACATGACGATCCGCTTCAATGATGGTTTTGATTTCATCTTCATTAAGCTCAACTGGTCGACTTGAACGCTCGTCATTTTCAAGAGAAAAATATCTAGAACGGAATTTTTCAAACTAATTTCGGCATTGCCTTTCTTTAAGGGCTTAATCACCATACACAACACATAACTTTTTGGCGGCTTGCACTGCATTCTTTTCTTTACGAAAATAATGGAGCAAAATATGGCGGAAATGTTCGCACTTGGAGTCCATATTAATGTTGAGGTAAAAAAAAACTTTAGTAAAATATCTACGCAATGAACTTGTAAAGCTAGATAAGGATGACAGCTGACATATATAAGAAGAAGAAGATCATAACGTTTACGGATATCATAAAAATGGGAGTGAGAGACATCTATAAGTGAAATCGGCAATTACTTAGTTGCGAACCCATTATTAATCCTTCAACTGCTGAGTAACACAGTTAGAATTGACAAATTTATGGAACGAAGGGTTTAATTTTTTCGAATTCTTTTTTTATCCAAAAATGAAATAATATTTTAATCAAAATGTACGATCGTACCGTTATTGTGAGAAAAGGTGAATTTTTTTACAAGCTGGCGGATGACCAAAAAGCCGTATTTTGGGATTGTGATGATTTATAGAATAGCCACAAGCTTCGTTGGCAGTTAACAAATGCTCCTATAAATCATCTAATTGGGCTATGTAGTCACTCAAAATGAGTTGAACATCACTCTTAAGCAAACACATTTGCCACTTTCCGGCTTGATACAATCGCTCACTTCAAAACTTTCCTTCCAAAATGCAAATAAGATAAACACATCTGCTTAGAAAAACTGTCATAAAATTAATTTTTGTTTTGCTGACCTTAGCGAAATAATATAAAAAATAGATTAATATTTTTAAACAAAAAAAAGAAAAAAATAGAAAAAGAAAAAGGAATCAATCCACTTGTCCCAATGTCCATAGTACAGCTAAGCTTGAAACCGCTTAACAAATACCTTATACATTCCAGGTTTTCGGTGTCTTTCGCTGGTATTGTACGTGCAATTATTGAAGGTGAAAGATGACAGTTGAACTTTGCCTTGCAAAAAGAAAATGAAATCTTTTTAAATATTTCTGTATATTTTTACTATTAAAAACTGTTCTGTGCACGTTGTGTTATGCTATTATCCTTAATGCAATATTTAAAAGTATTTGGATGCTTTCATATAAAAAAACAAATTTGATACGATCAAGGTTACGACATTAAAAACCTCAATTAAATCTAAATTACGATTAATTTATTGCCTTAACGGCCTTTCTAAACCTTCTATTTTTCCCCATATTTACCATCCGATTAAAAGCAAATTACATTTGTTCTACTTGTAGACAAGAATAGTAACAACAATAACAGCAATTATTATTTTATATACATGTCCGTATTGTATCTAAGTAAGCAAGCACACAGCCACATACATATGTATGTATTGCTTTGGGTAACTTAATTCCCTTGATAGTATATATGATAAGAGATGCTAACACACACACACACAAATATATATATGTATATATATCCTTTACGCAATGGAAGTAACATACATACATACATACATAGATTATATACACTTACAATCACGTAAAGAGATTCTCGCACCACTACAAGATTACTACTACATACTACAAGAGTACTACTACATACTACAAAAATACTACTATATACTACAAGAATACTAACACATACTGCAAGAGTACCACTGCATAACACAAGAGTACTAGTCGCTATGTAGTCATGTAGTCATGTTGCTATATAGTATGTAGTAGTAGTCATGTAGTATGTAGTAGTGCTCTTGTAGTATGTAGTAGTGGTCTTATAGTATGTAGTAGAGCTCTTGTAGTATGTAGTAGTGCTTTGGTAGTATGTAGTAGTGCTCTTGTAGTACGTAGTATTACTCTTGTAGTATGTTGTAGTAATTCAAGTTTAAAACTTATTTATAGGACGGACTAACAAATGATAAATTGTGTTGGCAATGATGTGCTTGTCTTCACATTGCAATTTCTTTCAATTTTTTATGTTCCATACCAAACCATAAACCATTTGTAGAGATTATATACAAAGAAATAAACAAACAAACACACATACACGGACACATATACGTACGCAGCCAAGTATATATATATATATATATATATATACACATGTATATATATACATATATATATATGTATGTATGTATATATGTCGGTTTAGGGCGGACACAGTTTACCGCATTAATACTATATGGAATAATGTCATTTTCCCTTACGTTTGTGCACTAACCTAATGTAATGAAAATAAATTGCTTACGGTAAAAATTAAAAAATTAAAAATTACAGAAAGCAAGAACAACAGCAATAATAGCATAGATTGTGCACGTCTCATTAACGGACTTGACTAAGCATAAAACTAACTAGTTTTATATATATATATATATATTTATATATGCACATATGTATGTATCCTTGTTATATGTTCCAGTTTAGTCAACCATAGTAGTTTTATAATTTAATAGAACTTTTTTTGTTGTTAAGGAAATAGGCGGATTTTATGCTTAATATACAATGTATTCAACATAAATATCAAGACTAATATGACTGATTGAAGGTAAAATCTATTTCATCAATTTTTATGCGATCCATTGACGAAAAATACGTTTATACGCAATTATCCATCTCACTTTTGATGTTTATCATCCAATCTGAGGCTTATTAATTATGTTAAAGAAGGCAATTGAAATCATGTTCAAGCTCCACATATGAGCGGCTAAAAAAAAATCTTGAAAGTATATATGAACATTTAGAGTTCTTGAAAATTACAATCACTATCCTTAACAAAATGAGCAAAAATTCGATATAAACTTGCATAGATTATTTACTACAGACTGTCTTAACAAGAAAAATACCAATCTTATGGTTTGGCTGGATTGACAACGGTGGACAGTTAAAGATATGAAAAAAATAAGCAAACTAATCGTGTCTGAAGGCATTCATATATCCTACTGTTGGTAGCCTATAGATAAGAGTACATTAGAATTGTTCGCCTTTTATATCGACTTCAGTTTGGAAGATAGGCGGATCACATTCATTTCCAAAGCTGATCTATGCGAACCGGAATTTTTACGAACTTTGACGTTTGGCGTAAAATTTCCATCTTCGAAGTAATTTCACTTATCATCATATATACGACTAGTTACAATACTTGTCAATCCCTGAATAAAGTGAGCATGGCATGAAATCTCAGATTGATATGTACTAGATGGAATGAAATTTGTTGAACGTTTAGCAAGTTAAAAAATATAGTACTGTATACTATACTGTATCCTTTACTGTACACTATATTGTATACTACACAGTATACTATACTGTATACTATATAATATACTGTTTACTATACTGTATACTATATACTATAGTATATAGTCTAATACTATATATACAGTATTGTATATAGTATAGTATATTGTACAGTATATATTATAGCATATAGTATGGTATATAATATATAATATAGTATATAGTATAGTATACAATATAGTATGTAGTATAATATATAGTATAGTATACAGTATAGTATGCAGTATAGTATACTCTCTATAGTATACAGTTTAGTATATAGTATATACAACATACAGTATAGTGTACAGTATAATATACGGTATAGTATACAATATACAATAATATACAGTATAGTTGATTAAATATAAATGCGTATGTATGTGAAAGTTTAATATGAGGTAGAAGTAAAACTATCTTGAAGGTTGAGTTTAACCACAATTACTATACTGGTATTTTTTTTAATTAAAATCCTCCACCGGAAAGTAAGTTTATGTGATAGACGGCGTGCAGCCCTTTGGTAAGCGTTAAATTTTGTAATGAGTGGAATTTTTATTTCAATTTAATTTATTTTTATTTTATTTTAAGTGCTTCATTAAACACAAAATGTAAACTGTTTGTGAAATATTTTATTTGAACTCTTCTTTTCTCTTTTTTCATTGTCAGCAAATAAATCCTTAATATTTTACTCCCATCAACATCACACGGTTTGGATGATAAATAAATTCATCATTAATCCTTCCCTGCGGCCATATACTGTTGCCTTTTATCGTTTGTGAAAAAGCAAAGAAGAAAAAAAAACACAGTTACTTTATTTAAAGCCCAGGTGCTGTGCCGACATAAATCTTTCCGTTGCTGCAAAATTATTAAAATATCACACACTGTGATTACTTCCGTGGACATTTTAAAGAATTTGCTTTCAACACAAAAAAAGACATAATTTGCGAGAATAAATGCTTTTTCTTTTTGCCTTCGAAAAATTCTCAAGTATCCCAATAATAATTCTCGTTTTATTTAGATAAAGTTTATATAATGAAGAAAAGCAATACTACCTCTCAATTTTTTATTATTTGTGTTTGTATGGTGTGTTAAGTTTTGATCAAATTACAATAACTTCTATTGACACCGTACGTCAGCGATTGCTTCAATGGAGTCTAAAAGCTCATAACTGCTGATTTCTCTAAATGCATCACCTTCGAGATATAAATATTCATCTGGTTTTTAAGATTGATTTAGTTGTAATCACCATCGAAGGTTGAGGGTACACTCATTTTTTCATTATGTTTGTAACACGCAAAAGGTAGCTTTAGGTAGAGAGAGAAAGAGACAGTGAGAGAGAAAGAGAGAGATAGCAGGAGGTAGATAAAATGAGAGAGAATTGGTGAGGGGGAGAGTGAGAAGAGGGGAGAGAGGAGAAAAAAGTGAAGGAGAGAGAAGAGGAGAGAGAGAGAGGGGAAAAGAGTGGGACGGAGTGAGAGGGAAGGAGAGAGAAGGAAGGAGAGAGAGGCAGGGGAAGAGAGAGGTAGGTAGAGAAAGGGAGACCTTATAAAGCTTATATATTTCCTCTCTCGCTTCAACTTCTGCTTGTTTATCTGTGTCTATTATTGACGCCCTCCTAGCATCAAAAATTAATATATCGATTTCAAATTTGGCAAAAAAACTTGAAAGTTCTTGCACTTAAGCTGGCATTGAAAGTGGTTTAAAGGAATTATTATAAGGGATCAATGTGTCTCATTAGCAGCAATATCTCAGATAATGTTTTAAGGATCTAGTATATGCTAAGTAAAGGAACTTACTGTCTCTTTTGCACTGGGAAGTTGACAATGAAAGAAGTAAAGCCGGAATAAGTAGTTTAAACGCCCGCCCAATAGTTTAAATTATACGCACAAGAGAAAAAGAAATAAATTAAATTTCTTCTAAGAATTGAAATAATTTTCCACCAACACTTGACATATTTTGTGTCATCAAAAACTATATAAGAAAATTTCTATTATTATATTTATATATATATTTGCACTTGACATTTTGCTCTTAACGTAAATAGTATTTAATGTCTATCCATAATGTAAAATATAGGAACAAACCGATATTCTTTCTTTCTTTCTATCATATGTGCATTAAAATAACTTTTCAAACACAATTTACGCATTTTCTCTCTAAATATGTTACAGATATTAACTTTAAGTATCACGAACGAAGATAGCAATGGATTGTAAAGTTCGCATTAATGGCGTTCACTTTATAGTTACTAATCCTTACATGTAGCAATCGTCTTATGATTTCTATTAAAAGAGCAATGTACTGTATACTTATATACAGTAGAAATGAAAGGCGGTATTTCTTAATTTAATTTAGAATTGATTCTGGAAGGACGTTTCAAATTCACTTCATTCTAAATTCTAATGTGAATTTTCGATAGTAATTAGATTTTATTGAATGTCTATATCGTTTGGACAATCAGTCATCTTTTATGAAGATTTTAAAAGTCCTGTCCGATAGTATCTTATACCTCGATTATTCATATATTTATATATATATATATATATAACTTTAGTACAAAATATTTTTAGTCTCTAATTTTAGCTTGGGCAAGCCAGCTTTGAAAGGATCTCATTTTTTTTTTTTTTAATTTTAACCCTTCGATGACGTTCTCATTAAATATAAATTAATGTAATTAGTAAAGTTTTCTATTTTTGTCATTAGCGGCTGTCGAATCGATACGTATTTAACTCCACCGAAGTTATTATATCCAAGTTACTAATTTAAGAGATAATGTGCTTACATATGAGTTTTATTTCAGCTCAAAAATTACTATGGTTGACTTTAACTAATTGAATTGAAAAATCGATACAATATACCAGAATTCGTGATATGGTGCTTTTACACCATTGCTACGTTCGGCCAGGAGACGTTCAGAAGTAATAAACTGGAATATTCAGTAGATATTATTAATTTTGATTAATATTGATTTCAATTGATAACTTATTATCTATGTTCAAACAAAATTTGTGTTCTTATAGCTTTGGACAGCCAAAAAAATTGGCTCTTTTAAGGACAATTTCGAGAGACCAGATACTTTTTCGGCACGGAATTTATATTTAATTAGAAAAGCAAGGGATAAACATATCAAACATTTAAATAATATTTTATGTAAAATATTTTCTTATTTTTCTCCTGAGATTAGTGCCTTTTTTTCATAATTAAAACTAAAGATAAGCACAATTATTTCCACACCTAATGTACCGAATGTATCTGATGCATAATTTATTTTATATTTATTGAAAAATTATAAACGTACTGTGCTTTATTCGTATACTATCTGATCTTTAACAGTTTAAAAAAAATCGTTACTTTTTTGTTAATTTTAATTTCAATTTTTTTTCCAAAAATCCAAACCTTCACCATTAAATTTTTCTTCTTTAAAAACTATTTGCTCTTAATTTCTGGTTCAACATCACTTTTGATCCTTTAATTGAATTTTTATTGCATAATTTCATATATCGCAAAAATTCATATTTTTAAAATAAAATAGAAACATAAAAAAAAAACAATTTCTGCTTTTACAACTGTCAAATTAGATTAAGTAATAACTTTTTATTTGTATCGAATTTATAATATTACGCGATTTTAAATTCAATTTAATTTACATTTTTTTTTAGATTTTTTTTTAAAGCCATTCTTTGTAATTATCGCGTAAGTGAGACAAACAGATAATTTCAAAATATTTCCGTACCAATTCCGTATTTCTTTCTTTCATCTTTAATATTTTGTGGTCAAATTTTTAAAAGAATACTCCTATCTCGTCTGCACACCGGCACCACATTTGCTATAGCTTGACTGCACATTTGTAGTTGGATTAACGAAAATTCATTATTTGCACAGCGATAAGAATTGTCTGCATTTGTATCTTTTTTTTATAGAATTTTATATATTTGAAATAAGAATACATCACTTAATAATACTTTATTGCATGCGTCCTATATACGTACATCGATTCTAACATATTTCGTACGTAATGAATTGCGAATTGAATAATTTTGATTTGTAGTCGCCTAAGATTGCTTTATAAACAACTTTCCGAAACCTTAATCCTAAGGAACTTCATAACAAGAAACTTTGAATGAATTCTATTAAAAATTATTACAATGATATACTTTCTTGCTTTAATTAATCGCTAAACGTAAGTAGTTTTTCTAGCTTTTTTTTTCTCAGAATGGAAGAATTGCTCAATTGCTTGTCGAAGAAAAAGCATAATTTTTATATCTAGAAATTTTTGAAAAATTTTTTTTAATAATAATTACATATTATTATATAAACAGGAAGAGATCTTAACTTTTTATTAAATATTTCTTTATTCAAAATATTGATGAAAGCAAGCAACTACCGATTCTGATTTAACAAATATACGTATATCTCGTAATATGAGTAGAACTCTTAAAACATTGTGAAATATTTTTAACTTGATACTTGAAGTTATTTAAAAATATGTAGTAAACCATCCAAATGCTCCTAAAGTCCTCGGTTCGCCTTAACCTTTCTTTTCCGTAAAACCATACGTGTATGTGATGATCATTGCAAACAATTTTATAAACCATTGACAATTTATCCTTGCACGTATGCATGCTTTGACGAAACTTTGTATTTTTAGTATAATAATAATAAACCAAACAACGAATGCCACTACTTTACTTTAGCGGCAACCGTCAATTCTTTTTCTTTTTTTTTTTTTAATATACAAAATACAGGAAAAGTTTGGCATATATTTTGTCGATTTTTTTTTTTGAAAACTTCTGCATGGAAGTAATAGTTGAAAAGTTCGAATTTCGTCAACTATTGTATAAAGCTTCATGAAATATTGGTTTATGCAATAAAATTACAATTGCTGGGATATACCAAAAGTTTACCAAAAGTGAAGAGAATTTTATTTAATACGAATTCTAAAAATTTACACTTGTGGGACTGCGATTCTAAATATCAAAAGCATTGAATTTTTTTCTTTTTTTTTTTACTTTTGTTCTTTAAATCCTAAAAAAAAAAAAACTAAAGAAGATAACTGTTAGAAAATTATTTAGATAAATAAATAAGAAAACAAAAGTTATAAACTCTCGTAGGATCAAACTTTTTTATCCACGATTTTTATTGTGACGGCGAAAGAAATTCAGAGGCTTTCGTTTTTGAGAAATTGAAAAGTAAAAAAGAAATACAGTAACAATAATAAAAGGACAGGACAGATGAACAAACGGAACAAGAAATAAATGCATTTTATATAGAATTATCCTTCAAACCATTCGGACACACGGCACACAATTGCAGCAAAGAGCCAGCGGATGCCTAATCCTAATTAGATCACATGTTCTAATCGGAATATGCTTTATGCTATTCTAATTCTCATTGGATCCAAATTCTGTTTAGAATCGCGGTCCCGTTTAAAGTTCAAATTCCATTTGGAATCCTGACTTAAATTAGAATTCAAATTCCGGTTGGCACCCTGACTTAAAGTAGAATTAAAATTCCGGTTGGAATGCTGGCTTAAATTAGAATTCAAATTCCGGTTGGAATCCTGACTTAAATTAGAATTCAAATTCCAGTTGTGGAATCCCAACTTAAATTTGAATTCAAATTCCGGTTGGAATCAATATTCAATATTCAGTATTGGCCATTTGCCAGATTTATATGTCATATGTTGAAATGAATTGAAGAATAATCTTGTATAAAATTGCATTTATTTCGGTTTTTAAGTCAAGTTGCTGTTGACGTTCGGTCAATGTATAAGATTATTACTATTATTATTATTATTATTATTATTATATTTTCTAGACTAATGAAATCAATTCTTAGACTAGTGAAAATAATTGACCACTAACATTATAGGTTATCGGCTCATAAGCCAAGATATTTTGAACAGTTATTATGATAATTTGGAAAACCTTTTAACAAATTTTAATTACATTTATAAACCAGCACAAAGCATATATATTCTTACATGGAAGCCTGGGTCGTATTTACTTGCTAACGAAATGGCATTTTGGCGATAATCCCGGTTTAACGTCTACATACTTTTTCTTAAAAACTGAGGATATCTGCTGACAGTTAATAGTGTGTTTTGGAAAGAAATTAGAAGGATTCGTCATTTGTTGCAACATGGCAAAAGAGGAACGAGAGTGAGCTTGAATTAAACTAAATTCTTGCTGACGAAAATCAACTTCATAATGAAGACTTTCCCTTCGAGATCCCTTTGCAAAACGCCGTTGAAGAGTTTTTTTTCCTATTGACCATCATCCGTTTTTGATGAGAGAACAACGCCGAAGTAGATATCGCTGCTGCTAAGAAATTACAAAACACAGCTACCGACTACGACTACTCAGATGAAGAGTAAGTAACTTTTCAGCTTTCATAGATTAAACCTCTGTCCTCTTTGATTTATTATATGGATTAAATTTACCAACTTGCCAATTCTTAACGAATATAAGTTTTCCAATTACACGCAAATTTTGCTCATAAATTTCAAAACATATTCTGACATATTTTATATTTTGCTATTTATTTAAATTTTTCTCTTTTTTTTTATTATTATTTTTTTTTTTTCAATAAACTTGTTATTGTTTTGGTTTTATATTTATTTGTTTTGCGTTTTTTTTTAAAATCTATTTTTAAAACAGTATATTCTTTATTATTATGTGCAAATACTTTTCGGTTTGCTCCAGTTTGCTCTGATATATATCTAAATATCGAAATAAGAATAAATTTTATAAAGACAGACAGATTGTGAAATGACTTTACATTACTGTTATTATCACATATGTTATCATTTAAATTAATTAAGCTAATAATTATTCAATAAATTCACTTATTTTATTCTGGACAAGTTTTTGGTTACGATTTAATTTTGCGCATTGAGTTTTAAAATAATTTCATTTCTAGCATGTAATGTAATGTGTGTATTTATATTATATCCATAGAAGAGCGAAGAATGTTCGAAAGGAAGGTAGGTGTCTGTATATTAATGTAGTAGTAAATGTTCTCTCTCTGCTTCTAGAAATTCACATAAATTTCAATATTAAACACTCTCTTGAGTTTGCTAACTATGAGAATGGAAAAGTAATTATAACAAATGCTTAAATTTACAGGCAGCGACATGATTTTTTCTTCTTCTTGTTCTTGTATTTATTTTAAATTTTTTTTTGTTTTGTTTTATATATTTTTGAAAATAATTTAATAAATTTATTAAAAATTCTTAATTAAAAAAAAAAAAGAACAAAAGAATATTAAAAATAAAAAAACTAAGAAGTATATCGATCAAAAAGTATCGGGAATCGTATAAAATATCACACATTCTTTAACTACTCTCCAACAAGAAATGCAGTATTTTTTAAAAAAGTTTCTTGGTATAGCTCTTTTTTGTTTGTTTCGAAAGCTACACTCACAAAGCAAAATCTTAAGCTATTGCAAACGAATTAATTCACAGGTGGTCGCTCTATCTTACAATTAGAACTTTTCAAAATATCGTAAAAACTTTTGAAAGTTATTATAGTACAACTTCCCTGTACTTTTTTGACAACATTAAAAAAATAACTTTTAACTACAAAGCATCACAGAATATGTATATAAAAAGAATAAAGAAAATTTAATACATATAAAACTTTTGTTTTGTTTATTGCACGCTTTTCAATGTACGTGAATGTGTTTAATAGGTTTTTCTTTACTGTACAAAAAAGCAAAATCATTTTAACAATAATTTCCTTCTTAAAGTTATTTCGTTAGAAAAGCCTGGTTTTCGTTTTATTTATTAATTTTTTTAAATTGTGTGTATGTGTGTATGTGTGTGTGTGTGTATGTTTTATTATTGGTCTCTCCAATTGGTTTCTAATTTATTTAATTTAATTTGTGTTGAAATTTTTTTACGAAAACTTACAAATGTTTCGCATATGGTGCCGACGAGGGTAAACTTAACGCTATAATGATAATAAAGTGCTGAGCCACGGTATGGCTGGATAAGTTCGTAAGGGGTGGCAAATATTTTCACCGAACTTTCCAATCATTGAGACCGGCCACATTAAATGAGGCAGCACGCATTAAATAGGTCGTGTTTGTCTGTAAACGTGTCACCATGAAACGTCGTCCATCTGAATAAACGAATATAAAAAAAATTAAATTACATCGAGATAATCAACGAAATTGTTCATTAAGTCTGCTTAAGATTGCTTACGCACACACATACACAGTTATTTATTTACCTCTGCGAGAAACGAAATATCTTCGTTTGGCATAACTCCAGTTGCCGACACAATACTTGAATTCATTTTCACTCATATATTCTACCCGATAACCAATAGTTTGCATGTTATCCAGTACGCTAGAGAATTTTACTGAACGTATATCCAGCTTCAAGCCATCGGTGAAGGCTCGTTTTAATTGAAACCTTGAACGTCCTATTGGTTTTTGGCGTTTACGCCATTTCATAATTTGTTCAACTATGCCCAACGGATTTGCTACTTTGCATTTATAGTCACCAAAATGACTGTCATTACGTACGAGCGTCTGCAATGTTGAACCTTAATCGGCATAAAACCAACGAAGCTTAAAAATTTAAAATTTTTCATACGGAATCACGATGACCTTGGATTACTTCAAATGAATGTTTATTTAAGTTATTATAGTTACTTGCATATAAATACAATTTTGATTAATTTGCCTTACGTTGCTTCAATTAAGTAGCAAGTGGTTGAAAGTAGACTCGTTTCGTTCTCAGAAAATTCTATAATAAATTAATATCAAGCTTTCTATATCTTCGAATTCTAGTAAATGCTTATATTTCAATAAAAAGACATGGATTATCAGTTTGAAATTTAGTATAGATTCTTAGTTTCATTACAGTTACATCCACTACTGTACTGGATAAGGAGCGCAGACTACATTGACAATTTCTGATGTTTTAGCCAGAAATATGTATAAACAATAAGCAAAACATACATTTTCGTAATGAATGAAATATTTTAGATCCATCTGGTTATAACCGTCAAGCCATGGCTTGCTATTCGAACTATCACGGCCTCAAAAACTGAGATAAGAAAGGGAAAAATCTATATCTATGTATTGAGCTAACACATGAAAACTTCTCTCAAGTAGTTAAAGAAATGAAAAGAATAAGTCAAAAAGTTATATTCGGCTGTGCCGAATCTTTTATCTCCACCATCCTTATCTTAAAAAAGGGACAAAAACTAATTTGTAATAGGTGGACGGGGTAATGAAAGGACTTCCCATATTTCCAACAAATTTGAAGCCGATATCTTCGTTTTTGCGGACAGGAGAATGTTTACCACAGACAATAAATAGTTAAGAAGCCAGACAGATGGACAGACGTACCGGAAGATACGTCTAGAACGATTCCGAATTCCATACTGATCAAAAATATATACACTTTACGAGCCTTCTGAAGAATTCTTCTTAATATTACAAACGTTTTCACAAAAAAATTAATTTCAATATTCTACTATATCTAATGGGCGTGGCCAGACCTTACCGTTTTTGCACAGAAGCTACGGGATAGCTAGTGCAATATTTGTGAAAATTTTTATAGATCTATCGGCCACGCTTTATGAGTACTAAACAAAAACCCCAATTGACGTGCTCTTAGTCTACGTCAAACTGTGAACGTGTCCTTCGACTGGCCCACTTCGATTTGGCCCATTTTTAATACCAAATTACGCGCTAGAACTTTCAATGTTTCTGCCAAAAATGAAGCCGATACCTTCATTTTTGCGATCAAGAAAATGTCTACCACAAACATTACACAGACGGACAGACGATTTAGATCGATTCTAAATTTGCTGCTGATCAAGTATATATATATATACTTTAGGGGGTCTCCGACGTTTACTTTTGGTAGTTACAAACCAAATGACAAAATGAAATATACCTTTCATCTTCGGTGATGGGTATAGAAATATAGAAGAAAAATCGGTCCAAACCGATCGATAAATAACCTATCACCCACTTTATTTAATGGAATTCTCGTTTTCGTAATATTTCACCAAAAATTATGACCACTTTCCAGGTATAATTTACATGGAATCCCTAATAGAACAGGAGGCCTTATCTGAACCCAATTTAGCCAAGTCAATATCCTTATCACAGAATTTATTATTTGTCTTTTACTTTCGTCATAAAGTATTAAAAACGTAGTCATTTCATATATCATCATATAAAGGTGTACTTTTCGTAAGAACACTTATAGGGACGCGAGGGTCGACAAAATAGATCTACACGATTCAAATGCGTTACAGTTAATTTTTATATCAAATTAATGTTACGGATCAATTTTCAATTTTCATCGTAAAATATTAAAAGTAAAGACATTTTTAGCCACATAAAAGCTTCTTTTCTCATAGGAAACATTATATTGTTTCAAAATATTGACGCAACCGATTGAAATCAAAAGTACTACTATATATATGCAATGAAAAGTATTGCAGTTCTGATAGATCTTACATTGCAGTGCAACAAAATCTCAGCAAAACACTTTACTTATAGTGAAATAAATCTTTATTTATAGATAATCGAGAGAAAAGACTATTAGAGTAGAGCACGGGTATCAGCATCAGTAGTACCAGTAGAATATATAAAATGATTGTTTTATTAACTTTTAAGTCACTATATATCTCTGCATAGACATGTGAGATATATTTTGCACACAACTTACAAACGAATGTTTTCTCTGCATGTGAATGTGTGTATAGTCAGTCTTAGCTGAATCCATGCTAATATCACGAAACAATGACTTTTATTGTACGCCGTTTAAAATATTTATGAATGTCAACAATTTTGTATATGTGTTTTTTCCTTTCGTTTATATTTATTCCTTTTAGTTGATTTCCGGCTTTTTCTATTCTTTTTATTCTCTTTCCTATATTTTCTTTTTTCTTTTTTTTTTTTTGCTTCTTCTTTTTTTTGCTTTCTCTTTTTTTTTGCCTTTTTTGGCAATTAGTTTCTCACATACCAATAAATATTCTGCCTTAAATTGTCAATGACAACTGAATCAGGTCAGTAAACTGTAAATGATTTGAGCTTTACACTATCATTATAAAGCAGAAACCGAACAGAACAGGCAGTAAAGAAAATTTTTACCGTAAATTTCAACCATTACGGGATAAATGCACTGTTTCATTTAAGCGAATTATGGCTGCACACTTTACCTAAAGGGATAATGTAAACAATCAGGGTAATTAATCATAATTTTCTTTTTAAAAATTTTTATTTTGCAAATATTCTACACAAAGTTGGATATGGAGACATATGTTACTTAATTTTAACATGGAAGATAAATAGTGTTAGGCATTGATTGCATCGTTAGTTGAATTTTGTAGACATCTCGACTCTGATGCTTGAGAAATTAAAGCAACAATTTGTCTAAATCTACTTATATTTTCCTTTAATGTTCTTTATTCGGTGACTACGTATTTGATAGTTAATTTTGTCTCAGATTATTTATTTTCTTTTGAGAAAAAATAAAAGAAATTGAGATATGCGCCCTTAAAATAAAGGTGCGCGATTTTAAAATAAATAAAATAGGACTTTGACACGCACTATTAAATCAAAAATCGAAATGGAATTCGAATTCTAGTTGAGAAAAATCCAAAAATCCATTTTGAATTCCAATTCTAATTGGAACTAGAATATACATATATTAGTTTGGGGAAAAGGTAATCCATCCAATCTTATAAGAACTTCAGGACTTTATTTAACATTTCGAATTGGAATATAATGGATTACCTTTTCCCCAACCTAATATATATATATATTATTTGTTACATATATATATATACATATATATATATATATTTATATATATACACATATATACATATATATATAAGTAATATATATAAATTATATATATTAGGTTGGGGAAAAGGTAATCCATTATTTTCCAATTCGAAATGTTAAATAAAGTCCTGAAGTTCTTATAAGATTGGATGGATTACCTTTTCCCCAACCTAATATAATAATATCTTTTGTATATATTTTTTATATATATTGTTATTATTAAAGATAAGGAATTTCTTTTCTCTTGATAATTTAAAAGTTTTTACTTATTTTTGATTTCTAAAACAAATGTTTTGATTAAACTATTAAAGCTAATGTTAATTTTTTCATGATAAATATTTTCAATAAATATTTATTCTTATCTGTCATTATTTATTTTTATTTCTAATCGAATTATTATTATTATCTATGTTATTAAGTTTAAAATATTTTATTTTAAATTTAATTTTTTATTTTTAAATATTATATAATAAATTATGAATTAATTTTTAGTATATTTTTAATTTTTATAGTTTGTAAGAGATCTTCAGGTTTATATATTTTAGTTTGTACAATTCGGACACGTCCAAATTCATATTTTATAATGATAAAATTTATTATTATAGTTTTAATAATTTTACCTATTTGCTTTAAAACAAATATATATGTATATATATTGAATGGTTCATAATATATTATTTTTATTAGTTTTTATAATAATTATAATCAATTTTGGTGGTAATTATGACATTACTTCTTATGGATTGATTTTATTGAGTGAACGAATTATTTGTCTGACAATAACATCAAGGGAGAAAATCATGAAAACCAAAAAAATTATATTAATTTATTTAATTTAAATTTATTAATTTTATTATTATTGTTATTTTTAACTATTAGAACAATAAGTTTATTTATGTTTTATTTTTTTTATTTATTAATTTATTTTATTTTTTTAAAGAAGATCAATTCCTACTTTATTTTTAAGTTTAAGATGAGGTTATCAACTTGAACACCTTCAAGCCGGAATATATTTATTATTTTATACATTATTAGTATCTTTACCTATATTAATAGGAATTTTTCATTTATATAATATAGTAGGTTTTATAAATTTTTATTTATTAAGAATCTTGATAATAAATTATGAATTAATATATTTTTGTATAATTTTTGCTAATGTTTTTATGATTACCTAAAACATCAGTTCTACCGGTTCTATAATTTTAGCAAGAATCATATTAAAATTACTTGGGTAGTGTTTGTTACGAGCTTTTTCTTTTTTTGAAAAGGCAGGAATGACCTATAATTTTTAATTGAGTTTTAATTATAATAATTTAGTAAGAGAACAGATATTAGAAGAATTAAACTAATTTATTGACGGCAAACTAATTTAAAGGCATTATTCTTCTGTAGCTCATCTAAGTATTTGTTTTATCTTATTTAATAACTTATACTTATTAAGGGGATTTGTGGTTCATATGCTTTAATTATTGCTCATGTTCTCAATGTTCTTTGTTTTGTTTACCTAATATTACTTAAGATCGTATACGAAATCGTAGATTATGGAGTTAATTATGAATTTGACTTAAAAAAAAATTATTGCTTTATCAACTTTAAGGCAATTAGGATTAATAGTAAGATGGGGAAAAGTGGCTTGATTTTTACAAACTGTGCGAACTTGGCATTCGTTCAGTGAATAATTCCTCTTCGAAGGAGACTGTGCATCGTCCGATTCAGAAGACGCGTAAAGTAGAGTTAGATCGAAATATTATACTTTCTTACAACTAATAATAAGCCTTGATTACTTGATAACGGTACTTGAGACATTGAAACTAGAGTGGAATGCAGAGATAAATTTTCATTCAAATATTTAAAAAGGGCCTGGATAACATTTCTAGACAAACGGTCATGAGGAATTCTATAGTCAAAGAGGCAACCTCCTTCCTTGAGATCAGGAGATAACACCCTTTCTTACACATATACATTTATATATGAATATATGAATATATATATAATATATATATAATATATATATATATATATATATATATATATATATATATATATAAACATGTATAGGATGTTTTTCCTTATATGTATACATGCACATAATATAAAAAGATAATTTGAAAGGGATATCACATCCATTTGAAACTGGTTGAAAAACCATTTTATCATTTGACAAGACAGAAAGATTTATATGCGACATTAAGTCTCAATCAAAGAAAACACTTGACTTGATTGATGAACAACATCCTCTGGTAAAAAAAGAAAAGGGAAATCAAAACAAACAATCTTTCATTTAACGAACATCAATAACATGCATTCCGAGTATGTATATATCAGCAGCTTTGTCCATTTGAAATTCAATTTACATTACGCGAGCGGGCAAGAAGGAATAACAAACAACAAACAACAAATTATATACGGAAACTATTTATTGATTGCGGATAACGATGACAACAAGTTTCAAATATCTCAGATAAAACTAAAACAACCAATATATATGCCTTCTTTACCCTCAAATTAACTTCCCCCCTAGAACCGGAAACGGAAATCTCATTAATGCTTTACCTGTATTCGTTTAAGTCATACTAACTCTACGAAAACTTAAGGTTGCTTATTATATTCGTGTCATTTTAATTTTCTTTCTTTTCTGTATCTCTTTTTTTTTTCTTTTTTTTGCATCAATGGAAGAGAATGTGTTACATCTCCGGATGACATCTATACATAGTTTAAAAAGGCATTAAAATATTCACAATGACACTAAAGTCGTCATAATATTGCCATAACATTTGAAGGCATTCCTATTATTATGGCTCTTCCATGTCTGTGTATTTTAAGTATTTCAAATAGCACTTAAAGATGCGTTGTTAGCGAATGGTCTCTTTAAGGTTATAAGCTACGCCTTGAGGGATTATTATTATTATTCACTTGTAAACCAGAAGACCAATACATTCATAAATGTGCAACGCAAATATGGAGCCACATTTATGGGCTAAAAAATGTTTAACTTTGTTTGCTTGATTTTTCATGGTTCGTTACAAAAATCTCTCGTGTGAGAGATTATAAGAAGTTTAAACTGCTAGAAAACACTCACACAGATGTGTAATTGCTGAATATAAACAAATTTAAGAGAATGAATTATCATAGATGGTTCACTCGCTAATTTGAATTTAAAGGATCTTTTCAAATGGAGCGTTGTATGGGGAGTGGTCGTAAACGTGGTTCAATCAGGTTCATTTTTAATAGAGTTCCTTCTTGGGCAAACACACTTTAGCAAAGTCGTTAAAATATCTCAAAAATGACCTCCTGGGAGAGAAATCAGACAGGCAGACAGGTTTCAGTATACGAACCTTAATCGAACGGTATAATAAAAGATGGATAAGCCATTCAAGAGTTACATACATCCCCAAAAACTTGTAATACCCTCTGCCACAAGTGATGGAATTAACTAATTACAGACTATAGGACCGCAAATAAGGGTTGAGTTACGACAGGAATGGTAAGCAAGGGACGATCGCTAGACATACATTTACAGTTTATCTGTTCGTTCGATAATTTTGTTTTTATTATTATCTTCTCCAGCCATCTTGTTTAGTTTAAAAATACTCTGTAGAATTTCGCCTCTTCTTGCGTGTACATGTGGGTGATTAAGAATATTTTTTAAAATATTATTTTTATGCATAAAATTAATTTTCGATTGATACGCGCGCATCAAATTATTGAGTGGATAATCTTATATAATTCATGTAAAATAATATTATCTCTCTTTTAGAGAGAAAAATAAATTGCTAAAATATGTTAAAAAAATTAACAGCTGTTAACTTTAAACGACTAAAATAACCTGTATGAATAGTCACTACATGTTTATAACAGGAATATTATTTATTACTTTTTTTTTTGATTCCTTATCTGCAATAATTTTTTTGACATTTTTTTAAAATCATAATTTTAACTATTATTGAGAAGTGTTTATTTATTATTACTTACGTCATTACATTTATAAAATTTTAAAATGAATTAATCTTTCTAATGAACAGAGCAAAAAAAAAAGAAAACAAAATAATAAAATTCTGAACTTATCTACTCATGTTAAACTGTTAACTTGACTAAATTGTAACACCTGACTTGACAAAATCATAACCACCATTGAAGTTTTTATCGAAAATTTATTATTTTGCAAGCTTACATGTATATAAGTTATATATATTTATATTCTCTATATATATATTACATTAAAAAAAATATATTCGATTTCTTCACAGGTTGTGCGAACAGTAATATTTTTCAGGTAAAATTGGGTTATTCTTGAACAAAATACTAAAATAATTTAAATTTATTTGTGTTTCTAATTATAAATGTGAAAATAATTTTATAAATTATATGCACAAAAATATATGTAAAAAATATATAATAAAAGACAATTTGTGTTAAACATAAAATAAGATATTGGAAAACAAATAACCAAAATGATAATTGGCCCGACTATTAAACATTCTACACTGTTTTGCCTAATACAGTTCTTTACCTACTAGGAAATGATGAAAAATGATAAATATATATATAAAAGTGCTGTAGGATATAACGAAATCAATATAATTAACGATCAACAAATGAAATTAAAAAGGTACCGCTATCGCATACGAATAAAATTCTTGGTATCTGTTTTCAAAATTGAATAAACACCCAAACGTTTACCTATAAATTTCTGTATACAAAAAATAATTCAATAATAATTCAATCCTTTGCATGCAAGTATTGATTAATCTGGAAAAAAATTGATGTCCAACAAGATAATGCGCCGAATTCGAAAAGTTTTCTTTTACAATAATTAAATTAATATTTTTATGCTACGAATATTTCAAGTATTTGCTTTATTCGCGCATAGCCTGGCTTCATAACTTTTTAATTCAAATGTAAAGGTTAAGTTTCTGGTTTTTAATACAAAAGTTTATTATAGAAATGATGAATGACAAGCGTTCACTAGAATTAATCTTTAATTTCGTCTGAGTTAATTGCTTTAAACTTTTAATTAAATCAATTATCATGTACTTTGCAAATCCATCATAAACAGGCAGGCATTTAAAAAGTTTTCATAAAGAAAACGATATAAATGCAAAATTGAAAACTTTGTAGACATATCCTGTCAACACAATGGCATCAACTTCTCAACTAGAAGCAAGTATTAATAAACTTAATAATATTGAATAATAAATTAATAACACTATCCCCAGTAGGAGGAAAGAAAAGTATTTTAATTCACTGTCTATTATAATATCCAGAAATATGCATAACACATTCACATGTAAAATAGCACGCCACTCAGTAAGTTCGCAAACTTAACAACTAGATATCGTCACTATTAATGAATCCATATAATATTTAGATAGTATTATCGTTTAGACGAAAGGTATGAAAATTTCATGACAGTTTACAAGTTACAGTTTTTTTAGCCCAACCCCTCAAAATGTTAGTTTCGCCAGCATGTGCTAGTTGTGATAGCTGTCCATTCGACTGACGGCCAACTTGATTCCGGAGTGCAGTGATGAATTTGTGTTCCATCCAACGTCATATATCGCATGAAAAAACCCTTTTATTTCCCCTAAACAGCTCTAAGCAACGCTTTGAATTATCAATACGTTGCTTTTTTTTGGAAAAAATAAACAGAATCTTGCATTCACTTCGAAAAGAGCTTTTTCTTGGAGGATAAGTACGCATGTAAAATAGTAACTGCACTACCGTCTGATATCATTAGGGTATCAGTTATTTGACGCAAATTGACTCTTCGGTCTTTCGAAAAGATCTCGTGGACTTTTTTTGTGTTTTCGGGAACAACTCCCAAATTGGGGTCACCAAAGCGGTCAGTATCATTCCTGTACTTGGGATTCTATTTAAACTTAGGAAACGACCTATTGGTGGTTGTTGTTATTGTTGTTGATTTCAAGTAAAAGGTAGCATAAAAAAGCATTTACTTGGATTAGATTTAATTAAACAAATTAATAATTAAAGACTTTTCGTTATAGAAAACAAAAAATTCCTTATAAAATTTCGAAATGTAAGTCCTTGTTATGTGCTTCTTTTTTGGTGCATTTGTCGAAGCGCCCCAAAACCACTAGACCATTAAGATCAAAATTTGTATATTAGTTTTGCTCAATCGTTAACATATAATAGTAAAATATAATCTTGTTGCCAGACTAAAGATCAGTTTTTGTGAGAATTTGTACGTATAGTAAGTGATCCAAATGTCGTCCTATTCCATTCAAAATTTCTAAATTTATTTATTATGACATAATACTACTTTTCGTAGATTTTTATCGAGATGCAATACAAATCGAGAAATGCTAAAAATGACAAACGTTTTTTCTATAATTATATGATGAGAAAAGAGCGTTAATATGAAAAATGGCCGCAAGAGTGCTTCAATCCTATCAATTTTTAATAGGATTCGTCCTTGTGCCAAAACATGTTAATCTATCAAATCTAATCAAAATATCTGAAAACTTGCAGCACAAAAGTACACGTACAGACAGACAGACAAACGAGCAGACATGCTTAAATAATTTCAGAAAGTGATTCTGAATATATTAGTATAATAATATCTGGATCTATCTCAAATTGATCATAAAGTTCGCGCAGCACACGCGATATAAATTGTATTTATAATAAATTTTAATTTCTTTCTCTGCGAGTAATTTAAAACATCAGCTGAATGACATAGAACTGAAGTTCAAAAGTGGGACTAAAATTAAAAAATTAAAAGATTTTTTAAAATTAGAATTAAAAGTTTTCGAGCGCCAGTTAAACAATCAGTGAATCTGGTAAAGATGTGATATTTAGTTCATCAAACTATCTCTACGACCAGTTCTCATTGTCAATTAATCAAATTTCAGAAAACTGATTTTAATAGTTTCTTGGTTTTTTCATCACCAATTAACTAGGCAGCCAATTCTGCTATCTAAGTTATCACAATGAGTACTATCAGGCAGCCAGTTAGTTTAATAAATTTAATCATTTTAGTCCTATTAGATATTTAAGGTGATTAATCTCTAAAAGGCGATCTGTAGGAAAGTGAGTCAATCCAGAAAAATGCTGAGTTAACTTAAGCCACTTCCAACTAAGTTAAATTGCCATGATAGGGTGCAAAGGTAAAATTGTTCACAGTTTTTTTAAAGCTTTCATGATCATCCATTATTTATTTTGGCACTGACCTATTATATGCTCCCTTAACCTTTAATTTCAATAAATGCCTTAAGAAAGGATATTTCCCAGAAATCTGGAAGTAATCATATATTGCATAACGTCATAAGAACGGTTCGAAAAATCTTATAATGAATTATAGAGTTACAGCAAATTTTAACGTTATTGCAAAATAATTCGATTGTATACGAACAAACAGATTGGAACCATAACCGTGATAATCTAAGGGTAAATCTACAACAAACAAATTTTTTCAAGCTAACTTGTAGAGCGTTTCGTGCGTTTTCAGCAAAAAAACATACAGACCTAATTTACACAGATTTTTCAGAGGCTTTTGACTCGTTTCCTCTCCTGTATAACCTTAACCACACTAATCTGCCCTTAAACTTTATTGAATGTGATCGTATAAAGCTGACCATACTTAACGCTTTTTTTTGTTGTACATATCTCTTGCGAAATATAGAGGTCTTTTCTGGGATGTCTCAATGCAGGCATTATTGATTCTCTGCTGGTTATATTGTTCATAAAAGATCCTTCGAGCTTCCTGCATGTACAAGAAACTCTAATATTCTAATGTTCGCCGATGAAAGAAAAGTTAAAGTTTAATGTTTTAAAATGTTGGTCGAAATTTAATATTATCACAATATATTTAATATATATTTTTAAACTTATTAGCATTCAGTAAATTTTTAATTTTTATTTACATTTATACTAAGCAATAGTGTGCATGCATTTTTGTTGTATGCCTTGCACTTTTGTTTACATTAGAAAGCATTCAAAGAGAACTGAATATTTTGAAAATTATGAACAAAATACACATTCTATAATAGATATTAAACGAAACCGTACTATACATATGTTCGACTAAGTATTCCAGCATTGTTTTTTTAATTGTATTTTTTAACTGTTTTGAACTAACTTGTGATGCCAACAGTAATTTACAAAACTTACCTTCAAATATCCTAATGAAAAGCCAAAATTTTTTTTATTTAGAAATTATAAGCAGAAATTTAACAGAAATTTAAAAGAGCTTACCTGTTAAGCAAACTATAAATCAAATTTATTTTAAGAAAAATTCTCTGTAACTTTTGCTTTCAATTTTTCTATTTAGCAACTCTGCAGTAATGTTAACATCAATTAATGTTAAATTTTCCCTACATCAAGTTTGGCGTCACGTAAAAATAAAATCTAATAAAGCTTTTTAAAGAATTAAGATAAAACTCTCCAAAATTCGAAAATACGAATACTATCTTTAAAATATTTATCGCTAGAGGGCTAGCAAAGACTAAAACCAAAATCATCGCTATAATAAAAGAGCTGAATTATCTAAGAGTTCGTAATGAGTAGAAACTTTATAAAAACATATTTATAAAACTTTCGATATAAGGAGGTAATTTCGTAAAATTATGAAATGTTTTTTTCTTTGTCAATATGATAAGAAAGTTCAAGTTATAAAAAAATATTACTTAAGAATATCATTTAAAAGCTTGAAAGATTCAAACAAAAATTACGTGTATCTGTTACATTAATTGTCTTAGAAAAGTATGCGGTAAATCCAATGGTCTTTTCATTTGAAAAACACATTTTCTATATAATTTATATTTTTTTATAATAATAATTGATAACAAAAAGACGTTTTATGTCACAAATTTATCTGTATAATTGCACTTATTTTGATATTGTAAAAAACACTTACATCACAATTTATAAAAAAAAGCTAGAAGAAGAAATAAACAGGATTTTTTCTTTTTTCAAATTTAAGCACTTTAAAATTTACCATTTAAGATTCACACCGAATAAAATTTCTTGTCTTTCGCTTACTACGTATGGCAATAACGTTCATAATAACGATTATGCTAATTATCTTGAGTTACATACTGATTATAGGTTAACATGGAAAGACTACACAACGTAGTAGCAGTAGTACAGTATAGTATGCTATATAAAACCCATTTGCTCCTATACATACAATCGTGAAAAGCGGCCAGTAGCTCAAATATTGAAACACTATAAAAATATCAGTCTTCGCTTAATATTTAACGTCACATAATTTGTCTGCAGCAAAACTATATCCATGATGATCTTGAAATTCTAAACGTTAAAAATCAAATTCAACGTTTTTTTTCCAAATATTTAAGCAGTATAGATTGCCGTCCCTGTGCTTTCAAATACCGTTTTTTACGAAGACTATTATTTTTTTTTTTTGTTTGCAGGGGTTACGGTACAACATATAAATTGATTGTGTACGTGAATCCTTTATTTAACATGTCTGTGCTATTTAATGTGGTTGGAGTCCCTTAGTTGACGTTTGCGTGACTGTACAAAAAAGCATTTGTAAACAAAAATATGTAAACAAAACATACATCTATTCGTATGTATTGTATTAATGTATGTGTGATCCCTTATTCGACTTGTGTGGATATTATAAGCAGAACGTCTGACATTGCAATGAGTTTAATATAACACTAATAACAGGAAGTTTTTATACCCATCACCGAAGGTGATTTTGTCATTGGGTTTGTAATTCCCAAAATGAAATTTCGAAGACCTCACAAAGTATACATATTTTCTTGGCCAGCAGCAAGTTTAAACTCGATTTAAGCATGCCCGTCTTTCTGTCTGTTTGTGTAATGTCTGTGGTAAACATTCTTCTGACCGCAAAAATAAAGATATCAGTTTCACATGTGGCAGAAACAATGGAATATATTGTACGCAGGCTAGTATTAAAAATGGGCACGCCCACAGTACGAAGTAGACTAAGGACACCTCTGCTTTTAGAAGCAAAGAAAAATCGGATTTTTTGCTCATTACCCATAAACCATAGCAGATAGAATTGTAAAAATTTCCAAAAAATTTGCGCTAGCTATCGCGTAGTCTCTGTGTAAAAATGGCAAGGATCGACCACGCGTCGATTCGTTATAATAAAATATTAAAATTTAATTTTTTTTAAAAAATGTTGGTAACATTAAGAAAGATGCTTCAAAAACCTTATCAAATCCATATATTCTTGTTCTGTATGAAATTCGGAGTCCACCTAGACGTATCCGTCTGTCCATCTGTCTGTTTGCTTGTCGTTGTAATGTGTATATTCTTGATATGAGTATGAAATTCGGAATCTACTTAAATGTGTTCGTGTGTCGGTCTGCTTATCTGTCTGTCTGCTTAATTGTGCAAAGCAGGTGGTAAACATTTTTCTAGCCGTCAAAACGAAGATATCGGCTTCAAATTTGGTAGAAACATTAGAAGTTCTTTCATGTACGTTGCTATTGAAAATGGAGCCAATCGATCATAGGCCACGTCTACAGTGTAAGCTGAAAACACGTTTATTTTCTGGATGTTTTTCTATGGCTATTTTCTACGAAATTCCGTGGTTGGCTGTGTTTTACGATATTCTATAAAAATAGAATATGTCACGCCTCTCTATTAAAATTTAGTTTTTCCACCTTCTTTTAAGATAACGGTGGTGGGTATAAAAGATTCGGTACAGACAACTATAAATTTCTTACTTATTTCTCTTGAATTATTTCATATTATTATTAAATAGGTGATGAAAATTGAAATAAAAACTTAAAAAAGGTTTGTTGTGGGATTTTTTTAAATGAAAAAAGTGATTATTTCTTTATAAAAAACGTTTCAAGCACCCCTCTGTTTTCAAGTTAACTAAGTTAGAAAGCTCTACAATCTTTTTCAACTTTCACTAATGACGATTTACAAGAAAGAAAGATTATAGAAGAATATTGGACTTTGAAGAAAGTTGTTCTTCGACAACCTCGACTATAGCTCTAACCATTGCTAGAGTGTTACTTAAATCAAATTACTCACTTACTGAAAAATGTAAATAAAGTTAATGCTCAGGCATATGTTTGAAACACGTGGTTTTTGTTATAACGCATTCCTAGAACTTACGATTTTCATATTGAATTTTTAATTAATTTTAGCTGAAATAATTATGGTGATTTTTTCGTAACGGGTATTTTGTTTCTTCAGTTTAATAGTTTTAATATAAAACACTTTCTCATAATACTTAAATGTTGTGTATGGTCTAATGATTAGAATATCACGCTTTCATCTAGAAGGCTTGGTTTCGATTCGCGGTATGGGATTAGCGCGTATATGATTTATCTTATTTCTTTTTTTTTTTTTTTACTTCACTTCTTGCTATTGCTGTCTTGCGATGAAACTTATGTCAAATCATCTCTAAAATAACAAATTAATTTTTTTTTCATATATTTTGGACTTTTTGTTAATTGTTTCCTGATTTTTTATAAGCTTTCCTTGCTTGTGTTTGCTTAAGTTATTAAGTTATTATCATTTTTCCTTTTTGTCAATCAAAAGAAGAACTCTTAAGGATGTGAATTAATTATTTTTCAAAACAATTTAATATTTTTGTACTTCAAGAATGTAACATAGTCATGTCAAAAAAATATATTATAGTCGGTTAAGACTGATATTTAAATACTCTACAGCCCTTGGCGTAATACAATTTTTCACCTATTTTCGTTGTAATATTTTATATTTAATAATAAATTTAATCTATTTAGAGTCATTTTATATTTTGTATCCAACCGCACAATCTCACTATAATTTCGTATCTTACCTGTATTCCATAATAGCTCGTGTTAGTAGAGCTTTGGTGGCAAGAATTTGAATCGTTTTCAATTTTTACTTTTTTTTTAATGCCAAAAATAAAACTACAATAGCTGAAAAATCTTGTTTGTTTATATTTATGAAGTCATATTATTATTGGATACATGCGTGAGTTGTGGTCAATTTTTTATTTGAGCAACTCAATTATTGAGGAAAGCCGGTGCAAGTATCAAAATTTTTTCTATCATTTTCTACAACTTTTTCCCATCTGTCTGGTAACGTGAAGATACCGCGTTGAAAGAATGCACGATCCTTTGAGGCGACCATTGAATCGACTCATTTTCGCACTTTTTCAACTTTGTGGAACCGCGTAACAGACAAGACATACTGTATCGATTTGAACAAATGGTAACTAGAAGGCATTACGTCTGATGAGTACGCTGGGTATGGCAGGACTTTTCATTCGAGCTACAACAGTGTATTCTTTTTTGTCTCTTAGCCGCTATTGCTAGTCTTTTTTGCAAACAATAACAATCTTCGTTCAATTTGGTCAATCGACGTCGGTAGACTTCCGCAGTAAGAGCTTCATTCGGTTTTAGTAGCTCGTAATACACTACACCCTGCTGATCCCACCATATGCACAGTAAAATTTTATAGTCATGAATACTCCGCTTCAGTGTCTATATGGATGACTTTCCTGGGCTAAACCTAATGGTTCGGTATTATCGTAGTAGATCCACTTTTCATCGCCAATCACAATATGCCATACCAAATTCTTTGGGTTTTGCCTGACAAGCAATGATACCGCAATGTTGAAACGATTTGAAATGACATTTTCAGTCAATTCGGATGGTAGCGATTCAACCTCTCCCCCTCCCCCCACCCGCATTTTCGGATCTTTTCCTATGTATGTAACTATCTAAAAACGGCTGATTCATCAACTGCTAAGCTGTTCGAAAGTTCTTTAAAAGTTTGAGTTAAACAGCATCATCGTAAGCTTCTAAAAGTTGTTGATGGGTTCCGGCAGCATATCTCTTCAAACCAAACAACGAATGTCACGAATGTTGGAAGTGGAATTTTGGGCGGTTCCACGACTGACGTCTTTATAAACTAAATAACTTAATAATACTAAATGGAATTGTTGAGTACAAGAATGTCAATCGAAAACGATCGCGGTGCATGCCTAATGAGTCTTCGCAGACCACTTCAAAAGCACATATCCAACAAAAGAAGATTTTGCTGCGAATTTGGTGGGATTGGAAAGGTCCGGTGTATTTTGAGTTGCTTTCAAGGAAATAAACCATTAATTCGGAGGTCTACAGTCGGCAATTGGACAAATTGAATGCAGCGGTCAAGGAAAAGCGAACAGAATTGCTCAATCGTAAAGGTGTCATTTTCCACAAGGACAATGCTATACCGCACATTTCTTCGGCCACTCGGCGAAACTTGATGGATCTTGATTGGGAATAGATGGTACACCCACCATAGAGTGCTGATCTTGCGTCATCGGATTACCACTTATTTCGATCCTTGGCGAATTCACTTTGTGGTAAAACTTTGAACGATGAGGACGCTGCAAAATCTCACTTAACTCAGTTTTTGGCCGTAAAGAGATATGGCAAAAGGTCATCGAACAAAACGTAAACTACATTATAGACTAAACATCATTCCAAGTAAAAAAAAAACTTTTTATTTTATTGAAGAAATCGGCAATTACTTAGTTGCCAACCCAATATTAATAACAATTTGGAAACAACTTTTTATTAACAAAACGTGTTTGTGGGAGGTTAATGCTGATTTTAAAACCCAATTATAAATTAAAATGATCGAAATGTGCCTATAATCTGTAGACGGAAAGGATAGGGGACAAACGGACATAGTCAAATTTATTCCGAATGTTATACAAATCAATATCAAATCAAAATGTGTTTTATGCAAAAAGAATGAATAACAACAGAATGTGCTCTCGTTAGTTTGTATTAAACGGTGTATGAATTTCGTTACAAATGATAATAAGAACAAGAACAAACAGTTCGTTTGCATTTTACATCCTTCTTCATTATGTTACCAATAATTTCCTGTTCAACTAGTAAAAGTCACGAGTGTAAACTCTATTGTCATCATTCAATATCTTCGATGTATCAGTAGATCGGCTACTACTACTTTTCTGCACACATGTAATCGTGAAAAATGTTTATGGTAAAGCTCATATCGTAAGTTGGAAATTATTGATCACAAATCATATTAGTTCCAGTCTTTATAATGTTTAATGATTATACTGACCTTTAAATTTAATCACAACTTGTGCTTAAGTATAAATACATTAAGCACCAAATTTTTCGCTTAAATATTGTGACTTTAAAAAATTACAAAAAAATGTGTACCAACAATCGAATATCACATGTAAAATGTTGATTAATACTATTCGGTTGCGAGGCTTTCCGCCTCTTTCATTTTGTGTTCTGATTCCTTTACTAAAAAGAATAGATAGAATCCTGTGCGTGACTGAGATGCTAAGTTAATCTTTCTCAATAATCGTCCAGATATATTTTGTTGAGTATTGAGGAGCTTTGTAGCCATAAAATAATTGTACACAAGATAACAAAGTTTTTCACGAACAGTTATTCTATGTACTTTGGTATCAAATTGTAAGATCAAAGGTACCATTTCCGAATGTCTGTTGCATCCGTTGAATAGAAGAATTAGGGTAATAAGTAAAGGGGAAACAAACGGGGAGCGAGGCCACTTAGAATAATAATTATGTAGCGAAATATTACAAAAAAGAAACACAACGTCCAAGATATGCTATCCGGCGGATAAAGTAGTAACGGCCGATCTTTTATTTGACCGCAATTTCTACCAAGACAAACTAGCTGGGAATGTTAAGTCCATTAGTACGTATCGAGATATCGAGATATTTGCTCTTAAGATGTAATTTCCGTATACATTTGAGTCTAAACTTCGTGATGTCGTGATGAAGCTCGGACAGCAGGAAGAAGAATTTCTATCTGTTATAGAGCGAAAAATAATTACAGTTCATCATTCAAGTTGAGTGAAATATAAAAGATCGCTATTTGAATATTATTCAGTGATCAGAAATTTCAATACGCAGGCGATAGTTTAATAGCCTCTTTCCTGGAAATTTCTTTCGTAAATTTAGTGGTGGAAGATAATTAAAACGAATTAAAATTTTGTAAGCCAGTGAGTTGCGAATTTATTTTATTTAAGTGTGTAAGTAATTTCTCAATACATTATTATTCTTATATAATAAAATGTATCAAAAAAAAAAAACACGAAAAATAAATTCATTGAACATTAAACTTAAGCTGAACTATTCGATGCAATATTTATGTAAATAATTGTTGTGTTTGTTTGATTGTTTAAACTTATAATAAATAAATATAAATAAATAATTAAAATAAAAAATATAAGTTAAAGTAAAAGGAATGTCCCTTAATACAAGATCACAGTTGATAAAGTTTTTTGTTTGTACAATTAATATAAAAAAAGTTTCTTAACTTATTATCGATCCTTCGAAAGATCTTCTTGGAATACTGTTCACCATCATGAGTCAAAGATCAGACACTCAATTGATGTAAAAGAGTTATTCTCTATATTTATATATTTGCATACATATATATGTATATATATATACATATGTATGTATATGTATGTATGTATGTATGTATGCTTCATAATGTATTTATTGAATTTTCTAATAAGTGACGTTTAACGCTTCAAGGCTTTCACTAATACTGGCGTCGTCATGAGGACTTAAAAGACTTATATTTAAACTGATGTCTTCATCTTCATTTGCATTAGAATTCGAGAGATACGATAAATTGGATTCAATAGAACCCGTATGACGTTTACCTTGGCGTCTTAATATTTTCCACATATTTACCAAATATTTGTAATAAGTATCTTTAGCAAATTTCAAATCAATCAAATCTGCCTCCACAACAGCGCCCATTTCACTGTATTCTCGTGTATGAAACTTTAGACGTTTATTCATCGTTTCACGCGTGGTTACGGTTAATTTCTGTTGATTTTTTCGAGGATATGAACCGTTTATCGCTGTCTCAATTTCGCACAATAAACGACGAGCACTAATTAACAATTCATTCAGTTCGTGGGAGGTTTTACTGGCATGCATCACCTTACTCAGATCCCACTTGTATTGTATACGACCCAGATAAACGAATGAGGCTACAAATGTTTGCATGTTGCGGTACCAACGTTTTAATGCAACCTACAAAAAAAAAAAAAAAAAAAAAACAAAATAACATTTTTAATGGTTATTAATTTAAGAAAATTTTTCATCATCGTTAATAACATTTACTGTATACTATATTATACTGTATACTATATATATACTAAACTATACAAATAAATACTTAAGCAAAATTCTCGGTTAAGTATGGTGCACTTAATATATCTGGAGTTGTCGGCTGTTTGCTAAGTTTCGTAAAGTTTGAATATTCGTAACAGAGAGAGTTTGATTGATTGATTTATCTTGATAATATATTTAGACATGACAGGCATGCATATACGTGCACACACAAACACAAACAAACATATATATATATATATATATATATATGTGTGTGTGTGTGTGAGTGTATGTGTATATACCCATGTACACACAGATCGCCAAAGATATCCATACATATACAAACTTACGGGAACACAGACACACATGTATATTTATATGTATATGTATTAAATTTATTGATAATATGCAAATTTCTTTCTTAAATGCGGATGAATGCCTCTCTAAATGCTTTGAATATTCTTTTATTCATAACAATGCAACAATTACTAAGTAAAAGAGAAAAAAAAAAAAGAAGCTGACTTCAACATACGGAGTTGTACGTCATCAAATTGTGCCAGATATAAGAGGTCCTTTGCTTTATATATCTGGTTGCTCGTAGATATATATACATATATATACAAGTGGTTACCAGAAGCAAAAAAACTTATGTCAACATTTTATTTTTTATCTTTTACTTTGTCTCACTTCTTTCACAGCCGCCTACCATTAAATACATCATGCAGTGAAGCCCTTAATATCTTCTGTATAACTTCTTTGATACATTTTTCTTGTCCATATCAAAATGGCAGCTTCGGTTCTTACTTGTTGAACCTGCTGTCATGCTTAATGCCTTATACATATATGTAGTAGTCATATCTGTATATGAACAAAAAGGCCTGAAGGTGGCGATTGTCAAGTTAGCGCATATTATAACGTTGTATACGTTTTTATGCTGAAGAAATCGCAATTTACATGTTCTCCTATCTATAAATATACATACGCATATATATATATGTATATATATACATTTACAATTTATATATATAGGAAAGGAATTTCATAACATTTCAATGAAAAACTTAAGATCAATTCTCTCAGTAAGAATTTAATTGACTTGTTCCAAGAGTAGAAAATGAATAAAATTTTTTTATGATTCACAAAATTCAAAATAAATCTCTTTAGTTTATAATTTATTTTAAAAAGTTTCTATAACAACACAAGAACTTGTTGTACGTCGTTAATACACTAATTCAAGTAGAAGATTATTGTTATTCTTATTATTATACTCTAGACTAATGAAATTAATTCTTAGACTAGAGATGAGAGCACTAGCAACTTAGGCTATCGGCTTTGTTGGTATTTTTTCATTTTTAAAGTATAAGACTAGACAGTTATTTCAATGTTTTTTTTTTTTGTATTTAATATCATTTCTTAGTCGCGAATACGCCCAGTTGATCGAACAATTACTCGCCAGTTACTTGATCTTAGCTGCATTCACACAAATCATTTAATTTTGATCTAAACATTACTTGCTGAAATTTCTTATTAGCCAATATTGTGGTACACATTTGTACTAACATTTGTATACAAATACAAGAGAAATATTTTAAATATAAAACATAACTTTGCCGTTTTATATTACAAACTTATAATAGTTTCTCGATAACATTTCATTAATAATAGAAGTACCGACCGTTTGTATCTATTGTTTATACGATTTTTCTCTTTATATATCATTCAATATTATTCTAAATGTATGTATTTCATAAAAAAATATAAATGATTTTGTTCTCCTATTTCCATGTTTCCACGCGCGATTTATGTCTATAATTAAATAAGTTAGGAATTACGTTAGTCCGTCACTATTATAACGATGAAAAATGAAAATGTAATGAAATTAATGAATTACACTTTTATTTAAAAATGCCGAGACGTCCAAAAATGTCTAAACTTTTGTGTCGAACATAACAAATATAAGGGAAGATTTTTCCGATAACGACAAAAGTAATTTTGATCCCGAAAATGGTTATTTTGGAGGATGAAACCGAAAGAGAAGAAGTGTGGATTTCCTCAGAAGGCAACAGTGAAGAAGAGAATATTCTGAATGCACGTGGATCAAAAAAACATTTTGAGATTGCCGTCATCTTGGAATAAAGGTCGCCGGTCAGCAAACAAAAATTACTGCTAATGGAACTATCTAGACGAAAATAAAAGTATTTGTACCTATACGATATGTAAGATGAAATATAATGCAGAACACTATAAGTAGTGCTTTTTTAATGACAATCAATTGTCAATTAGATCGATAGATCACATAAGAACATGCACACAATTAGAAGATTTCGGAGTTCTTGGTGAAAAATGGGATTGATTGACAAAAGCTTAATAAAATTTGTGATCATAACGTTCAGTTTCAAACTCCATAATATTATAAAATACTAAATTAATTTTTTTTAAAGTTTTTGCTACAATATAGAAATAATTTTTGCTTTTGTTAACAATAAACACTTTGCCACACATTCAGTGACATTTCCTACTTAGTTATATTAACTTAAAATATCGATATATATACCAATATATTAATATATCGGTAGATCGATACATCAATATATTAATATATCAATGTACCGGTTTATCAATAGACCAACGTACCGATATACCGGCATATCAATACCTCAATACACCAATATACCAATACACCAACCTACCAATGTATCAGTATATTAATATATCAATATATCATTGTACCAATATATTAATATATCAATACATCAATATACCAATATTTTGATATATCAATATATCAATACGTCATTATACACATATATCATAGCGTCGACATATTAATACATCTATATATCAACAAGTAACTATATCAATATATCAATATGTATATGTCAATATCTAAATATGTGAATGTCTCAATAAAAATTTTGTCAATATTTTTTTTCAATATTTTGTCATAAAACACCCCAAAGTAACAGCTTCTTTGATATTTTCTTTCTGAGATTTTTATCCCGCCAATTTACTGGGCATTTTGATCATTTTTGTTGTTGTTATATTAATTTCGTAGCTCCCGCAGTGGTTTAAAAAAATAAAATTCAATATCTAAAGAAGTTTTTAACATTTATCCTGGATATATTGACAATAAATAAATGCTGATCCAAGCAAAGTTAGTACCTTAAGTGGATTCCGAAAACAAGTTTGACAATAAAAACGAGACGTTAAGAAATAACTCAGAAAATTCTATTCGATTGCGACCGAATCTTTTATACTCCCTAGTTTCATCTTAAAACAAAAAAAAAAAAACTCGAAAAACACTAAATTTCATTATTTTACAATTTCAGATTGGGCATGGATTTTATCCATTTTTATAAAATATGCGAAAATTTTTAATTAGTATTTATTTCAGTTTATGGGTAATGAGCCAAAAACCTAGAAAGAAGAATAAAATGTTATTTATGTATGGCACCATAGGCGCGTCCTTTGGTCCGTTTTCACTAGCATTTTGGGCACTAAAGCTTTCAATGTTTTTGTCAGACTTGAACGCGATATCTCAAATTTAATCGCGAAGCAGAAGAAGAAGAACGAACGGACAGATATGATTTAATCGATCCTAAATTTGATGCGGTTCAAGAAAGTATATGCTTTATAACGTCTCTTAAGCGTCCATCTGGGTATTGTAAAGAAAAAAGACAAAATCAATATAGCCCCATCCTTCTGTGGTGGGTGCAAAACAGGCGAAGACCATTATTTTTTTGTTAACTTAACGTTAAAATTGAATGATTTCATATCTGAGTTACAAATAATAGTAACGTGCTTAGTTAATAGCTCTACTGATACTTACTGGAGGGAGACATGAGTTTTTGTAGCTTCAAAAAAAAAAAAAAAAAAAAATACCCACAGTTTCCAAACCTATTAATAGTACTCCCTCTATCCCTCTCTCTCTCTCTCTCTTTTCTTGCTTTTTATCAGAAACAATGAATCGTATCAGTTAGTCCGTCATATAACTTTCATTTCATTTTAATGAAAAATGTTTACAAATATGTATTATTTTTGGACATAAAAAAACATGAATGAATACTGGAATCATTACCGCAAATGAAGTACACACTTCTAGATTAAGCAACATTAAGCAAAAACGGACAAAAGTTTTGAGAAGTATCGATCCCAGCAAGTAGCTAAGCAAGCTCAGACAATAGAAAAAGAAAACAAAATATATAAGTTTAGGTTCTCTAAGATTTATCCAAATGGACTTTTTGGGTAGAATGATAGAACAAAAATATACAAAACTTAAATATATTCCTATGGCTGCATAAATATGTTAACATATTTTTCATGTCTTTTTTAAGGGAATTTTCTTTCTCTTGCAATCACACCATAAATATCTTCATAGCATTACTGCTTTAATAGGGTCAGAATTGCATGTAAAAGGGTTTCGAAGCAACTTTGCTTAAAACGATGAACAGGCTTAAGAGTGTAAATGTGTAATTGTATGCATGAGAATTTTGAAATATAATCTAACATAAGTTGAAATGGAGTTAGAAAATCCTCATTGAAAAATTCTCATGGTTGACATTGACAAACTCTGCATATATTCTTTGCATTTATATGTGTATGTAAATATTTCACACACTAAAGCAAAAAAAAAAAAATTAAAAAAAAAAAACAACCATCAATTTTGACGTCATTTATACGTATATCACTAAGTTATGGTAATGAAACTAAAATGTTAAAAGAAACCAAACAAAAAAACTAAAATGAGTTGTTTTTTTTAACCTTAAACTTAAAGAGAGCTTTTAAAGCACAGATGTGCATATATTTGGTAGATGTACTTACACTTGAATTAGATTTCAGTGTTGGTAAAAACTTGTAACGGCTACGATGCAAACGCCAAGTGGCCATGTCACTGGTGTCAATGTCTTTCAGCGTTTCATTGAGAGTCCGATATTCGAAACCGGCAGTACGTCGCAATTGTTTCAAATACTAAATGAAAGAAAAAACCCGAAAAAAATATATATAAATAAAAAGAAAACAATTTAATTTTTTTTTTTTTTGTTGCAATTCAATATATTTTCTTCTTCTTCTTCTTTTTCGTCTTCTTTCTTCGTTTTTTTTTTATTTTATTGTTCGTAATACTTACATGTCTGACAGGTGGTCTTGAGAAATGATCGTCATATGTATTTGCTGTTTGTGGCTCAAAAATACCGCCACATGGATTTTGCCACTCGACATTGCTTGGATGCTCATGCATATTATTATGAAAATACAAATAATTACTGTGACGTTTGCGTAGTCTTGTTCTTCGTTGCGTCTGTGGAACAAGTTGTTGTGAATGTTTTTGCATATAATTTAATAACTCTAACGATGATAATGATGAGGACAACGCTGACGATGACGATGACGATGATAATGATATAGATGATGATGACGAGGAAAGCTTTTCTGCGGATGTGTCTGATAGCAATTCTTGTTGGTATTTTGTAATAACGGCTGCCGTTACTCTACTATTTTGTGGTATTTGCACTAATGTTATGATTATCGTCAACATTATTAACAACGAACGTGTTAGGGGGCGTTGCTGTCTCTTTGTAATGAACAAATTATGATTCTCGTTACAACGAAGATTGTTGTTCGTCTCTTTTTTATTATGATTAAGCCGTTGATTATCGTTGTCACTGTTTCCTCTCGCCGCAATGTCAATGAAACAACGTTGCGCGTTGAGTCGTTCGGACGTGATTTCTCTAGGTTTATTTGGAATTTTTGTTCCAGCCATACAAATCACTGTAAAAATAGAAATAAAAACATGAAAAAAAAAATTAATTTTTTTTTTAAATTCGTTTTCTTTATACTTTTTTTTCCCTTAATATTTATTTATTTATTTTTTTATATATGTTGTAAATTTAACGTTTGAAAATTATGTCCTATAAATGAGAGTTATTTGTTTTGTGGTTGAAGACGATGGGACGAACAAAATTATTACGTTCATCTTGCGCCGAATTTTGACCGTTCATCACCTGAGACTAATATACAATAAAGAAGAATTGCTTTAATTGCGGCTCTTGGCCATCTGATCGATCAAGATTATTTTTGCTCTGAACAGCTGCAGGAAAATTTTTGTATCAATACTTCGTCTTTTTACGAGACTGTGAGAATAATACAAAAAGAAGATAGGTGGACGAATGAGCGGCAGAGAATACGAATTTAGCTAAATCCACTCACAAAGCCTACATTCATCAAAAATACTAAAAATCTGAGCTGAATTTGGCACTTGTGGCCTCACTTTTGTTCAAAGAATTCAAGATTTCCAACGGTTGTTAATCGTTTTCTGCCATTAAAGTATTTCCTCCATCCTACCAGTAAACACAGTCAACGTGCAGCAAGTATTCATTGCTAGATATAGAGTTAAGTTTACTTCCAAATTTCTTATCACACAGATAATGGGTAAATATTTGAAAGCTATTAGGTAACAATTGCAAGGATATGGAAAGTCGTTATTTGTGACTTTCAACTGCAAACTTTTTCATTTTTATTAAAAATTATTTTTTTTTTAGATTTTATTCATTCTTTGATCTTTGATCTGATCAATAGATTTGATCTAAATTGAAATTTAATTTAATGCAAAGCGGTCAATATTCCTGCAAACAAATCTCATCCATCTTTCTTGAGTTATCAAGTCTAAGCGGCGAGAGAAATAATTTTTAAATAAATAATTCTTGGACTTGAAAATAAGGTTCTCAGCTCAATTCTTCCTTCAAATCGGTTTAGTCCTTTAACTTTTTAAATATCCTGTGTCCTGTGGAAAAAATCAGTTTTTTTTTTAATTTTTATTTCTAATAGACGAGAACTGTAGATAACGAGCTTCAGTTTTCTCATTATTTGAACCCATGACCGACAGTAACTGATGAAGTGATGAAACAATGTTCGAGAATCCTTTCTAGATTTACTAAAACTTTCATATTTAATTCTCCCCTAAGGATTTAATATTTATATAAAAAGCCAAATTGAATTGAGATCATGAAAAAAAGGTATAGCAAGAAAGAGATGAGATCAAGCAAAACTGAGAAGTTTACTTACAGCCACCAAAGGATTTCTATTCGAAATTCTTTAATTTCTAAATTTGTTATATCCTTAGAATAAGATAAACCAACTTACCTTTACGATACAAATGTAAACATAAGAAATAATTATTCAAACTATTGTCTGCCCTTTAAATCCAATCCACTATCATTTATAATTTCAT
Source organism: Glossina brevipalpis (assembly GCA_000671755.1). NCBI lineage: Eukaryota > Metazoa > Arthropoda > Insecta > Diptera > Glossinidae > Glossina > Glossina brevipalpis. The sequence continues at coordinate 2,513,436 of KK351020.1, read as the reverse complement.
TAAAATATTTTTGAAATTTCACTTAACACTTTTCCGTTAACTGTCATGCTATTATTAAACAAAATAATAATAATAAAAAATTAAAAAAGTCCAGCCTTCAATCAATAGAAACGTAAAATTTATACGGAAAAGGTTATAAAGCGTTGTATACGTTACGCTAGCTTATACTAAACTAACTTTAGTCAAGTTAAGTATATTCAAACTTTAACACTTCTAGCATGCTGTAGTTAAGCTTGTGGTTGTAGCCGGTATTATATATGTGGGGGAAAAACAACGACCACACACTTGAAAATGCATCATATATATATATATATATATATATCAACTGTTGTCTGTCATCAACAGCTACGTCATCGCCAACGCCACCATCACTGTCATCATCAACATGCTTGATCTTAGTGTATAACTGCAGAGCAAGCATGCTGTTCTCTGTTAGAGAAAGAGCTAAAAACAAATCAAATCGAAGAGCATGCCTAAGTTAAAGGTCTATACGCAATGAAATGCACCAACACGTACTATCATGCACTCAATGCTCATTGCATGAGTGCTTTCCAAGATGTATGGTATTTACTTTTTTCTTTGAGTTATATATAATTTTCGCTCTTTTGTTGTTTTGTTTTTGTTTTGTTTTTTTCCTTATTATATATTAACAAATTTTCAAATGTATGAGGGAGAAACGCATTTCGCATTCGCCTACGTTAGTCGGAACGTTTAGTGTGAGTGCAAGCACCTGCAGTAGGTGTACTCTCTCGGCACTTAAACACTAATTTCATGTCTAATCTTTAAAGAAATTGAAAGGGATTTTCCCAAATTTTTTTCTACTACTACGATTTGTTCGGGATTAACGTGTATTTTACAAAGCTGTTTTAAAAAAACGTCAATTATCAAATGGCAAAACCAATGGTTTTACACAAAATAAAGTTATCTATAAAATTTAATCAGATAATGAAATAAACTCGTATCATAAGCTATAATTAAATTCAATTTTATTACTGTTAAATGGCTTAAACGATTATTATTCAGTCACCTGATGCTTTTCTAATACCAAAGAATAATTATTTAATAATAATTACTTGCATTTTAAAAGTGTTAGAATAGAATCAACCAATGAACGTCAGCCTATGAATTTACACATTAATTGATAAGTAAATTTTATGAAAGATTGTCTTGCTTGTCTTGTTGGGTTATTCAACGAAATTTTCATTGTTTATTATATGATATGATATTAAATGAAAAGCGAAATGAGTCAAAAGAAAGTTCAATCAGTCACATTCTTGTAAAACAAAAAATAATTTTTGTATACGTAAGAGACTCAGAGGTTCTATTAGAAAAGTACTTTAAAGAAATTTGAACCTAGAAAAACTGGGAGTTTAGATCCAATGTGATATAAGTCCAAATTAAAAAATAAATAAATAGAAAATAAAAATATATGCAATGGAGACCGACATATGCACGAATCTCTCGTACAATGTATCGAAATGAAGACATTTTTGTGTGAAAAGGAATCGGAGGTAAAATAATATGAACACTATGCAATATAGTGCTAGGATTGTAATCAGACGATATGTAAAACTTCCTCGAGAAAACTGACGGCAACACCCATTTGCGCACAGCATGTTTCGACAAAAAGAGTACGGGCGGAACTTCATAAAGCTAACATTCATTGAAGGGCTGCAACTGTAGAATCCTTTATAACATCAGGTGTTCATATTATTTTGTCTAATCCTTGGAGGTGTGATTCGGCGAAGGAATTTATTATAAAAAGTGTACTAAAAAAAATGTTCGATAAAAAAGTCTGATAGGGGTTATTGCTATTCCTTTAGGGTTCATTAAAAGCTATTGGAAAACCATAATTTGATTTAGAGTTTAGAGGTTTTTTCATCACTACAAGCACCCATATATATCAGATAAGTTGTGATCAAAGATTAAAAGAACTTCTCGTCAATCATTACTTAATATTAACTAGAAAAAATAGGAAATATTCTGATAAGATCGATGTATTCATTGCTAAAACCACGTGCCCATCGATGTCAAAAACAGAAAAAAATTCAATTAAAAATTGAAAAAGTAACAGTCAATTACTATATGAAATTTTTAATTTTTTCTAGTGTGTCATTCTAAACTTGACTTGAAGTTCTGCGAAAATATTCTGGACTATTAGATAAAAGGAAAGATTAAAAAAAGTTTTCTTGAAATATGAGAATCACTGTAAATTATTAAGGAGGAAACAGTTTGCAAAAAATTGGTCATATTTGGCAATTTTTTTGGAACGAAAGAGATAGTGATAAAATAATTATATTCGAGCATGTTCATAAACTTATATTTAAGTACTAAAAAAAAATTATTTTTAAAAAATATTTTAAAAAATGGCAACATTCCAGTCATTTTTAAAGTTAGGAGCTTTGTGGCCCTCACGTTTCTAGTATAGATTTCAATTTAAAAAAAAAAAACCCTTTTAATCTTAATGCCTATAACTAATATAATGTTTATGGAAATTTAAACAATATTGATTTTTAAAAACAAATTCAAATTTTTGACCAAAAGACGCCACTCTTTTTTAAAAAAAGAATTTATCGAAAATTTTTGAAATTTTTTTATTTCGAAATAAATCTATTTAAAATTTTGAAATATGTTACAGACATATTTTTTTATTATTGCAAATTTCTAATTATCTTTCCCCATTACTCTTAAAGCCCGTGACTATAAAACTTCCATTCTCTTTTCTAGAAAGTATCGCTTTACTCCACCAGTCAAGCATAAAAGTACTTCACGTGGGGGGAAGTGATATAGAAAACATAAAGAAAATATAAAATTCATAATTAATATCGAAATCATCCTTTTAATTTCTTAACAGAAGAATTTACATCTTTCGAATCGTTGTCAGCCTTACATCTATTCAACGGTAGTCTCGATGAAGCTACACTAACGTATTTGGGTTTGGAAATGCTTTTCACTAAACACAAATACTTCCCAAAGAGACCAGTTAACGGATTCAAGAAGTTAGAAATCAAGACGTAAAGGCATTAGTCTGTAACTTCTTAGAGAAAGTTTTCATCCTGAGACAAACACTTTTTTCGAAGAGATTGCAGAAAACCCTGCAATTTCATGAAAAAAAATTCGTTACCAGCTCTTAGGATAATAAGAAAAAAAAATTTTTTTTTTTCTGGAAAATTTTCAGTGGCCTATTCCCTTAATAAGTAGAAACAATTAATGATTTTTCTGCTTGTTTTTTTTATTTTTGGTCCAAGCAATCTATAAAGTATCCCAAAATGGAATAAAGGGATCATTATTAGAAGAGAACACATTTTTAATTATCGGAAAAGCGATTTTTTTGAACATAGCAGTGCTATAGCCATTTAAAAAATATTTTGAGTGCATTGAACAACAATGGTACAGTTATACAAACAGCACAAAACAGTTATTGGAGATGGAAGAGATTTTAAACATATTATGAGAATAGAAGTGTTTAAAGCCTATAAACGAATTTTATAATGTGAAGTCGTCAACGCATAAAGGCTTAGAGCTAGAATAATAATTTTATCAAAATTTAAGCTTGAAATTTTCTATTCCAATCATGTTTACTGAACTCCTCGTACGGGTAACTCCTTCATTTTTTACTCAATTGCCTGCAAATTTTTAAAGAAAATTCAAATTAGGTTTGTCCGTTAAGCATCAGTGTTTTCTTCTTCTTTTTCAATTTCTATAGCCGAGAAAGATTGCAACTCGAGCCGGTTTTTTTATTTCTTTCCACAAAAATGTGCTTTCTTTTTTTAGTTACAATTTAAAAAAAATTGTTGGTTTATTGTTCTAAATGTAAAATTCAGACTTGTAGCAGTTGAGGCAAGAGAGACCCAAAAAAAAAACTATTAAAAACAACTTGGGTAGAGCTCTCAAACCGCCATTTTATTTTAAACAATGTGAACAATTTTTTATGTAATGTTAAACTATCTCGATTCGGATAATAAAATCAAATTCTATCAAAAAAAAAAAGAATTTTTCTATCGTAGCCTACGAATTTTTCCGCCCACCTGGTATATCTACTATTAACAAATCTTCATATCCATATTTAGCTCTGATTTAACAACTGATTCTCAATAATTAATTTTCTTATTGTCAAGTTAATTAGACGCCAGCTTGTCATCATCATATATTAGCCCTTCATAGTTTTACGTCAATTTCTTAACAAAAATTACTTGAATTGCTTTGTGCTGCCAAATCCAAATACGTCACCAAAACTTACAAGCCTTCATCATGATGGATCAGCGTATTCAAAAATAAATATTTACATGAGCACATGTACGTACGCACGTACGTATGGAATCTCCAAAAATGCTATTTCAAATTTCATATAAAAATTTATAATAATTTTTTTTTAGAAAATTACTAAAACTTAATTATAGCAAATCTGTAACGCAAAGTAATTTTCTTACGTTTACAGGTAGATGCAAATTTTTTATATCAATTTGTATTATATAGTATCTCTGCAATTGTAAAATCACTTAGTCATTGGGCGTGTAAAACTTAAAAGTATACATTTGACGACTTGGCACTTAAACAATATAAGATTTGCCATTGAATGGATTATATTGTAATTTTATATATATAGGAATACAACATATCCCAAAGTATTTTCCTAAAGTTTTCAATCAATCACAGTAAAACTCTAGGAAAGAGCGCGTTTGAAAATTCCTGCTACTGCTACTACTACTACTATTATCGTGTTTATCATTATTACGCCAAACTTTAAAAGCGTTTCTCTTGAAACCTTACTTTTGAAGTCCATTGCCCCCATTTCTCATAAACGGATGTAACGATCATTTTGGAATTTTGCACGCTTCTTCTAAATGTGATTTTCTAGTGCTTGATCTTAGAATCCTTTCGTTCTTTGATCAAATTTTAGTTCATTTTTTTAAAATCTGCACCTTTCCAAAATTTCAAATTTCAAGATTTTCTAAAATTCTGACTTGAACATGCTCATCTGTCAACAGAAAAAATTTATTCTTTTGATTTCGGATAAAACTGTCACGAATAATCGTGTCCGCGGAGACTCTCCGAAAATTATACCCCAACGGTTGAATTTTGCAAAATATTTTTGAAATGTTGCTTTTTTTTATGCTTAAAACAATTCGTTTATTTTAATAAAAAAGAGAAAAAAAATTAAAGTACAAAGAATTTTTCTTGGATTTCTGATGTTAAAAATTAAGGAAACAAAGAAAGGCTGCAGGAAGACTGTGGGAAAGTAGACATATTAGAACGAAGGGAAGCGTGAGCTGGTTTGAAGAATTCGAGGCTTGGAATTAGAAATGTTTTTTTTCTGTATTTTTGGACTTGAGGTTTGAACGTCTACGTTAACGTTCCCAGTAATTCGTGTGCTTTCATTTTCTTATCTCGGAAGTATGGGAATTTCACAAATGCGGAAAGTTTCTCTTACTTTGTTGTATTTAACTTTGCGGCCTTAAAGTTGACGCTTAAATGCAGGGGCATATAACATATGCTTAACAATTTCTTTGTTTTTCTTTTTTTCTATAATTTTTTTTTAGAAAATATTTTTTAAAAAGGAAGGAAGAAAGGAAGAAAATAAAGAAGGAAGGGAAGAAGTAAGGAAGAGAGTATTATAATTACTAAAAGCTCAGTGTAAGCGATGTGATCTACTCAAATCGTACACGTTACGTGGTTTTAGAGAATCCTGTTCGAAGCTGAAAGTTTGTCTAGTCTGTTCCTCATTCCGAAAGGATTTAAACAGCGTGAAACGTCTCATTTGGATTTTCGTATACTCTCTCTGTCCTGGAACGTACAGAGTCGTTCTAAAATTCTAACGTGACTCTCCTGGAAGTGTTTTGACCGTAATCGGGCAGAACGTTTAATATGGTTCGCGTTATTTTAGTTTTGAAAACTTCCGAGTCGCATGGAGTGTTTAACACTGTAGTCCGCTTATTCCTCGGATAATGGAATATATTCAGTGGCGCGAAATACTCAAGTTGTCATTCCTAACACTTTGTCTATCCTGAAGCAATTCCATATTTCTCATGCTTGCTTGAAATTGAAAAGGATTCTGTCCTGCGGAACGAATCGCTTTTCGTAATCTTTTTATTCCAGCAAATGTCAAACTATACGAAACCTTTAGTTCAAGATACCTCTTCATAATGAAATGCTACAGTTGCGCTTAGCGGGCCTCTTAACTTTCCCAGAATACCTAAAGCCATCCAATGTCATTTCCATTAATCCTTTTCCTATGTCCTATGCTGCTTTCCGTCTATATAGAATACTTTGCAACTGTATTACTCTTGATTCGTTAATCTTTTTTATATATAATATGACTATCAGGCATGAGAAAATCTATCATATATTCATTAAATATAGTTCAACATTAATTGGAAGTATTATATCTTTAGTCTCTTAAGCTTCTATTTCTCTTTAAAGGATACTTTTCTTGCTTTTGTATATTAAGAACAATGACACTTGTTTAAGGAATCATTCTGTGTGTGTGCGTGTATGTTTGTGTGTGTTGTAATTAACAAAATCACTTTTACTTTACGCACATAAATGACTTAGAAATGATTGGGCATTTTTTTAAATTGTTTTATTTATTTTAAGATTACTTCATAAAATTCTAATCTATGAATATATTACTCACGCTCTATTCGAATAGTAATAAATATATATTTTTTTTTATTATACTCAGTTATTTGTATGCCTTAGCATTCATTCATTATTAACGTCATGTTATACAAATTGAATGTCAAGTTCAATAAACATACGCGCAAACGCTCGCATGTAAATAGCTATGCAAGCGGCGTGCATATGTGTGTGCTTGTAGTTGTGTATACATTTCAAACAAAAATGGTTCTCGTTGCTCTAGTTTCATAATAAAGCTTTTCAATGTCGTCTAAAGGGAAGAGATAAGAGGAAAAAAATATATACGTATATATATATATATTGAGAGAGAGAGTTTGTGTGTGTATTTTAGTTCATTGACATTAGTGTGCAAAGCTTGCCGGCAAAGTATTTCCATATGAATGAATGAAATGAATGAATAATTGAAAAACCCGCACACACTTATCAGTAAACGTATAGATAGACGCGCCTCTAAATAAATAAGTAGAAAGCAAAAAAGCTTTTTATTTTTTTTTATTATTATTTTTTGTTTTTATTTTTAAACAGTTGTTCTATCTCGTATTATCATAAAGATAATGATTGCACTGTTTTTGTTTTTTGTTTTGCTCATTTGCAATCGATTGACTTTTCTTATCATTCGAGATTTGCTTGGAAAGTTTTCGTGTGGATATTTCAAGTTTTTTATTTTCTTATTTATTTTTACAAGAGCTATTTATTAAAATGTATTTGTAATTTCTTTGGAATTTCTATGAAATAAAATTGAGTCAGTAGCGGCGATATGGTTTTTGATAACTAAAATTTTGGATGCGTATTCTAATAAGTGCGATATACAAAAAACAATCAATTAAGGTTTGCAGGTTCAACATTTGCATTACATATGCATGGAGATCAGTGCTAATAACGTTTTTAAGTAAGAAAAAAATTTCTTTTTATAATATAATATCGTATATAATAAAATATTAAGTTCCATTCTGATGTTTCTATTTGTCACGACGATGAAAAAAAAAACAAAAGCTCATCGTAATACTCTGAATATCCTTCTTTGCTAATCATTTATCATTTCCTCTTCAAATTAAAAATCTAATTAAGTTTATTGTATTAAATCTATAAAATAATTTACAAAATCTTAAAAAAATAAAGTGAATAGAAATATTGTTAATTACGATGCAATGATTGATGCTTGATGTTGAAAGTAGATTGCATTGATATGCAGCCCCGGTAAACGACAAATCTACATTATCCTTTAGTGTAAATTGATCATGATTTTTATGTAAATACGAATTAATTTAGATATTAATTTTAATCAACCAACAATTTCTTCTATCCATAGATTTGACTTTTATTTATTTTACAATATTTTTTTGTTTGTTTTTCTCATTCCGTTTATAACATTAAGAGAAGCGTGCATTATAAAGCCCATACTCTACATATACTTCTGATAAGCTTAAGATTTTAAGTCAATTAATTAAGTTCGCTAGGCCATATATTTCTAGATATGATGTCTTCTTTAATTATATTTTATAATTTCTCGTGTACCCCCTTTTATGATCAAACAGACCAAATATATGGATATATCGTAAGAATAGTAAAAAAATAAAAATTTGAAAATTTTTAAATATATTTTTATTAGTAACACAAATGTCATCGATCTGAGTTTAATTTCAATATTAGCGCAAAAACGTAACCGAACAATCATTCTATACATTCTCTACGGTTAACGGAAGGTTATCTCTCGAGGCGTATATATTTGTATTTATTGAAAGTGATGACTATTAAGGGAGATTTTCAATAAAAAAAAAGTTAAATTGTGAAATTTAAATAAATTGTCAACTTTAATTGATATTTAAATTTAACTATAAGATTTCTTTCAGTTAATTGTTAGTAAACTTTCAGTTAAAATTTTGGTTTTAATGCAACCATTTAATTGTAAGGTATAGAAGTTTACAATGAATGAATGAATCCTGGGTTATATATATATACAGAAAGATTAATTAGATTATATTGTATAAATTTTTTGAAATCCGAACTAAAGGCGTTATGATCTAATTGAGCGACTAACAGGGCTAAGATTGCGGGCTGTTAATTATAACTTTAACGTAATATTTAATATATGAAAAAATTTCAATTCAATTGACTACGACGTCTGGTTTACTTTTATTGGGTTTGCGATGATTTCAAATACTCATAAATATTAATCTAATGTCTTTCTATTCAATGCCTTTAATATTCAAGTGAGTTTTATGAAAATATTTTTATATTTATTTGCCTACAAATCATATTAAGTTAAGTATGTAATTATCGATGCCGTAAAGTGTTTCCTTAACCGGTTGTTTGAAAGTTAATTTCAATACAAAACAAATGAAAAAAGTATATATAAAAGTCTTAGGCGAATGTTACATACGCATCATCTTAAACAAATGTGTACAAATACTTTCCGGTATAAATATCGAGGATGTGGCAGAAAATTAAATGAAGAGATTAACAAGCAAATGGGAGGATGCAAGGAAGAGGAAGAGAATAAATGGCTAGACGAACGAGCGAACAATATAAAGTTGAACGACGAATGTGAACGATTCGAAAGCCAAATAAAAATAAGAATGAAAGAAAATGATTAGAAACGAACGGATTAGCAGAGAAATAGCCGGAACGAATGAAACGATCGACTAATCTTATCAAGCATGCTTATGTTTATTTTTATCAGAATGTTGCGAGTGGCGCGACAACCTTACGTTAAGCGTAAACTCATGTCACAAACATCTACATATAGCAGTGGTAATGTATTTCTATCGTCATAGCATTTCAATTAATCGAATTGACTGTTAGAGGGTCCATGTGTTTTTTAATTTTTTAATTTTTTTTTTGAGTCTTGATTTAATTATTTTGCTTTATTATTTGGTTGACGAAACGTTTATTCACATTCAATCAGAGAACTATTATTATCTGTAGAAAGTATTCTATGAGCCTATCAGTTATAAGTTGAAGTTTTCTTTTCTTTTTTATATGATTTTATGCTCTATATATACACATATCGTATGTATTGGCGTAAGAAAAATCAAAGTATATTCAGTTTTTGGTTCGATATTAGTTTTGATTGTTGATTGTTGCGCACTAAAGCTTCGACTTGGAATGAATAAAACTGTTTGCTGTTTTTGTTTTTTTGTTTTTTTCATTTACTGCGTCGTTCGATTTTTATTAATGTTTTTACTGTTGCTGTAGGTCAGTTATAATAAAAAATTATTTGTTAAAAAAAAGCGCAATAATATGCTTATTTATAAACCTACTTGAATATGATAAGCGAGTTGTTATGTTATATTGTATTTAGTTTGTTATTAAGTTGCTTATATATAATATATTAAGATTATTATGCATGCATAGTTATAATAAATTTTATATAATTTGATATTTAATTGACTTTTACTATATATTATGTAATAAAAATTTATTGTAATTAATGAAATACGTTAATTATTGAATTTAATTATCTGTTAATTTTTAAGATGATTAGTTAATTAGTTTTCATTCACGGCACAAGCATCTGTTCATAACAAATTTAAATGAACAACAAAACTTTATCCGTTTCAAAGAAAATCTTCTATCTAAAGTATTGTGGAGACTGTAGGGATAAATTTATTTAAATGACTCTTTTTTTTCATTATTGACATATAGTACTCGGTCGTGAATTATCATCTAGGATTGTGTTAAATAACTTAACAGCTTCTAACTGCCGCAGTATTATGAATAAATAGCTGATATAATGTAAATATTTTGAAAATTGTCAATTTTTATATATAAGATTTTATTAGCATTTTTAATTACGATAGGCGTGGTTTGTAAATAAATCAAATTTATTTTTAATACGCCAAACGAATGTATACTTTCTAAGTTCAAATTTTTATAGCTAGAACTGTATAGATGGCCCAGCAAATTAAAACATTTAATTTAATTAAATTCAGGATATATTGTGCTAATTATGATCTGCGTTACGAATACAACTGTTTACTTGCGACAAAATACCAAAGCAAATATATTATACCTCGAACGGATAGACGGACCGTCGTATCTGCGATGAGTGTCAGATATTGTCGAATCGGTTCAGAATTCCCTTATGATAATCATAGCGAATATAACTGAAAGTTTCAACCAAAAGTAAAAAAAAAGCAAATCTTTATACGGAAAGGCGAATGGGTAGTTCTATATGGACAAATTGATTTTATATTAGATTCTGACGCCTATTTTTGAGCATTACCAACCGGATGACAAAAGTGATTGACTCTCATTATTTTGTAGTCAATGAAAACTAAGATCTATTCTAGATATTATATAGATCGCATTTCATTTTCATACAACCAATTTTTTTTAAATGACAGGACGATGCGAGAAAATATATCGTTTATGGAATAAATTTTCGAGAAAGTTCTGTCGTATTTTACTAATTTTACTTGTTCGGTCAAGACAACCAGATAGTCTTATTATTTAGCGTGACTCACTTGGGACTCTTCTTCATCAGTTAGTTGCGAACTACCGAGGGAATAAGATGACAGCGAATAAAGTGAATTTAACAGATTGCATCTAGTATGACATCGAGAACATTGAAGAAAACAAAATTGTTTTATTCATAATATTTGCAATAGATTTAGCATCATTTTGTGCCTGTTGGGAATCTAAACTTATGTTAACTTAATTTAAGTCCTTGATAAGGATAATTGGATATGATAGGCTATTTGGAAGTCGATTTTTATACTCACCATCGAAAGAGGGAGTATTCTTATATTGTCAGAGACTACATAAAGTAGTTTCAGAGCTATTTCAGCTTCAGAGACCCCATAAAGTATAAATATTCTTGATCAGCATCAAATTTGATTTCAATACGCCCGTCTGTCAAATTTAGAATCGATTTAAGTATGTTGCAAAAATTCTCCTGATCGCAAAAGTAAGAATATCGGCTTGAAGTCTGGCAAAAGCTATGGTATTGAAAATGAGCCAAATCGGTCAAAGAACACGCCTATAATGCAACCTAACCTGAGAACACCTCTATTTTCGAAAACAAAAAAAAACCCGATTTTTTTTTGGGTTAGTTGCTCGTAAATTACAACCAATAGATGTATAAAAATCCTCATGCATACTATGTTAGATATCCTGTACTAACTGTAGAAAAACAGAAAAATCGACCATGCCCAACCAATATAATCGAGTATTGGAATTTCGGCTTTTTCTGAAAACGTTTGTAACATCAATAGAGAAATTTCAAGCGGTAAACATACTCTCAGTCGCGAAAAGCGGCAAAGTTGATTGCACCCATCCAATATAATCGAGTATTGAAATTTCAGTTTATTGTAAAAACGTTTGTAATATAAAGAATGAAAATAAAAAAGAAAAATTATGATATTTGGCTTAAATTCGGCAAGAATATTGAAAGTTTTTGCAACTATCTCGTATTGAAAACTGGGCAAATCAGTCAAAGGACTTGTCCTATAGCTTAATATAAACTGAAAACATCTCTGCTTTCTAGGTATTTAGCTCACAAACCAAACAATAAACGTTTTCACGGCATTCCTTAAAAATGAGGGAAAATCTGGCACACCTACCAAATATTATAGACTATATAAATTTAGTTTTTGTTTATCTGTTTGTAAAGAGAAAGATGATGACTATAAAATATTTCGCAAAGTCGAATATAATTTTCTTACTAGTTATTTATGTTACTAGTAACAAAAAATATACTAACAGAACATACTAACAGAACATACTAACAGAACATATTAACACAACATACTAACAGAAAAAAACAGTAAAATTCACGTATTTACGTTTTCTGGGGTAATGAGTAATAAGAAGAAAGAAATTTTCATTCATTATTCCTTATCACTCTTACGCGAACCAAACTCATTCATAAATATGAACGTTGCTTTACATTTTGCAATTGTCAATATTTATTTTGCGCTTATATTAACAAAGTCGACTATGACTTCTTCAAATGAAGTGTCATGAGAAGACACTCTTGAAAAGTGAAAAATCCGCTCTCATTACTTTTCATTAATTATTCTTTATCACTCCTATGCGAATTTCATTCATAAATATGAGTATTGCACAACTCTTTGCTTGTCAATATTTATTCTGCTCTTTCATTAACAAGGCAGACTACGATTTCTTGAATTGAATGGTACGATAACACACTTAAAGAGAAAAAAAATGAAAAATTAACTCGTGTCATTTTTTTTTTATTGCTAATCAATAAAAATAGGTAATGACAAATTTGATTGTCATGGTGAAGTTTGCTTTTTTCCACAGAAGTAAATGAATTTGAAGTTCTTTGCGTTTTTAAATTAAAAAAAAAAAAAAAAATACTAAAGTGTTTATAAATTTCTTAAACTTATAGTAAATACTTCAAAATACTTCAAAAGGCCTAATTATAAAACTTGTGCTAGTTAAGTCTCAAAGGTCATCAGTTTAATTGAATGAATTAAGTGATTGTAGATATTTTTCTCTCTTTAGATATGAATACATTAACTGTTTACCTCTTGTATTGAGGCAGACTCTCTTGCCTAGTACCCTCAATATTATCATTAAATTATATAATAATTAAATATGATTTGTTATTGTTGCATATAATGTTAAATATCGAAAACTTTCCTAGTTATAGAAAACTCTCTAGTTTAGTAACGCAATGAAATCAAAATAAATGTATTATTAACTTTAAATTTCTTTCGTCAATTTTATGACTTTGAAGATCTTTTCTCTGAAGGTGAAAATGGGACACAAATTGATCGATATTGACTATCGCTTTCGCATAATATTTACAGCAATATCCGCCAATCAAACTATCCAATTCGAATTATTCTAAATTAGTGAGAGACACACTAAAGCTAATAGAGTCATGTCTATCCGTCCGTTTGTTTTTGAAAATCGATAACTTAGAGAAGAATTTCAGAATTTCGTCTACACACTTTTCATTGATCTGAACAGAGTATGTTAGCAATAATTTACAATATTTAATAAATATTCATTCATAAAATAAGATCCTATCGGTCAATTGAAATGCCCACAATAAATAGAAAATTTCACAAATTTCGCTTCAAACGGATGAAATTTATATAAATGATCTTCGTAAACATACGGTCAAGTTCCGATCATATATATATTGATAGATGATTGATTCAGTTAATTTGAAACGCCAATACTAATGGATATGAATTAAAAGATGTGTATCTATATGAAGTTCACTTCTCTTTAATAATATTTTTGAAAATATGTAATATTTTAAATAGAGATTCTTCTGTTAAAGACTAAACACTACCAATATATTCTTTGAATATTTACCATTACTATGATTGTTAAAATCCATTGTGTTTTAATTTAAAAATTTTTGAATTTTGAAAAAAAAACAATTTTTTTTTTCTTTAATTTCACTCTTGTAATTTATTTTTTAAATTAATAGAATATTTAAATCATATATTTTTAGTTTTTGGTGATATGTTTAACGGCAAACTGAACTAATTTTACCGGTACGTTAACGATTTTATATTTATAGAAAAATCAAACCCCTTTATTGGAAAGCTTTACAAGTCATTGCAGGTGTGCAAGTAACGAATGCTTATCAGTAACAACTAAAGATAACACAAAAGAAAAACGTTCAACTATTTGCTAACCTTAATATGCTAAATTTCATTGAAATTGGGGACTTTTTTGTTGTTTATGTTTGCTTAAAACTCTGTCATACATTACTGTTTATGTAGAAATTAAGTAAGACACCCCTTCGTTTATATATTCCTATGAAGCTTAAGATATATTCCGATGATCATGAGACGCAACGTTTAGTCCATGCCCTTGTTAAAATGTTAAATATGTTTTATAGGAAATCAATGCGGAGTATCCGCAGTTCGTTTTAAACCAATTATGTTCTAAATGATAGCAAATGAATTAATAAATTTATGAATTGGTTATGTTATGACGTCAAAGTATTTATGCGTTCAGGATTATCAAAGCAAATGGCAGAGAAATTCCTAAGGTACATGAATTATGAATCATTCTTGCAAAGCAAAAATAGTCCGCTCTTTGATGAAAATATAGATTTAGACAAGTTCTTGGCAAAGAACTTTCAATTATTGCAACTAAGGTTTAGTTCTAATTTAATTAATTAAAACATTAAAGTTGTTTTTTTCTCAAGATTATTATTCAGAAATTGGAACACTTTTTATGTTGATTGGTTGGTTTTTAGTGTAATAAATGCATTTTGAAATTATTGATTTTACTGTGCTTATCCAAGTTAAATTTCATGTTCTTAAGTTGCATCGTTACCAGTTAATGCGTGTTTTTGCTTTTGAAAAGTGAATTTTTTCGATTATGCTTTGTTTCTTTAAACGAGCCGATGTTATCGGATTATGTTTTTGAGTTTCAAGAATTACTAAATCAGATGAATAGTGAGGTTATGAAATCATATGGATTGAGTTCCTGATAAAATAATTTCCAACAAGTAATGCGATGGGGAGAAGTTCATTATCGTAATGCGAAAACTAAGTATTGTCTGCCCACAATTCTGCCGAACAAATACCTATACATAAAACGTAACCACCAAATAACATTTTTTGTTAACAACTCGTCCTCGGGAAAAGAATTCATAATGTACTATACCATGATATTTGGAAACATTATGTCACACAATTCGAAGATCGCAACGATTACGTGAATAATATTTTAAGGACGTCAGCAATTTGAGCAACTTGTTCATTAGCAAAATATAAATTTTGACTTTTTTTTTGCTGAAATATCCTTTTTCAGTAACTCTACGTAAATTGCTGGGATTTCGTTGAATTTGTTGACTTTATCCCGTTTGGTCTTCTTAAAGTCCACAATTTGAAATCAGAAGACGACAAGGTCTCTCACAACTTCAATTATGAAATCTAAATCTAAATTATGTTCTATTGGACTTGAGGGGTATTTTTGATACACTCAAATATCCTAAACTAACGTATGAAGATTGCGAGCGTTTCGCTTTATTATGGTCGAAGAAATGAATTGAACCGATTTAGGAAGTATTTGTTTAACCACAACTTTTCTTAATAACAATATTTACTATCGATTATGGTTATCGATTATGGCTATCGATTATGGCTATCGATTACGGCTATCGATTATGGCTATCGATTATGTCTATCGATCATAGCTATCGATTATGGCTATCGATTACGGCTANATTATGGCTATCGATTACGGCTATCGATTATGGCTATCGATTATGTCTATCGATCATAGCTATCGATTATGGCTATCGATTACGGCTATCGATTACGGCTATCGATTATGGCTATTGATTATGGCTATCGATTACGGCTATCGATTATGGCTATCGACTATGGGTAAATCGAGCTTATTTTGCTATACAAAATATATGTGGCGACTTTTACATCAATATCTGCTATGAAGTAGAAGTTATTATTGTTATGCCTAATTTTTAATTTTAATTAAATTACCAAGTTTAAGTGTACCATTAACATTTGGCTGGGGAAATTATGTTCTGGAGCAACACAGAACATAAATGGCCGAATTTCTACCTCTACGAGGTCCTAGCTATCAACGTCATGGTTTTCCATGGCGGCTAAATGAGATTAAAGTTTTAATTACTAATTCCCGGCGACGGGTATTTTTCTGGTTGTATGCGGAAGCTCGAGGGTTGTATCTAGTTTAGATGTCTTCTCTTCCCGATAGTTCACTGCTATTTAGGTCATACTACTCTGTGGCTTGTCACTTGGTATCTATGACTGATTGAGGTAGTAATTGAACTGGGTGCACATAAAACGTTTGCTGAATGTGTCGATGTCTTTCCAAGTACATAATAATCAGGAAAATTACGTAGTGAGTCGCTCACATCCGAATCAGTACACATAGATTAAAGTGAACAAATAAGTCCTCAGGGATCAGGTTGCCCGGATGAGGAAGCTCTTTGTACAATGTTGGCAACGTCAACAAACTTAGAGAATGCTTGTCGCCTGATCGCTGGGAACGGCCCTTCGGGGAGTTTCGAGGCTGGTTGTTGGTATGAGCTGGATTAACCCTCTGACCAGAGGAAAATATGGTCGGTACCCAAGATATTTGTTCTGGTACTCCAGGAGTTGAGGAGCCCTCCTTGTGGGGATTGTTCCAAAGCCTGGAGGACGCTTACTTACGTTTATGGTCTGTGTGCGCTTGTGTAAGGTCTAGCGACAAGACATATGTAAAACATTCCAAAGTGCACCATTATCAGATTAAGATATTATGCATACCTTAAGGGGATTTTCCATGCGTATTTTTTTTTCTGGAACAAACAGAAGAACAAAACTCGTCTTTTGATGATTATTTTAGCAAACAAGTCGGGGATCTCGATTCGATATAATTTATTTCTTTTTATTAATTTGATTTGAACAATTTTTGTATTGTTTAGATTCTGATGCATAATGTTATAAGACATTTAACAGGCAGGTTCCTTCACTTAAACTCAAAGATTATTATAAATATTTATTATTTGTTTTTCAATTATTTAAGATAATAACTTCGTAAAGATTTCTTTTTTCTCATTGCACTTATATAGTATATGTTTGAAAGCTTGTATGCACGCGCACGTGCTTGTATGTGTGTGTCGTAATATACAATAACCTATCTCAATATATACAGTAATTATAAATATGCGCATTTCTTTCGTGTCATAATTACATTAATTTATTTCATTACAGTTCAGTTGATTAAGTGTCTTTAAAGTGTAATTTAACTAAACAATGAGTTAATTGTGTTTATGTTCAGGAATTAATTGTGTCTGTGTTAAGAAATTAGTTTTTATAAATTTATAATATAAGTAAATATCAGAAAAAATAAACAAGAAAATCGATTGAATGTTAAATACTTTTTATTTTGAGGCAGTTTAACTATTTCACTCCGTATTTGCAGCTCAGAATTGATTATTCACGGAATACCTTTCGCAAAAGTGCCAATTTTTCCTTTGCATTTTTTAGGAAATTGTGAGAATATGTTCCGAGTTTTCAATTTTTTTTTGTTTGCTTTTTTTATATACCTACACCAATTGTAGTATAGGGCAAAGTAAGTTTGTGTGAATGTAACACCCAGTATGATTTAAAATAGACTCAACTAATGTTATACCGATCGATTCGGAATCATTTTCGAAATTAAATTGAAATTTAATTTACGCCTGTCTTTTTGTCTGACGTCGGTCCATGTAAATTGTGGTACATCTACAGTTTGCAATTTCTTAGGTATTTTGGCAAAATTTGGTATACTGACGTGATTTGTTTATAAAGACAAATGCTATTGAAAATGGAAAAATGGTCTATTTTTACGACTATGCCCCACATAAGGATCCATATGAAGTAATTTTTACATAACAAAAATCCTCAGAAACTAGTATTTTAGTATATAAAATCAATGTGAAAAATTTGGATCGAATGGGATCATTTTTCGAACCACCTCCTCATAAAAATGTTCTTATAAAAATCAAGAAAGTAGAAAAGAAAAAAGAAAGATAGAAAGTTTCAAATTTTAGAATATTATGATGGAAATGAGATCCTAATAGTAATCATAATAATAATTTGATATAAAAATTAACTGCAGCGAATTTGGATCACGTAGGTCTATTTTTTGTATATCACCTCATATAAGTATACTCATGAAAAGTAAGCTTTTATATCGCAAAAAAAGGTCCGTTTTTTGATATTTTATAATGCAAACGAGAGCTTAACAGTAATTTGACATAAAAATTATTTGTACCAAATTTGGATCAAGTCGGTCTATTTTTTGGACAACATCATAATATATTTATAATTTTTCAGCGTTTTCCACAAAAGTAAGTGAAGAATTGTATTAGGCAACCTGGCGTAGGGTATTTAATGGTTTTTTAGCCTTAAATAATTAAAGAGTTACGTAAGAAATTATTGTTATTCGACTTAGTTAGTTCGACATCAGAGATTTTTTTTATACCCACCACCGAAGATGAAGGGTATATTTCATTTTATTTGGTTTGTAACTAGTCAAAAGAAAACTTCGGAGACCACAAAAAGTATATATATTCTTGATCGTCATCAAATTTAGAATTGATTTAAGCATGTCCATCTGTCCGTCTGTCCGTGTAACGCCTGTGTTAAGCATTCTCTTACCCGCAAAAATGAAGATAGTTTTTTTTAGAAGTTTTCCCACATCCTACCCTAAGCAACGATATATTACGGAGTACAAATTCTGACATTTATATTTCTTAGATGCGGGAATCGGCATTGATATGTTTTTTATAAGTCTCTTCTTTGGCTGGCTATGTGTAATATTTCATGATCATATTGAAATCATGCACATGTACTATTGCATGATTAAATGATAGAATTTACCCGAGATGCCCAAAAAAAAATGGGAGCATTTTTTGTAATTTCAAAGAACATATATTATGATCTCATATACAAGATTTCAGTGACTATCCTAGGAGTAGGCTTTCCAAATTCATATCATTGTTTTTATGTGGAATTTATTAATTCAATTAAGTGTACTTTGTACCCCACACTTCATACATACTAGTTGTACGTACTGTATTGTACATACATAGTATATATAATTAGACATTTTGATTGTTATTTACAATAATACATTTTTAATTTAAATGTATATTAAGATATTTGCTTTAAAATCACATACATCTCTTATTTTGCGCTCAGCTTTTATTTACCTGTCATTGTGCTATCATTAGATTCAATTTACAAAGTACAAATATAATTTCTATACGGGACTTACCCGACACCTTACAAGCAAATATACACATACAGTTATACATTTATACATAACTACATTGTCTATTATAGTTAGTTATTCCCCTTTGGAAATGATGAAAAATGTTAAAATGATGTTATTTGCAATAACGTTTAACGATCAGGTATCAAATCATTTTATAAAACAACTGCATAACAGATGTTTATAATAAATTGTCAAATGTTTACACCTAACGGTTACGTATATATTTTTATTTACTCAATGAAAATTTTCAAGTTTTATTTGTTATAAAAGTCACATTTCATGAGGCAGGCACTTAAGAAATTAACTAATAATTGCGTAGTGAATGAGATCTCTAGATATTTTCACAAAAAACTTTAGCTTGGGGAGTTAAGTAAATTACCGAAAGAGTTATTCAAAATAAAAAGGCATGAGTGCATGTCTTCACTTTACATTCAAATGTTGATATATTGATAAGTTTAATTATAAAATTTTTTTCTTACAATTATTTCCGCTAAATTTTACCTCAATGTTCAATAAACATGCGAAAGTCTTTATAAGTTTTAGACGCTTAATAGGAAACTAATATACACAGAAGTTTATAAACTTCAAACTCTGGTAAATAGTTTATTTGTGATAGCCATGGAAGCTTTTATGCACATATTTTGCTCTGCAAATGTTAAAACAAAACAAAAAAATGTAATTACATACTCGAACAGTATTCCATTCTCGATAGCCTATCATTTGAAGGCTTGAAATAGTAAAAAAAAATTACTCATTTATATCGATGAATGAAAGTTTGAAATATCAAGCTGAAGAATATATTCGTGTGAGGCATTATCCTTTCTTCTTTTTTTCTTATTTATTCTTCTTATATCATTTTGGTGCCAAGAGCATTATTGAAAGTCCATATAGAATTTAAATCAGAGTTGCTAATCAGTGATAACTGCAAAATTCGGTGAAAAGTTTTTTCAGACACAATGATAAGGACTAATAGCACGATTGCTCATATCAACTTTATGAGAGATGACCACGCTTTTCGGGAGGGATTTTTGATGCCACGTTATTATTGTCTGCTACTGCAACTAATTAATAATGACGCCTTGGCATTCTTGAACCATTTGATGATCTTGCTTTACGTAATCAAGCTTTTTCCTCGTACTCATTATGATTTCTAAGATACTTGCACTGACTCCAAACTTGCTTCCGAGGGAGACTACATAAATTTTATACATTATCGATCAGGAAATAAACAGCGCAATTGATTTAACGCCATCTATCTAGTTCTATACCATTCCGTGACCAGTAGCAATAGAATAGTAAGTACAGTAGTATTAGTTGGTAGCATTGTTAATAATAGGTATACGACTTTCTCTCCGCCGTTTTTCAATAGATGACTTTAGTGATATACGGTGATGGAGACAAACAGATGTAGGATGTGAGATAAGCTTAAGCATTTGTCAACAAAATCCCATCGAAACGTTAGTCAATTTGTCTCCGCATCATAAATTTTATATTCGATTGAAAATGTCACTTTACGATTTGCATTCTCGTCATTTAATACTTAATTCGAAAGTTGGTGCTGTTCAATCTGTACGAGCGATGAACAATGGTTTCGTTACAATATTCAAAGCGAAAATAATCAAGATGCAAAATAAACGAACTTGTAACCTTGACGGTAAACTTGAATACCCATGACGGCCCTGTTTAGAGAGCCAGATAGGTATGGTATGGTATGTTATGATTTGTTCCAACTCAATAGAACCATCATTAAGGTAATGCTATCTACAATAAATCATGAAGTTGGGACGCAAAAGCGATGCAATACGTTAAAAGCCATGATACCGTGAGATATCAGTATGACAATAATCTACCTCATATAACAAAACTTGTCCAGAAAGCGTTAGCAGTACTAACCTAGCATGCACTTAGAATACACTCTCTGGTAGTACCAAACTGAAATGCACTAACCTCCCTGCTGTTATTAATAGACCTTACTCCCTCTAATTAGCATTGACTACAACAAACGATTCGTTATTACCCTGGTCGAGTGGGGGCTTTCATTCTTATAATGATACCACAAAAGCCCCAAAGTGTCAGTAAAACTTCTTTTACGGAATTCATATTTTATTTAAAACTAAAAGAAAGTAATGGTTAACGATAGACAATACTATCAATAGCCAGTTTTTGCAAATAAATCCTCGAAGTTTGAAAAAAAGAAACGATACAGGCAAACGATGTATACTTAATACAAAGAAATTTTTTTTTCTTAAGTGTTTAATGTGAGAACCTAAGCTCATGTTTATTTACAAGAAGTTCTCGCGTTACTCAATTTCAAGGTTAGTTAATACTGTAATGTTTTGCACAAAAAAAAGTACAATTTTTTTAATTACTTTTCTGCGAATTCATTAAACGGCAAATCGATTCTAAGTGTCGGATCGGAGTAAATCTTTTATTACAATTGAACACACACATTGGTTTTGTATTGCATTTGCTTGGTGTGTAACGATTGTGTTACAGTTATTAAATTTCATAACATGACTTTTCTTTAGTTTCATAATGTATGCGTTAGAAAATAGCAAAGGCACATCCAACTAATTTGTTGTTATTTATTATTTGTATATAAATGGTTCAATTATTTCTTTATTGTTAATAAATTGAAGTTTAAAGGAAAAAATTCAATTTTGTTTACATAAACACCAACAACATCGATGTTAATTTAAAATAAATCAATAATAAGAACACGAGAAAATGGTTTTAAGATATGCTTCCATATCCTTATTTGCATTTAGATCGAGATTGTAAGGTGTAAGTTCACAAAACAATTGAACAAATTATGTGATTTATTTTATTATTTATTTAGCGTAAATGTTCGTTGTGTGTTAATTGTTCTGACATCGGTTGGCGGTTAGATTTCTGTATCAAAATCTTTACAATTAAAGTAGGAATAGTTTAGGTAAAACTATAAATATTTATGAACGCACATAAGCATTGTTTGCCTTCTTCACACATGCATTCAATTTAATGTGTCTGTAAAAAAGGTATGCGTTATATATCGAGTAATTAGAAAGAAACTAAAGGAAAAAAAACAAAAAAAACCATGCGAATAAAGAAGAAAATCAAAGGAAAAAGAGACTAAAAGTAAAAACCGACAAACACAGAAATTGATGTGAACGTGAACATAAAGACAAACTTAATCAGTGTAGTCGTGGTAGCAAATCACACAAATGTGGAAAAATGTCAATCATGCAAAAATTACGATTATTAATTTTTATACTCTACAAAGAGGAGATCATATCAACCTTGTCGAGCTAAATGTACGCATTATGCATCCCAAAATGACACAGCTTTCAGTATTAAACGAATCATTCTGTTGTCTAGATCGTAAGATCATATAAATTGTTTTTAAAACCTACTTAGAGACGAGAATAACCTAAAGTTCATATTATGTTATTCATATCACATTATAAATATTTTTTTTATAATTTTATTCTATTTGATATTTTTTGTTTAATTTTTTTTTATTTATTTTAATTACAATTACAATTTATTAATTAATTTTTTTTTGGAAGTTTTCTTGTCTTTTTTTTATACCTTAGATACCCGTATTCCAAATCAAAGTGAATACAATTTATATATATTGTAAGCGTCAAAAAGAAAAATCTCTGCAAAAGTCTCGTAAGATATAAAACTTAACTGAAAAAATGACTAAAGTTTTTGACTATGTTGTAAAATTTTTAAAATATTCATTTTTGTTTTTAGTGGCCTAGTTCGTTTATGAGTCTGCCACAAAATTAAGATAATTTTCATTCAACTTTATTCAAACTTTTATTCATTCGCAGCTGTTAGATGATAAAATTTGCAACTTGAATGAACCGGTCATTACAAAAAAAGCATTCGCAGAGATAACGACAGATTCACGATAGTAAAATGTATTTATTCTTTGAGAGATTCCTTTCATTTTTACTACAAATACCAATTACGAAAAAAAAACTTTTTTTCTTGTTTATTTTATCCTACTTACTGGATAATGGGTATCTAAAATTCGACTTATAATTCACATTATACTTTCTGTTTTATTTATTCATTATTGCTACTGCTACAGCAGCCAGCACGATCAACAACATAAATAAATAGTTGCTGCTAAAACAAAATCGAACAGAATTTCAAGAACACCCTCAAGAATATTCGTCCATAATAAGTCTTAAATCTTTGGCAGCTTAAAATAAATCTGTTTATAATTAATAAAAGAAATTAATAATAAAAATTGCAGTTATTAGTTATTAGTTGCCGTAGTAATAGTAATATTATTAACTATGTAATTAATATTAGTATCGGTTTCATTAGTGGTTGGGGAAATGTTTTGTTAACTTCAATATGGACCTGATAATGGAGAGAAAGATAAAAAAAACGCTGCAATATTGCTACCTGTATAATACTAATGACAACAACAACAACAAAAGTAATAGTAGGGTTAGTAACAAAATTAATAGCATTACGGCACTAGTACTATTAATTAGGAGGTTAGGAGAATTCATAATATAGTAAAATTCATTTCTTTGCTAATACAATAATAGTCAGAGTAGTGTTAACCAATATTGTCGTAAAATTATTGTTATATCAATAGTAATAGCAACCATCTTTACAATAATAGTAGCAGCTTTAGCTATAAGAGCAATATTAATAATAGCAATAATAAAGGTTGCAGTACCAGTATTGGATATAACAGTAGCATTACTAATATTGGTCGTACCTATAGTGGCAACATTTAAAGATGCGTTTGTACTAATAACAGGAAAACAACTTATACAATATTAAATGTAAACAGATTTCACCTTGTATTGTAACTCAATAGATACATTCATGTTATGTATAATGATATAATATATTTAGCAAAACTCTATTATTTTCAATAGCTTCGATGATATTGATATTAGGAGTAAAGATGTAGTTTGAACTCTTATGTTTTCTGAATTATTTTGAATTTTATCCATTCTAAATATTGATTTTTTAAATCATCATTTATCAGTCTTCTGTACCATTATTTTTTTAAAATAAATTTAAATTTTTAGTTTCTCTCAGTTTAAATTGTTTTACAAACAAATATTCACCTTAGAACGAATGATGTTTTTCATATCAAAATTAATAATTAATTGTTACTTTGCCAGGATTACTTTTATTTTAAAAATTTTACTTGGCTCTGGTTAACAAGTTTGACGAATTTCAGATGTACATCTGATGATTTGAAAGCTCTCATTTTTTTTTCAGTTCATTGCATTAAATCTATTTAAGAAATTATGGTTTAAAATTCTTTTCAAATTTAATTACGAATATGTTTCATAGGGAGATTAGAGTATTACATATATTACGAAATAAAGTGCTATTCTTTAGAATTAATTATAGAGGTACAATAATGCAAGCAAATGTGATCCATAGAATGTATAGAAATACTTGTTTTGGTTGCAACAGAAATATTAGCAATATATGCACTATAATGTGTACTTTCATTAATAATAATAATAATAATAATAAAAAATAATCGTAAAATAAGTGGAAATAATATTATTTAAATCGCTGGTAATCCTCAAAGTAGTGAAGTTTAAATTGCATATGAACATAACTTAAATGAATATATGAAAATATTTGTTAAACTGACCGTACAATTCTTGTAATAAAAAACATGAAGCATATAAAGGGTATTTTGTTTGTAAAGACTATTAAATGGAATTAGAATAGAATGTAATGAGCGTTTCAATTTTTTCTAAATATCTTTAAAAATAGTTTAAAATCAAAATTCATGGGATTCCAGTTCTTTTAGTTTCATTTTGTTCGTTACATAGCGAAAAGTGTTAAAGTAATTTTATTTAGTACGATAAACAGTTCACTTATGTAAACCTTCGGGAGAAATTTCATAAATGTAGCTTACGCTGGACCCACTGAAAACTGAGCGTAAGTGAGACTAAATAAAGGCGTCAGACTGTAATTGATTAACTTGAACGCTGCATTCAGCTATAGAACAGTTTTGTTTCAAATCATTTGTTATTATTCTTAAGGGGCTATTTAGGAGACTATTAAAATAAAATGCTCTTAAAATGCTTTTAACCCTTGAATTGATATTTTGTTTATCTAATATTTTGTGCTCATATATTGATTAATTTTTATTTTGTGCTATTAACTATAAAAAGAAAGACTTTTATAGTTTCTATCGTCAACATATTTTTGGGGTTGCCTTTGTTTAGCTCAGTGGTAGCAATCATTATATTGCTCAACAACCATACGGTCACTTATAATAATAGTTTCTCTAGTTATATATGTTATTATTGTTAGTTTTGTGTCTGTGTACCATAAAAAAAATAAATAAATAAAAAATAAAAAAGAAATAAAAAATTGAATATATATATACATATATACATATATATATATATCGCATGGTACTTCAAAAGCACTTAATATCTAAGATTGATTTAATGATTTCTGCAACTTCAAGTGCAAAAGCATCAAATGGCCAAAGTATTAAATGATAATTACAGCTTATATTGCTGACTCGAGTGTCGTGACGTGTCGTGTGATGGTTGTCGTTCTTCTTGTTTTTATTATTGTTATATTTAATGTAGACTAAAATATATCGTACGTCTCATTTTCGTTTACATGAACACTATGAGAGATGAAATATACGTATGTAAATCGTCGTGTAAAAATGCTCTTGCATATGCACGTGCATTACACATAAAAAAATTTTATTTATTTCAGATGTTGGCGGTTTTTGTTTATTTTGCGCAACCAAGAAGTCATTACAACTTGACCATGTCACTTAAGCAGTCTTTCAATTTCGTTACAATTCGTATTCATAAAATATCAACTGAGCACCTCAAATTTCACAACAAACGTGCTTTATGTGCCGACAACTAGAAGTTCATGAACATCATGCCTCCAACATTTCACAGTCGAAAGCAAAACGATCATATATATGTATATATATCTATATATATATGCTATATATATATATATATATATATATATATATAGCATGTAAGTTTATAAATATCTCGTTTTATTTCTTTCTCTAGGGAATCTAATTATGTCAGCTTATTACTCCATTTGTTTGAATCAAGTTTTGTTTATTTTGCTACATTTTGTGTTGTTTTTGTTTTTTCTTTGCTTAGCTTGCATTTTAGATGTTCGTGCAAAAGTTTCCCAAAGACACAGTTGTTCACAGATTACAAAATTATCTCATAAAGCAAGCTGGTGGGTTTTCTTTTCCATTGATCGACCACCTTGCTTGAATGCTGTTTGTTTAGATTTCGAAATTATTATTCCACATGTTCTTAGTTGTCGTTCAACTTGCATCAGTTTGCAAATTGTGAAAAATTTTTTTTTTACTAAATTGTCGAAGATAACTAAAGCAAAAATGTTACTAAATGAAATGATGATGGAAATGATATAAATTGAAAGATTTCCTATATACTAACAATATGGTTTTTTTTCGCCAAATGACATGTAAGCTTCAGCTTCCAAGCTGCACAAACATTGATTAGGTCTTTTGGAATCAATAAAATTTTTTACTTTCAATACCTAATTTTAAATATATATTCAGTTAGTAGGAAAAAGCAAACATCGTCTTCAATCCTAGCAATGATTTTTTACTTTTCCTACTTTTCAAAGAATGGCGGTTACGAAAAAGTTTAGTTTAATTGCTATCATAGGGAAGGAAACTTGAAAATTTATAGAGGAAACAATTTGTGCGCTGTACGAAGTCACTGCAATTACTTTATTTAATTAATGCTTATGTTCTTCGAAAGCAGATCTATTGTCAAAAATCAATAAAGTTATGAAAGCAAATAAAAAAGAAAAATCACGAGAAAAATCGTAATAATTGATCCAACACTGAAAGAAGAGAGAATGATAATAAATGCATGCATTTCATTTGACGAATGCTGCTTCTATTGAATTAAAAATTGAAAATTGTCTTTATAATCGAAGACATAACGAAGCTATCAACACTAAAACTCACCACATTTTCTACAAAACTTAAAATAAAATTTTTCCAAAAAAACCATTAAAGTTATTAAAAGGAAAGATTTGAGAAAAATTCATTCACTTTGATATTGAATAGCAGAACCAAATTCATAAAGGAATTGCTTCCAAAGTAATCAGACAAAATATATTTGAAAAAGTACAACCAGAGTAGTATAGATTAATTATATTATTTGTTGTTCTACAAAAACTGTCACATCCGCCAGCGACTCGAAATATTTGTAAAGGGTAAAATTGTAGATTTTACAAAAAAAAAAGGATGGCAATACCATGAAACTTATCCATTGCACTTAGAGGCCTTTAATTCGTAAGACGACAGTTGGGCGCTACTTCGCTTAATATCGCTGTCCTTGACCTTGTTAATTTTGTTTCCATGTAAAGGTATATTTTTTATAGTATCCCTTATGCGGGAGTGGACACATAACTAACGTAGTTCAAATTTAGTTAAATCAATTTTCTTATTAAAGATTTTATTAACCTTCACCCATTATAAGACTTTTTGGTGTCATATAAAGACTTACTTTTCATGCGAATCCTTACATTGAGTGAGGTAAAAAACACGTACCTACGTGATACGAATTCTGTACAGTTAATATATATAATAAGTTGCTATTACAGACCAATTTTTGTTGTAGATTATTAAAAATTAGATCCCTCTTATTATATATGTCTTAGTAATGTCTATATGGGAAGGTTTTAAAAACAAAATTGACCTATCAAGTCCAAATTTTTTAATCTGATTAGTATGCTGAAGCATTGGTACTCAGTGATTTTTTTTCGAGGAATTTTGGAAATTGCACTTTTTTTTCATATAATGAGTTTTTGAAAGCGAAGCGTTATGTCAGGTGTGGCCGTAAGAATGACCTAACTTACCTAATCTAATCTAATTTTCAGTAGAATGCATTCTTAGATTATAAGACATCAGTGTACCAAATGTAAAAAAAAGATCTTGAAAATTTTCAACCTATAGCTTACAAGAAATTTACATAAATTAACAGGCTGACGGACAGGCCAACTTGTAGCTATTCAGAATCAGAATTGATCGGTATAATAAAAAGTGGGTCTATTTTAAGTTTTTCATATACTCCGTAGGTAAATGGTGTAGTACATAAGGTGGGACCGATGTGCCTAATTTCGAAATCATTGGCCCTCGAGCACAAGTTTATCATTCTCAGGCTCGTTTTTACCTACAACGTTGCTTTGGCTAAAAAGAAATAGTAAATTTAAAATTAGATCTTAAGTGAAAACTTTGTTTTATATTTAGAATATAAGACACACAGTTGCTTAGTTCACTGCTCCGTTGATTTTTTAAACTGAAGTAATTATTTCTTTCGGCTTTTATAGAACTTCTTGAATCGCTTCAGCTTAGTTTCGGGTAAAAACTTATTATAATGGTTGACTCTGATATCACGGCATTTTTATGGTAATGAAATTATTCAAATCTGGCAATGCTTTAACGTTATAGAAATCACAAAAAAAATCTTCACTAACTGATCCTATTTTACACTTTAATGGGTCGGCCAAAATATCTATAAGTACATTGACTATCTGCTTTAATATGCAATATAATGAATCAGTGACCTGCATATATTTAACACAAGATTTGGTATCATCGTAGTGGTAGGGATTTATTCTTCCTTTCTCGCTTGTATGGAACGATAAAACTGAGATACTCGCCCTTGTTTGTGCCGTCAAATGAACGAGCAAGATCCGCCAACAAAAGCGCCCTAAACTGGTAATAAATTATACACAAACATAATGTTCGCAAACAAACCTACAAATGAACTCAAAACTTCAACTGTAAACTACATTAAATAATTGGCAAAAATATATGTCAGAATTATTGAAAAATTTGTTATAAAAATATTATCGACTCATCTTCTGTCACGACCGCAATCGATATTCGGTATTAAAGCTGCGAAAATAAATTCTTCATCTATTACTGTTTTAACCCCAAGAAAAAACTGCACGCTATCTGAAACAGATCTAAAACAAAAAAGTCTTAAAAGAACTAGTAAGTAGTAATGTACTACTCGTTGGCGGTCTTCGCTTCCTAAAGCGTACCTTACATTGAAGAATCGAAAATTTTTGAGAGTTGATGAATACCTTAGTTATATAAAAATCTTAGTTATATTCTCGAAATGACAAAATCCTGTATCCTGTCAAAAAAAAAAAATTTGCGTATGGAGAATTTATTCAGATGTTTTATAACAAAAGTGCGAAGAAAGAAATATATATCGTCAATTAAAATCAAAAAACGTAAATTTGATTTAATTTGAATTAAAAATATTATGCAGACTCATTCTGAAATTTTCAACTCGCAGTAGTAAATAATAAGCTTTTACTAAGGAAATAGTAAAATACTTAAATAATCTCATAAATAAAAATAAAATTATTTTAGATAAATTAAAATTAATAGCCAATAAATGAAAGCTTATAGCCTAGAGTTTGTTTATAATTTATTTTCTATTAATTTTACTTTCTTGCGGAAGTGTTTGAGATTAATTAAACGCTCGTACATCAATATTATTTATGGTCATCGTTCCACATCATAAAAATATTGATTTCCTTTCGATGTTAACATTGTGTGTTGTTATTGGCATACTTGTGAAATTATTTAACCAATATTTATGACAGAAATTTCACCTACAAACACATGATTGCCCGTAGTTGACATTATTTATAAACACTTAATACATAAGTATAACTTTTAAAAATGCAATACTTGAATATAATGAAGAAAAAAGAAAAACAACAAAAAATTTATAATTTATTGAATTTCAAAATTTTACTTTTTGATATTTCTTTTAAATAAATCAATAATAAAAAAAAACCTGAATTTATTGTGTAAAGAAAAGAGAAGAAGAGAAAGACACACAGATCCAACGATCTTTTATTGATCTTGCGATTGCTATAACTGCTACCATCATAACCGCAATAAATAAATGACTCATAACAACCGACATAAATTGAAATAACATGAATAGCAAACGACATCTGACCGTTCGACATCATCAGCTAAATATGTCATCGAATGTCATAAAAAAACATATAAACAACAAACACACACACATACATACATATACTTATATATATCGACATATACATTTATATATATCGATATTGAAACGATTGTATGCGATTTTGTTATTTGTCAATTGCCATAAAAGGCAATTGAAAGTTTATGAATCGAAAAGTCAAACAATACTCGTAACACAATAACAATAACAAAACAATAAAAAAAGAATGTAACGTTAATGTAAATAATGAAGCGTGCGAAAAACGTCAGCGATATTGATAACTAAGTATTTCAATCATCATCTGCTACAGAACTGAGTAATCAGTTTAAAAAAGAAAAAAATAATAAAAATAAAAGAGAAACAATAATAAAACTTTAGCTATTAACAAGACAGCTATCGCTTTAAGTCGTTCCATCCAACACTTATCAAACTTTATCGGATTTATTTAATAAAAACCGGTTTAAAAGAAACATTCAATGAATCGTAGCGCACGCCATTCGCTGCAATTAATATTCTAATATTATGTAATGTATTATTAAAACTGAGCAAAAAGATTTCTTCGATTCATACAGAATTTTCTGCGCCTGTAGCGTAAAATAATTTGCAAAAGGAAAAATTCTTAAGCGAAAATTCTTTGCTCCTATTAGAAACCTATACAGAATACCTATGCAGATAGATCACCGGTCTTAAAGAGAAGGAAGAAAAATCATAAAATGATTCTATTTCGATAGTAACCGAAACAATTTATCTTCCTCGCAAAAAGCAAAAAAAAAAATTCACTTTTAACACGTTTATCGTCGAAAATTTGAAAAAGGCATCAGTCATGTCTGGACTCACGTTGAAAAGAGTTTTAAAATCAAAGAGTTTTTCATTCTTTCAATTCAATATTTGTGGAAAAATCATATTCATCTATAAGTACATCATATACCCCTTTGTAAACTTGGCTTTTCTGTATAGATCTCACAAAAATAATATATCTGTCGTCTTACCCCTGGTATTTTTTTATTAAAACACACTACGATTTTATGTTATCTTGATATTATGAACTGAAAATTATTTTCATTGTCTTCATAGCAGAGCCCTCGAGTTTAAAGACACATTTTAAACGGCTTCACTCCAGAGCACTCGAGTCCATAGGTCTAGAATTACGATTCTATTGCCACTTTTCTGATAAGCTTGCGAGGAACTAATCGAACTGATTCTGCGATGCACGCATTTGGTTGCGTACGTTTTGAACGTAGACGATCATAAATCTTATCTTTTTCTATAAAAAAAAAAAAAGAAAACTTATGTCAGCTTAAATTGGACGCTCACTAAAGAATAATTTTTACATATGATTTCAAAGTTCCGAAATGCTTGGCATTGAACCGATTTTGTGATTAAAATCCACATTTTTTTCGATTTAATTAAGGACCGTTACATTGGTTTTATGCTTCACATTTACAGTCAATGCGATTTTACTCAAACTTTGTTATGGTGCTAAATATTGCTTCATCATTGATAAATACTTTCTAAAAATATCGGGACTTTGTATTTCTCACAATGATCGGAATAGAAAACTAAATTTTGCACATAAATTTATGGTACGGTCCTCCAGATTGCTTTAAAAATATATATATTGATCGAATAAATACATCCCAAGTATTAGGTGCTTGCTTTAATTTTGCTCAGCATATTCCACTGTGAAAAGTGATAAAGCAATGGGACATACCAGTGTACATAATGATAAATTTGGACGATTTTGACCTTCATCGACCTAAAATAACCGTTTCCTATTTAGTATTATTGAATTATTCAGTGTATACAGACGCTAATCATGGGACGCTCAAAATTGCATTTTATACGCAAACACCGATCAAACTGTCAAAGAACTTTCGTACAGCTTAGCAATAAAGGATTTTTTCAAGTAAAAAAAGTAAGAAAATTATATTCGACAGTGCCGAATCTTTTATACCCACCACCTTTGCCTTAAAAAAATCTGAAAAAACCAAATTTTAATGGGTGGGTGTAGCAGTTTTTTTTCAATTTTTATGAAATCCTGTGGAAATTTTTAATGAACAGTGAGCGAAAAATCCGGCAAACAGGCATTTTTCCTGCCTAATTTGATACTGTAACTTATATTATGTTGTAGACATTGCTTGTGACAGATTTGGCCTGTCTTCAGTAGTAACGTATTCCCAATTTTCATATTTTCATTTTTTCGGCCAGAATATTTACCACAGACATTACCCAGACGGACAGACCGACAGAATGACCTACTTAAATTGATTCTAAATTTGATGCTTATCAAGAGTACATATACTTTGTGGGGTCTCCGACAAAATGAAATATACCCCTCACCTTCGATGGTAAGTTTAAAAATCAACAAAATTAACGCAAGCATCTATTAGAAAAAAAAAATTTACGAAATACTGGAAAGTTTTTTTCTTTTTACTTATATAAGAGATCTACACTAGATTGCAGTTTTAAATTTGGAAAAATAATTTATCAGAAATACATAAAAGTTTTGCTGAAATGTTGTCTTCAATTCATAAAAGTCAAAACCTGAGTTTAGAATTTGGAAAATTTTTTGTCCAAAAACTTATTATTTCTTAATTATTTTCGTCATAAAATACACAAAATTAGACCGAGATATCATATACAGGTTTAGTTCTCATAAGAAACATAACACGGAAGATATCGTTAAAATAGGCCTATGTGGTCCACAGATATATTAAAAATGAAAACTCATTGCCATAATTTTCGTAAGAACGATTACCAGGAGATGTTTCAAAATTAATTAAAAATTTGATGCCATCAATTTCTAGACCAAATTATTATTATATTTCGTAATAAAATATTAAAAATTATCCTTCCTTTTGTTGTATAAAGGTTTAATTATCTTACGAACCATTGTAGAGCAGACGATTAAGAAATTTGGTCTATCCTCCCCATATAAAGGTTCCTACGAAAAGTAAGCTATTACATGGCAAAAAGTTTTAATCTTTCATTATTTATGATCAAAATTTTTGATTTAATATATAAATTAACAGTACGAAATTTGGACCAAGTATAAATATATTTATTTCCAACTTACTTAATATTCGATTTCTAGAGAAAAGGAAATTTTAATATTTCAACAAAGTTGAATTTTTAGTAAGCTTTTTGAATAATAAAAACTAAATGTGACAATTAATTTTGCTAATCTTGGACCGCGTGAAATAAGGTTTTGGCTTGCACCCCATATACAAAGGTTCTTTTGAAAGATACGCCTTCACATGGAAACAAGACATAAAAAACATTTAATCACGAAAATAAATAAGGAATTGTATTAGGCGAAGTGGTATAGGGTATTTAATTATCAGCTTCGTATGCTTATGATGTTTTTATTTGTTTAAAATTATGTTCCCAATTATATTAAGAAACAACCCAGTACTACATATGGATCCGTGGCTTAATTGGTTAAAGCGCCTGTCTAGTAAACAGGAGATAGTGGGTTCGAATCTCGCCGGGGCCTTAAAATTGGGGTGCCGGAGCTAAAGTTTTTTTGTGTGCTCGATTCTAAAAGTCACAATTTTTATGAAAGAAAGATTGATGACATTTTGATACGTTTGACGCGTTTCGGTCAGACGTAGCTCTGTATTGTATCAAACTTTTTTTTACGACCACATTAACGACTTATCTTGAAATAGTCGTTTTGTGACACTGATTTGCAATTTTCAAAATTTCTCGACAATAATCGCTGTTTAATATTATTTCAGCGTACAAAACTGAGCTAAAAAATTTTTAACGAATTTTTTGAACTTATTTCTTATATATATACGGTAAAGATATCTTAGTTTTAATATCGCGTATGATGAGAATTGGTCGGTATCAATCTAACAATCTAACTTAAAAATTATCTACGTCGCGAATTAGGATCGTGTAGGTGGATTTTTCGATACCACCACATATAATGAATTTCATGAAACATCAGTCTTTATATAACAATAAAATTTATGACGAAAAGGGATGAAGAATAAATAATAAAGCCTTTAAGAAGAAAATTAATTTTGCTAAATTTGGACCAGATCATTTCATTCCTTCGACTCTTCCTATTTTCATATAAGTTATGCTTTCACATTGAAGTAAGACATAGTTTTTGAAAGTTTACTTCGCCATTAAATGAAAAATTTTATTAGATCAAACGGCGTATTTTTTATTTGTTCCTCTTTAAATTAGTCGATTTAGAGACATTTGTGTAGGTATCATCGAAGTTTTTAAGTTCTTTTCTTGTATTGGAAGTGCAGTCATTTTTTCTTACTATATTGAGACGATTTATTATTGTCAGGTCTATACGTGTGCTGCTTTCATCGTACGATGTCCATCATAAGCGAGTCCTCTTTAAGGTCTTAGAAGTGCAAAACACGGCCGAAATTAGACCTTTCTGTTCTCAGTTCATAAGCGTAAATTGATAAAAAAAGAGGACAACTTTCACACAGAAAGACGTTCAGAATGATAAAAACTAAAGTAAAAGGTTTCCAATTATTGTAAGTTGCAGTTCCATTGCGTTGAATATTAACAATTAGTTCATTGCAATGATCGCGAATAGTTGGTAATTAGAATCTTCGTAAAGGCGAATAACACGTTTATAAACAATCAATAAGAGATCAATAATCATAAATGGTTTATATTGTCGTTATAATTATGATTATGGAAACATGATGATGATAATTGAAGTAAACTATTTTCTAAAAAAATTTCATCATCATCGCTTCAAGAACTGTGTTGAGTAATAACTAATCTTACATAATTTTCCTTTAAGGAAAAAGAAAATATATTTTTGTTTTATTTAATATTTTTTTTTTAATTAAAAATTTTTATTAAATTTTTATATTTTTATGGGAAATTGTTACAAGAGAGAAATATTTGTGAAAAGAATTGTTTTTTGCATAAAGTGCATGAATCAGTTGACAAAGTTACTGCAAAATTTAACAGTTAAAGTACAAATACTTTGTTGAAAAAAAAGGAAAATTCGTTGTAATGTAATGAATAACATTTTGTAACTAATGTTTTTGTTTTTCTTTTGTGTTTTTTCTTTTTTTTCAATTTGTAGTTAATCATAAAACAAATAAAAGTAAGACTATAACTTAATTTTAAATTGTTTATGTTTTGACGTCACACTACAGGAAGAGAATACAACAGAATATAAAAACAAAGAAAAATGAGACAAGTCGTAAACAAATCAACAGATTCATTAAGCGTAACACCGCCCCCAAAATCTCATACCGAAATCATATAGACAAAGTAACGTTTGCGCATATACGAACCAGATTAAGATGCAAAAGTTTAAGCAGAGACGAAAAACCAAACCATTTTTAATTAGGCGTGAAATCATAGATTAGCTACATTGTTATAACAGAAATGAAATCTTAAAGGATCAAAAAAAAAGTTTATTGCTAAGAAATTCATACAATTCGTTAAGAGTGAATTGTTGAAATTAACTTTCTATTCATATAACTTTGAATAATTCGAAAGAACATCAGTAGCCAATCAGGCAAGTTATTACCTACCAATCTTGCACTGGTCAAGAACATTTATTTTAAGGCTTTACAATGAATAGTTTCTATATAATTTTCAATTAACATTTTTTTTTTTGCTCCTTGAACACCTTGAATATCTGCAGTATTTTTAAATTTGAAGCATAAACATGAATGAATGCGTTTATTGATTTCAC
This sequence comes from Glossina brevipalpis, assembly GCA_000671755.1. Classification (NCBI taxonomy): domain Eukaryota; kingdom Metazoa; phylum Arthropoda; class Insecta; order Diptera; family Glossinidae; genus Glossina; species Glossina brevipalpis. The sequence continues at coordinate 2,477,343 of KK351020.1, read as the reverse complement.
CATAGGTCGGTGTCTTAAATATAAAATCAGTTCTCTATATAGAATGCGAATGCTTTTGCTTATTATGAGGCAATGTTGAAACTTTAATAAAAAAAAAAAATAGTTTTCAGATGTTGTTTGAAAATTGAATATATAGATACGATAAAATCGGTTCAAGAAAATCGCGAATACGAATACGAGTTATGGCTACCAAATATCGAAATTGACGCTTCCACAGAAGAAGTAAGCATGTGCCGAACTGGAACGACCGACAGGTGTTTAAAATGAAACGGTGCCTTTCGTGTTCGGCGCCTCGCATGCCGGTAAACGAATTAGTCTCGCCATGGCTTTCCTACGCATAATATCTGTTGTTTGTTTTACCCAAAATATATAAATATTTATTTCATATATGAAATTTCAAAAAAGGGTTAATGAAATTTATCTTTTTTTTTTTTTAAAAAAAAAGGTGTATGTTTGTAAGGTGTGCAGGGTTTTGAATAATTCAAATATTCGCCTTTCGTCAAAAATTAATGAAAATATTGAAAAAGTCTTTAATCTCTCTACTCTAAGAGTCGCGGTAGATTTTTTCCCATTTTTATGGGATACCCTGGAAATTGTTATTGCATAGTTTATGAATAGTGAGCGAAACGTCAAGAAAGCAGCGGTGCTTTTAGCTTATACTGTAGGCATGTTCTTTGACCAATTTGATCTATTTTCAATACCAAAGCACGTGCAAGAACCTTCAATGTTTTTGAAAAATTTAATCTTTGCAAATAGACAGGCAAACGGATGAATACATCTACATGAATTCCGAAATTGTTACTGATTAAGGACATACATATGTCAAGGTGACTTTGAAGCTTCCTTCTTGACCTTACAAACGTTTTCACAAAGATATAAAGTTTCGCTGCCGTATTATATCGGGTGAATGTGGTCATTCCTTTCCATTTTTGTAGGGATTCTATAGGGTTGCTAGCAAAAATTGTGCGAAAATTGTTATATATATATACATGTTATAAGTAATGAGCAAAAAACCAAATTTTTTTTGTTTTCTTTAAAACGGAGATGCTCTCATTTTACGTTGCACTTTGGTAGTGATCTTTAACCGATTTGACCCGTTTCCAATACCAATCTGCATGCAAGCACTTCTAATGTTTTTATCAAATTTGAAATTGATATCTTCATTTCTGAGGCCAAAAGAATATTTATTACAGACATTAAACAGGAGGATACACGGACCGACGGCCAAATGAATAGACAGACAGATGAACATACTTAAATCGACTCTAAACTTAAGAATATATAGTGTTTAAGGGGGTCTCTAAAGCTTTCTTTCGGATTTTGCAAACAATATGCCCCATCTTTCAGTGGTGGATTTAAAAAAGTATGTGCAAAAATGGTGATTAAAATTCTCAGGATTGAACAAAAAGAAGTTCGCAAAAATGTTTTTACTGACACTTTGAATGCGAATGAAAATAATTCTAGCTCCTTAGAAAGACACGATGCGAGATTTATCTATTTCCCAACATCAAATTTGTAGTAAAAGAAATAAGATTTTAGTTCGTTAAAGCTGTGAAAGAAAAAGCACCATACACATCATACAAAAGATCACAGAAGAAGACTTTTAACACTGCTTCGAGCAAATGAAAAATTCGTTAATAGTGTTGTAGCGATAAAGAAGGAATTTATATTGAAGCTGATAATAATTAAATACGTATAAATTCAAAATTCAAATTTTTTTTTAATAGCCAAACCTCATGGTGTCTTCGGTATAAAATTCTATTTACAACAAATATTTGGGTTTTGGAAAATATAAAACATTTGAAAGAGTCTCATAACTCGTATGATATATTTCTTAACTCAGTTCGAGATCCGAAGTCAATTTGTTTCATCGATATATATGACTCTTCCAAATTGCAAAGTCTATATGTGAATTTTAACACAAAAACCATCCTTTTTAAGGATTCTAGAATCTAAGCAAGCAGAAAAGTTGTACTCAGTTATGATTGAATCTTTTGTACACACAGGGACCAATTTTATCAAAAAAATCGATAAATAAATAAAAAGAGTGAAATTTGGACACTACAATATTGAGTGATCGTAGCCGATCTTTTATATCTTTTATTTTTGTGCAGGCACTGTAGGATTGCCCGCAGAATATGCGGAAAAATAGTTATCATTGTTGCATTTGTAGTTTAAGAATAATGAAAAAAATATACTCGAAATCTTTCGATGATTGCTAAAAATATTTCTGAATTTTCATAAATAATTTACAAAATAACAGACATTGATGCGCGTTATTGAATTCCATTAGCCTATTAAACCAATTGATATAATAATTCAAACGAAATTAAGTGAATTTTTTTAAAAGTAGCATCGTAAATATTAAAAATAAAAATATATTTTTATTGAATTTTAAAACTTTTGAAAACTCCTTATAAAACACCGCATAATGTGAATTGATTTAAGAAAAAAATTAGAATTAATTTCCGCATTATAGATCTTTTTTTCTTCTTTTTTTCTTCTTTATTTGGGAAGATTGATTTAAAAAATTGATTAAGTAATAAAAATCTCTTTTAAATAATAATTTTTTCTTGTTATCACTTCCTAATCGCAATATTGAAAAATTAAAATAAAAAATAAAAACATTGTTACACATTAGGGATTAAAACTTTTATTTTTTTTATTTTTCTTTTTAATTTACAAACGCACTTACTACTATTCCGTTTGTAATATCAGCATATATTTTGGCTAAGTAATAATAATATGCACGCGTAAGGAAACTTTTTCTTTGTTGATTAATTACCGACAATAAAATTTCATAATATTGTTCATATTTGTACATCTGTCTGTCTTGTTAATCATTCTTTCTTTCTTTTTTTTATTAATTTATTTATTAATTTTTCATTTTTTATTTTTTAATTGTATTTTTGTTTGATCTCTTTGCGATCTGCCAACACACAAGCACGTATGTATTATAACATTAATGACCAGAAAAAAAATTTCGTTTTTTTTTTCAAATAGTTTTTTTAATCCTTTAAAAACAAACTCCTACCGATTTCTTGTTTTCGAAGCTCTGTTAAATATTATCGTTAAACTTATTCGCTTATCTTGTTATAAAGCGCCATGAAACAACATTTTTAAAATTAACAAAAAAAAGGCGAAAACTGAACAAAAACTTGTGATAACGCAATTTAAATATCATTAAGCTGAGCACCTAATTATGAACAGATAAACTGTGCGTTTTTTACTCTACTCTTTATACATGTGTATATATGTATATATATATATGAATATGTACATATGTGTTTATAAATATATACACATACATATATATATATATATTTATATTTATCTGTATTGTATACATATATTTTGATTCTTAGTTTTTGCCGCTTTTGATATATTAACGATCGTATTCATTTTGATTATTTCCTTGACGACGAACATTATTAACTTTTGTGGTTTGCTAGCAGTTAAGCCTGATGAATACAGACTATTATCGTTGTTGCATTGTGTTGTTGTCGGGTCTGTTCTTTATGACGCTAATTTAAAATTATAGCTCTGTGGCGATCTTTTAAACAAGGCGCCAATTTTGGTTAAAATCTAAACAAAAGCGAACAAAAATAAACAAAAAAAAAAGGAAGGAAAACAAGCAGATTAAAATAAATTCCGGTCGAATTTTGGATACTTAACAACGCCTACTTTCCAATCGAAGTTAATTTAATGAAAACTTTCTAAAGCAAAAGCAAAGTTCTCGAAGTTCTTTGTTAATGAAATATTTCAGTTTGAATTTTAAAACAATTACTTTTATTATAATTGAATACCAACTTTATTACAATAAAGTTGTCCGTGTTGCATAAACAATATGATCAAATTCATATAACTTCTTCATAAAGAGATACAACAAGAAATGGAATACGTCTCTATGTAGTGATATAAAACCCTTGCAATCTACAGTACTTTATCTTTTATATTTTTAAATATAAATGAATATATGCATAAATGAATATATATATATATATATATATATATATATATATGTGTATATATCCAGATATGATTGCTTATAATAAATATAGTAGAAGATAGATTGAAAAATACACAGTAAGCAATAGATTAATATATTATTATAATATATCTTCGATAATGATATCGTTTCGATAGACTTTTATAATGAAAATTTATTATTAAAATTTAAAATAATATTCCATTACTTTACAAAAAAACGTTTAATTGCGATCAAAATGAAAAATTAAATTATGTGCTTTAATTTTTCAAAATTCTTTTCTTCTTCTAAAAAGCAGACTCTACTAAGTGAAAAGTACTGCTTGTAGATTTATATATATATATATATATATATATATACCCAACACATAAACGTATATAAATACGTGAACTGATTAAACGAGAAACCGTATAAAGAAGCGAAATATCTTGTTAACTTTAATTTTATGTGGTGTCATTTATCCTTGTTATAAAAAGCGATTAAGATACAGCTTTGACTCTTCAAGCCCTCTATGCGTAATTGTATCCAAATATGTATTTATATGTATAGGTAAATAAACAAATAAAGAAAATATTTATATTACTACTAAATAATGAAATTAAGCGACAAGAGAGATAAAAATTATTGCTGTAATAGGATTTCATCTACAGATTAACAAGTAGCGCTTATAAGACGAATCTTGGATACTCATCATATATAAATTTAATTATTCTGCATTTAAACTAAATACAATGAGACGATTTTTTTCTACATTTCAGGAATTGTAGTGTAATGTAATATAAAGCATCGTAACGTAATGTAATGTAATATAATATAACGGAAATTAAAGCAACGTAATGTAATGTAATGTAATATATGACGGCAAGTAAAGCAACTTAATGTAAGATAATAAAATATAATATAATGGAGAGTAAAGCAACGTAATGTAATGTAATGTAATATATAACGGAAAGTAAAGCAACGTAATGTAATTTACGGTAATGTAAGCGAAATTTCTCTTAGCACTGTCTATTGTTATTTTTGACGTCTAGTTACACGTGTCAGAGAGTCCAGTCTGATACGACAAATACTTTATAGCGGATAAATATATACATACATATGTACAGACACACACACATAGTTGAAGTATATATTAATCGAAAAGGATGAAATTTGAGAAACTTATCAAAACATTGTAACGAACATATTCAACCGATAACATAAAACATGTAAAAGTATGGTAAGTATTTATATTTAGAAAAATCGTAACAACAATTTTATATATAAGATTGAGAGGTTCTTTATATAGATTGTTGATTAGAAAGTGACTCATTTGCATTCGTTTTGTTTCTTTGCAGCATGGACTGGTTCGATTTTCCGATATTGATGTCCAATAATAAGTTTTTCTAAACCTTTTTTATCATTATCATTAATTAGCGCAACTTTTACGTGAAGTAAAGTTCGGTAAACTTACATTTCATTAAAATCTCTCTTACACTTTTTCTGAGGCAGCATCATACTTGCGGATGATTTTAGGCGTCATATTAAAAAAGAGACCCATACATTGATTTCCAGGGAAAGAATGAAACGTTTTGAAGCAAAGTTCATTTGAAAGTTTTTTTCATGTGTTGTGTGAGTTGATAAAACCTCGGAACTCTGAAGTATTACTACGCCTCAATTTATAGATGAACGAGAATAGAGAAACAATAGTTAAAAAAAGATTATTAAAACAATATAGAGAGAAATTTTTCACCAATACCCTATGACATAAAAGAAATATAGATCTGTAGCATTTGTAGATCTGAAGTATTTGTTAAAACCGCTGAAGAGTCTAGAGTCTCAAAAGATAATAATAATAATAATAAACTGCTTGAAGTAAAATCAAAATGCCGCACAAGCCAAATAAACATTTTTTTCAATCTGTTTCCTTGAAACCCGTATCAGTTTACTGCCGATAAAGTAGATCGAATCTCTGTTTATAATTATTACGAAAATTACGTTAATACGGAAGTATTATTCGTACTTCAGATCTACTTAGCGAATCTAATCAAATGAGTTACTTTTCTCTGAGCTCCCTTCTCTCTATTAAAGGAATTATTGCACTCATATGATTGTCTCGAAAATAACCGTCTTGCCTGATTTTTGTACAACTTCACTATGGCCGAAGTCGTCTGCAATTCGAAAAACAAGAAGTCGTCTCCCGATGCCTAGTGAATCTTTAACAAAATTGACAAACAGAATAGATGTACGATATTCTTCGTTTCTTTCGCGATCAGCTGCTCAATGAAAATTTAAATGTAAAAATTCAGAATGTAATCCTAATGGTAAGCTGCTGTCAATTTTTTTTTTTTTTTAAATAAGATCTATATTGCCGTTTATAAACATATTGGTATCCAACACTTACAAATTTTTCACTAAAACCCTTTGAAACGAACTCAATTAAGTTTTGCATGGGACTATCAGACGTGCATCAGTTGCGAACTTGAAGGTTTAATAGAGATTCACCAGAGAGACTCGAATATTCTTTGGTTTTTAATTGCGGCGTGGGTTTTTAAAAGAAATAAATAAAAAAAAAAATTATTAAATTTTTTTTCGTAATTTTTATAATCATAAATATATATATATATTGTATGGGCATTGAGGCAAGACTATGTGCGCAATACTTTCAAAAAAGCTATTTAATCAATCATATCTTTGCTATACTTTGTTCAACTTTCTTTATTATTTTTCGGTTTAGCTATAAATGTGAAATAAAACCGCTCATTGATAAAAGAAAATCATTTCAATTTAATCAATGTCTAAGCTGTAAATCATTATTCCGGACAAAGGAATTAATAAAATTTATTTTATAAGTCATTTATTGTTAATTATCTGTTATTATCAATTAAATTTGTAAATGCCTATGAAAGTTTCAAGCGATGAAAAGAAACCAAAATGTAAACCATATTTTCGGACATAAAAGTGTAATATCTTATTTCAAGTCATACGAATTTACTCGATTTTAAACAATTATAATGATTTTAACTTTTTGCAAAAGAAGAAATACAATTTTCCTTCATTTCCGCCTATGAATTGTTAAGGATCAAATTTCCTACTGCGTCTGCTTTAAAGATTCGAAAAAAAAACCCTAATAACAGCTATAGGTAAGCATTGTTTACCTCCTAGAATACCATTAAGGGCATTTATCTTAAACTTAGCGAGTACCCACACGAGAGAACTTCTTGTTGCCTTCACACCTGCTTCCAGAACACTTATCGCGTTTCAATTGTAAAAAAGGATATGATCTTATATCACCACAATTGTATATATTTCAGATTTTGTCTTTTTTACATGTTTCATGGAAGTTTCAAGTTTTTCTTTCGTAATTTCCGTAATTAAAAACTATAGAAACCCTTAATTGTCTGCCAAGGAGTAGGGCCCGATCTTGATCCTAATGAATGTAACTTTAATTTACAAGTTTCAAAATGAGATTTTATGAGATAGCACGGTTTATAATATACGGACGACATGGATCAGGATAAAACCGACAAAAAATATAATAAAATCAATTCAATTTTTCGCACTGACTTAGCCTATGTATATATGTATGTATGTAGTTTACGGAGAAACAAGCGTATATTTCAAAGCGTTGGATATATTTTACTAATCTACTAAATTAGCTGTAATAGAGTATAATAAGCACTAGAGCTAAGAAAGAGTTAATTTATTTCTTTTCATTTTAACAAAAAAAAAGTTTCAAATCTGAAGTATGACTGGATTGAAATTAAGTTAATTTCTATTTAAAAAGACAAAAATAGATCAATAAAAAAAAACGCTTTATATATAATTCGTTTAAAACGTGCGAATGATTTATTGATTTATTTAGAATGAATTTAAATAAAGGGGTATATATAGAATAGTAGGTTTTTTTACTTAACTCATATAAAATGTAATGTAAATCAAAATTCATCGGAAATTAATTAAGAACTATTTTTATCAGTCACTTATTATATTAAAGATGTATTGCGGTGAACACCCCCTAATAAATTGAATTATATTGCAATGCTTACACATAGGTATGTATAGTAGTAGTTAACTTTGGAGTTTCTTATATAAATGATTTTCATATATACCCATATATATATATATATATATACACATAAACACATAAACTGATATATACAGACCAACTGCTGATCTATACAAATTTTTATATCAATTTCATTATTATGAATGCAGAGCAGTTTAAGACAAACATCGGAAAAGAAAAAAAAAACATACGCACACACACACACACATACAGAGTAAAAGCTAAGAGAAACTCATTTATTAATTTCGCTGTTCTTGACCGCGATCTAAAGCTTATAACAATTATGAGGATATGATTCAAAACATTCCCTACATTGGATTTAACTTTGCATAGCAGTGCGTATACGCGTATGTGTGCTTATGTGCTTTTGTTTGGATCTGAATAAAGTCAGTTAAACCGCCTGTTAGTGGTGGTAGTTTCATCTTCATAAAATGCGGTGATTGATGAAACCGAATTAAGGAAACCTTGCCGCTAAACTACGAACGAAGCAAAAAAAACAAAAACAAAAACAAGAAAAAAAAATAAAACATAAACAAAAAAAACATTTTTACAAAACAAAACAAAAAGACATAACAAAAAGGTTGCTTGCAAAACAACGCGTTGCAATTTAGTGGCGCGTATTGTGTGTGTGAGAACTCTCGTCATTGTCAGAGAGAAAATGCTTGGCGGCGCATGCTCAGACATAATAAAAATACATAAAACTTTGTGTTTTACAAACGCAGTCAAAAAGAAGGTTTTACCATTTCATTATTATTATTGTAGCTGCCGCTGTTGGTGTTATTTCTTTACCTTTTTTTTTCTTCCTTTTTTTTTGTTTTTCTTTCCTTAACTGCTACAGTTGCCATACGAAATTGGTGTTAGTGTTGTGATGATACTTTACACTTTTTTTAGTTCTGCTGCCTTTTGCCTACTCATCCAGACCTTTAGATAGTGTGTGTGTGTGTATGTGTTTGCGCGTATGTGCGTTTGTGTTTACTTGTATTGATATACGGAATTGTTATGGTTTCCATGATCATCAAAGATGACGATGATGATATGGTAGGTTGCTAGTAGGTTGGTGTTAGTGATGTTAACTGGTATACTGTTGTTGATTCTTTCGAGCCTTAATAACTGTGGGAATCGCTCTACTAAAGTCAAAATATATATAAATACATATATATTTATGTATATACGTATAGACACATATATCTATACAACAAACATGTATTAATGTTGTTGGTATTGTTTGTAGTATTCGCATGCATTTATAAGTGGTACGTGTTGCCTGCTTACGCACCAAATAATATTAAAAGTCAGATACTTTTCACTATACAAGGTACTCATATATCGGTGGTGACTTGTGCTGCAGCTTGTTATTGTTATAAATAAGTTAATAATATGGCGGAAGGTGGTCCTTTGTTGTCCTCGTTGCCATCATTTTGAATGTTTAAAAAAGCAAAACAAAAAAAAGGAAACGTATTCATGCAAAAGTACACTCATATATAGGAGAAACTTAAAAGAGATTTACGGCATTTGTAAACCTATAGCAAAGGAAGTCACGGTTTAGAGTAACTTTTCTTTTTATTTTGTCGGTTTTTATTTTTAGTTTTTTTTTTTTGTTTTGGTCAAATGCCCGTAAAATACCTCCGTAAAGCTTTAAAAAAAAACGAAAAATAACATGAAAAGCTTTTAATAAACGGACCTCCTTTTCATGCAAATATTTCTTTGCGTACATGCAAAAGGATAATCAGTCCAACATATAATAATGGCGTTTGCTTTAATTACTGCCGTTCTTTTCAATTATGTTTATGTTTATGTTTATTTTTATATGTTTGCTTTTTTATACCAAGTTTACTACTCAAGTCTTTTGTTTTCTTACATCAATTATTTCAATTATTTCAGCCCTATTTCCCTTTCATTTCAATTAACTTTACTGTTACTGTTTGTTGTAGAAAAGAAGAATGCAGTCTTTACTCATATGTTCTAAAAAAACGTATACAAAGGAAAACACAATTCGTTTAGAATTTTATTTCTCATCTTGAGTTCAACTTCGACTTTACTAAGCCATATGAGTTAAGGTATTTCATATAAAAAAAAGAAGAGTAAATGAGTATATTTTCATGACAATACATCTCTCGGACATACCTTATGCGTACGTAGTGTTCTGTGTGATATTTGTTTTTCGACTTTCTTAGAAAATACTTACCGAGATCGAAGACAAGGATGGCATTTAATTCATGTTTTAAATTATTTTTATAATAATTTTATTTGAAATATTAAAAGAATAAATTTGTATTTTCGAAATATTTTATTTGCTTCGTCATGCAAAAAGAAAAAAGAAATAAAACAAAATATAAAAAATAAGTACATGTAACAAGCTTTTAAATCTAGTTGCAGTTGAAATTACAATCTTGCACAGAACGATATCATGCAGCATCGAAAAATTGAAATGATCAAGAAACTTCATTTTGCTTGCGAGTTTCTGGTCTTTTTTTTTATCTTTAAATAAATTTATCATTTAATTTTTAACGCTACGAAATTCATGTCAAAATGTTTATACAAACGGCAGATATTCTTGTCTGCTATGAAATTGTGACTAAACATAACAGATCACATCTTTATTTTATCATAACAACCAATACTGTTGTGAATTTGGCAAAATTCTCTTTTTGACCGAACATGATTTCAAATAATTCTATTACATTTTGATATTCACATTATAAATATTTCTAATTTGTTTCTTCCGAATGGAATTTTCTAAATGTTCAAAATATATTTAGCACAACTTCTCTTGTTTTCCGTCAATCATATCATTACCGGCTGGATTTTACAATTTGTGTAATCTTTAATTGAGCTCAAGATTGAAGTGTTAGTAGCAAATTGACTTTTAGTTTATGAGCATGCAGCAAAAAAAAAAAAGAAAAAAAACACCTAAATGAATCTAAATAAGTAATAGAAATTAAATTTGTTTGTCACGAAACATTAAAAATGATTAATATTAAGTGTCATGTCCGTAGTCAGTCAGTGCCCTGTAAGAGCATTATTGTTTATTATTTTTCGATATTTTATAGAATAAATATGTAAATGAAATAATTTATAAATACATGATATAAATAATAGAAACAAAAAATAGAAACAAAAAATAAAAAAAAATTGACTTAAGAAACCATAATTTTTAAAAACTTAAATTTATAAAAACTGAAATCCAAACTGAATCGATATTTTATAATTTTTACCTTTAATTCATTTTTCATATTGCGGGTAATTGTTCGACTATAATTTGAGGGATATTCGCTTTCAAATTGTCAGGAATTTTGAGAGTCGTTGTCATAAACTCGAACCTTTACCTAACCCCATAAAAAAAGTTCAGAGATGAGAAATCGGACGATCTTGATCACCAAACCGTGAAATTGCATATTCAGGAATTTTTGATTGAAATCATATATCTTCAGCATCCATATCTCCAATTTGGCAATCATGTAAGCAAAATGTTGTAGACATCGTATAATGGATAAATTTGTATCTTCTTCGTTATTTTCACTAATAGCACCAAATATTTTTGGTTGGGTGTACGCTTCGATAATGTGTGGCCCTTAACAAATCTCTTACAGATCCAGCTTTTTGAAATCTCTTCACACTTTTGCTTATAGTTCACTCCGATGAACGATAATTTCGACCATAATCTGCTCAAAATATATGAAATGCATCTATTACAGTAACGTAGTTTTAATAGTAAGTTTTTACTATTTTAAGATGTTGCGATTCTTAAACGATTCATATTATAAAATGGCAATCATTAATTGAAGACATAATTTTCTGAACGATATTTCTGTTTTGTAAATATTGTTGAAACGACGTCACAAAATTCATATACACAAAATGGATCACTCTACATATATATGTACGTACAAGGAACATCTCTTGAAAATAAATTTTCGCGATATATTTCTGTAATTGTAATAAAGGAAAAAATTTAATCAAATTTCTCTTTTCAATTTTTAATCTTTTTCTATTTTATTTCAATATGGCCAGTCAGCGTGAGAAGGGAATGGAGAGAGAGGATGTTTATATCTAATCTAGGCCTAACCTTAGAGGTGTATATTCAATCGATACGCGTTACTCCTTTACCGAGTAATTATCATATTTGCGGTCATAACTTAATGGTAACTAAAGCATAGTCCGCCACATTGGGGACTTAATTATTATTATTATTTATTTGCTTTTTTTATCTAAACTTGGTTTTTGAAAGACGCAATAATTGCAGGATTTCATAGTTTGACTTATTTCATTGCCCCCGTTGAGTTACACGATTTTTATGTTCCTATAATAAATTTTAGAATATAATATAATATTATTCAAAATTTAGATTAAATTTCAGTTAACTGCGTTACTATATTGTAGGATATACGCAGACTTCATCATTTCAAAGCATAACATTGATATTTCTTCGAGTTACTGAGTTTGCATTCTCCGATAAGTAAAATCGATGCATTATTTACCTTGCATTCCTGTCTCAATGAAATCAATTTTCCATATTGCGATAAAGATCTTGTTAAATAAAAGAAAAATAAATATTTCTGTAATTTAACAACCAATTCACAATGTATGGATGAAGATGGATTAGGCAGCTTTTATCATGAAAACTTTACGTCTAAGTATTAAATTCATAATTTTTCTATTAAACACTTGCTATAGCAATTCTTGCTAAATAAAAAATGGAGAAATCCATGAGCTTAAAATTTGTTTTGAAAAATTTAAAAGGCAAAGAAAATATTTCTCCTAAGAGGTAAAAAGTTCAATATTAGGATACAGTGCGATCCTTCAGTAGTCATGGCGTTCACATAGACGAGCGTTTAATGACGACTTTACATAGTCCATGTCCCCGTTGATTAATTGATACGCTTAAATGCTCGATGGCCTTGAGTAATCGAAACGCTTGTATAGCCAAGACACATTTTAATCGCGCCTCTGTTACGAGCTATAAACCTGTAAATCTTGCATAGTCTGGACAAAGTATTATTCGCTCCTCCGTTATGAGTTATAAATCTATAAATCTTGTATACTCGGGACTAGCCATTAATCGGTCTTCTCTTACGAGCTATAAATCTATAAATCTTGCATACTCGGGATCGATTGTTAATCGCTCTACTGTTACAAGTTATAAAATTATAAATCTCATATAGTCGGGACCAGCTATTAGTCGCTCTTCTATAAATCTTGTATACTCGGGACCAGCTATTAACCGGTCCTCTGTTACAGCGCTTTTGCATAAGTGCAAAAAACATTTCCATAAATATGAAATCATACTTGCTTCTTCGTTATGTATACATAAAAGACTATGTGGAGTAAAATTCTTCTAGCATCGCCCAATTATTATACACTCCGGCCTAAATCACATTTTATTTTTGTATTAAGAACTCTTTCGAGTTTTAAACAAATTACATTCTTCGTAGTAATAACTTTCTTAACTGAATGTCAGTTGAAAATTGTATTCAATATCCTTGTCTCGCTTCCGAGGCCTACCAAAACCCATCAAAAATTAAAAATAATAATAATAATATTTGCCAGATATACAGGCATCAACGCTCTCTAATGGCATATTATCCGATAATATGCGCTATTAGTTAATGTTTACGAATGAGGAGACCGAATACAAAAAGTAATATCGGACATAACAGCAACACAAACAAAATGCTTGGCTCTTTACTATAAAAGACGCGAAAAAAACGCATAAATTTCAGTGTGCGGTCCGGACAGCGTCTAGCGTCTATAAATGTTTATATATAAGGCGAAGGGTTAATAAACAAAAACAAAACAGAATTGTATAGAACAGATTTTTAATAAACTGTTAATCGTATTCAAGCAAGTTATTAGATTTATCTAAACTCAATCTCCACTTATAACGTAATAATGGGAAAATAAATTTTACAAAATGTATAGATACGTTGTAAAGAACAATCTGCCACACAAGCGATACAAATGAAGTTATAATATAAATAAGACAAGGTATGTCATCACTATATTAGGGCGGATGAATTAAGGTCATGAAAAATGTTTAAAGTTTTAGATTTATCAGCCTTGTGATCCTTTTTTCTTTTTTCTTGCAAATGCTGGCCACGCATTTAGCTACTTTTTCTCGTGAGAACACTCTTAGTATCAATTGTAATTTCCTATCGAAATTTTTAATGGCTTTTGTCCTTTCCTTCTGATCGATATGAACAATTTTTTATTGTCTTTTTTATATGTATATATATATAAAAATATCCATCTTACTTATATACAATCAAAAATTCATAACCTTCTTTTTGAGTTTTGTTCATATCGAGCTTCAGTTTCCTTTCGATTTACTTAGCTAATGTTACTTATAATCTTCGTTTATCTTATTAATATTATTAATACAAATATTTCATTACATTATACTGATCTTTTTTTTTTTCTTTAGCTTTTTAAAAACGGGCCAAACAAATAAAAAAGAAAAAAAAACGAATCAAAATTTATACAATTTTTGCATAAGATCTCATAAAATTAATGTTTTTTTATGAGATCTCAGCGGTAGTCCACACTTTTGAAAGCAAGTTGCCAAAACACCAATAAACTAACATCACATCATTACTACTTACAAATAAACAGACAACAGAGTAAGAAAAAGAATAAGAATAAGAAGAAGAAAAAGAAGAGTATGTGACAACAATACTACCGAAGTACTTAACAGTGGCACTATGGTTGAATATCCTTAAGCATGGTATGGTACAAAGGCATACATATACACACATATATATATATATATATATATTTATATACGTATACGTATATGACTATATCCATATGTGTTTGTGTGTGCGTTTATATATACATATATATATATATATATATATATATATATATATATATATATAT
>KK351020.1:2314575-2462421 GCA_000671755.1 Glossina brevipalpis | reverse complement strand
ATATATATATATATATATATATATATATATATATATATATATATATATTTTTCATATACATATGTATCGCAGACATGAATGTATAGACATGTTTATAAAAATTTGCATAGCATCACCTTAAAATACAAAAAGATGTAAAACCTTTTTATAGCGTTCACATTGTTTTGTATTTTTGCAACAAATACATGTATATGCACATACATACATACATACACACACACACACACACACACAAAGATCCAACTTGAACAATGAGTATATTTAAAGTTTTGCGTACGCATATCAATTTAACGATCTTTAACCGACTGACTGACTGAATGAGCCTGAAGAAGTTGAATGCTGCAGTTGCTATGGATTGTTGGCTGACTTAGTTGGTTGGTTGGTTGGTTGGGTGATTGTGTGTATAAGAAAATTGTGTATAAAGGCGAGTAAGTGTCGGGCGGCATATATAGATTTGTATGGGGATGAGTGTTGTGCAGGCTTGTCAAAGTGGTTTCGCTTTGGCACCCCACAGTGCAAATACTTTAACCGATTACCAATCTCAAGCACTCGTTTATTTTAATACGCAATAAAACTAAAAGTCAGCACAACCTTTGTTTAAATTGCACAAACGCAACACACACACACTCACACACGCACGCACACACACACATATGCATATATACATGCATATATACATCCATGCATACATTCTCGTGTGTATCTTCACACATGCATGTTATGCATGTTGCCCAACAAGAAAATAAAAAAAAAAAAATAAACAGAAATCACAAACAAACAAACACAAAAAAAACAACAACAAAAAAAGAGTTTACATTGAATGCTACAAATGTTTTCAATGCGACATGTAATAATTGTTTGTTTATTGTTGTTGATCCACAATAATATTTATTTTCTAGTGCGTTTTTCTCAAGACTTTTTTATGCATAAAAAAAAAAAAAAAAAAAATGAGAAAAACATCCACACAAGTACGGTATACTTTTGCTTACATACTCGTCCATTATTTTGATTCTTTTTCCTTCAACCCAAAAGGAAATCGAAAATCTGTTCACTTATGCTTACATATATGTACGGATTATGAATGCGAGTATGTATATATATGTACATAATATTGACTATTTAGTTCTGTATTTATTCTGTTTGTCCGTTTGCTGCTTTGTGTCTGTTTGTCTGTTTAGCTTTAAAAGTGTAGTTTATTTAAGCATATATTCTTTTGTTTAACGATGTTTATCACATTGTTGTGATATCATTGTGGTAAGTTGGTCAGAGTTCTTTTTTTTTTCTTCTTCTTTTTTTCTTTTGCTTTTTTCGCATATTATTTTAAGCACCATGCTGTGGCGCTTCTTATACTGATGTTGTTGTAATATGTATATACTGATTGTCTTTTTAAAGCAAGTAATGATTTTTCTTTTCTTCCTTTTTTTCTCCTTTTATTGCTTTTAAATTTTCTACACTAGAAAATAAAAAATCCAACAAGTGAGAATGACTTTGACTCTTTAGTAAAGTAAGCCACACGGTGGGATTAAGCATGACATCTCTTTATCCCAATTCTTATGACCAAAATAACAAACTCGATACTTAACAAAACTTATTTCTACGGTTGAAGGCATCTTATAACTACGGGTGAATTAAATTAGGTTAGATTTTGTTTTCAACCGGAGTTATAAACAGAAAGAGAATTTATTGAGTCTTTTTATATTTTTCATCGACCTTAATGATTGATTTAAGCTTATTGTTGCATTTCTTCGCAAAGTTTCATTTAAGCTTTCTTGTTGACTTTGCCAATCTTAAGGTCATTAATCTGACATAATTACTTCTATATATAATGAATCTTCTAACATTACAAATAAATTTACTACTACTGATTTATATTAGCTTAAGCTTCCATGGGCTCGAATAATCACAGAATGACCTTAGTAGACACATATTCAGAGAATCATTTTATGAATCAATTTACACTCGCGTGGCCATCTGCTGTCTGTATACATTCATCTTCATATTCATATATGATTCGTCATACTCTAGATATTTTTATAAAAGTCCTCAATCTTAACACATTTTTGGCCCAAGAGTAAATCTTATAAAAAATGAATCGGATCAAATCGTTTTTTGCAATCGATTCCCATGTAAATGGAATTTTGGGAAAAACTTGTAATTTTTTGTCTTTCTTAAAAAAAATCGGCTAACAGTAGTATTTTGGTACACTAAATAGATATCAAAAAATTTGAATGATTTGCAGCGAACGATTACTCTTTTCTCTCCTCTTCTATATAAAACTTCTTATAAAAATCAAAGCCTATCGTATGTCGATAAAGTTCAATTATTAATATTTTGTAATGAACATTATTCCAAATTAATTGTTCAATATATTGTTACAATTCTGTCTTTTGTATTTTTCCTTTAGGCTTAGTCCGTATCGCTAGATCGCGAAAAGCATAAATTTTGTATCTACAACTACTCTATTTATTAAATAATATTTACAATCCCGATGATTTTCACAACTTATTAAAAAGAAACTAATTCTTTTCACATCCAAAAACTT
Source organism: Glossina brevipalpis (assembly GCA_000671755.1). Classification (NCBI taxonomy): domain Eukaryota; kingdom Metazoa; phylum Arthropoda; class Insecta; order Diptera; family Glossinidae; genus Glossina; species Glossina brevipalpis. The sequence goes on along the minus strand of KK351020.1, from coordinate 2,459,879 downwards.
CTGCCAATAATTTTATTCTTCTCTTTTACAGCTGCAAGGTGTCAGATCGTGCTTCTTTTACTGACAGCTGCAAAGGGTGCCAGATTGCGCTTCTTTCATTGACAGCTGCAAAGGGTGCCAGATTGTGCTTCTTTCATTGACAGCTGCAAAGGTGCCAGATTGTGCTTTTCGTAACACAAATTTATTATAATACATAAATATATTATTTTAGGTATATAGCACATTAATCTATTTCTCAGACCTCCTTTCCTATAAAAACTAAGTAGTTTATAACAAAGTTTAGCTTTTAGTATTTAATGACGAAAATGGATAAAGAATTGTATTAAGCGAGGTGATGTAGGGTACTTCATAAACGGCATTATATACATAAATAATATTTCGCGGGGACATAAGAGTTACATGATAATTGCTACAATCATATTTAATCGTTCAACGAGAATTTATTTAGTATATTACTGCTCTTTTCTTTAGAACTTTTCTGTGTAAGAAACTTTTTCAATATTAAATACTTACTTATGTAGGTCAACAGATCGTACAGTCAGTGCATGTTTTGCTTTGGTTTTATTATTCTTCTACCCAAGATATGATACAAATATAAAGTACTCTTTTTACGTCTAAGGATCCTCATCAGAATGTTCATTGCCGAACGTCGTTTATAACAGAAAGATTCTTTTACGAGGATTTTAGGTCACCTTATTGAATTTACATATATATATCGGGAACATTAATTTCTTACAAATTATTTCAAATATGACCTACAGAGGTTTACTGCGGTAGGTAAAAGAAAAAATGGGGTCCTACCTTACAATCATGCTTACAGTTAATATTATATATTTTATTCACTCCTTGCACTTCCATGTTTTAGTGGTTGAAATTATTTTGTGGCATTAGCTGTACTTTTAAACTATAAAAATTGGAAAAGTTTAAATTTGTGTAGATTCTTGACTTAATTCTGTTATATGTCCGTCGTAGATTGTATACAAAAACAATGGTAAAATCTATCATAACTCCCGATTAATGAATGTATATTTGGCAACTCTGAACGAGAATATATATTAACCCAGTTATAAAACGGCGAGAATTCTTTACGGATTTGTGATAAATATTTATTATTATTATTGTTATTATTATTATACTCTACACTCATGAAATTAATTCTTAGTCTAGAGAGATAAGAGCACTAGAGCACAGCCTAGGCTATCAGCTCGTTGCTTTTTTTTTCATTTATTGGCTATGAAAAATTTGAATCCACGTATGCTGACTTGCTAACGACGCTTCTTAACAATTCAGTCACAGTTTCGGCCATTGTGATAAATAAGTTGATTATACATTTCTTTTTTAGGTAATATCGTCTATAACCAACTTCCGGATCGTAAATCGTTGCGCCTTGGAGCGAGCGTCCAAAAAGAAAAAGAAAAAAGGAATGGAATTTAAAATTTAGCCCTTTTTGAATCCATTTTATTTTGTGCTGCATCTCGTAATAATATGTGTATTCCTTAATAAATTAGACGGGAATCTCGGCAGAAGAACGGTAGTCGTTTAAATTTTGTTCACACAAAAAAAGGAAATTTTACGTTAGTCTAAAATGTGTCGGCAGGGATAGACAATTACGGTATCGCTAAGGAACTAAACATTTCCTATATAATAGTATATCGACGAAAAGTGGCAAATTATCTGCCTACTTAACAACCTGTTACAGTAATGTGCGAGAATTATTGTAATCGAAGCGATTAAAAGCTCCAAAGCTCCTGCAGGTAATAAAAGATAAGTTCAAGAAGATACCGGATACCGGAAAGTGTTTACGTACGCCGCGCTGAAGCATATACTTCACTCAGATTTATTTAATTTCAAAATAACTTGATTAGAAAAGATTTTCATGAATCTATATAAGGAGGGTGTTATTATGAAGGTTTCAAAATTCACTTATAAAAGTCATTCATTTTTCATTGAAAATTTCACGTCTCTCTGCATTAATGTCGCGAGAGCGATAGTAAAAAACTATCAAACTAAGATTGACGTCCAAAAAATACTCAGCTTATACCTTTAGTTTTTTCCACCAAAAACCTCAACGTCTTCTTAGGCAATGTAATAATGTAATCTCTTGACCGCTAAAAAAAAAACAAGTGAGAATATTATATTCGGCTGTACCGAACCTTTTATACCCATCACCTTTATCTTAAAAAAGGAGGAAAAACTAATTTGTAATAAGTGGGCGTAGCAATGAAACAACTTCCAATGTTTCTACCAAATTTGAAGCCGATATCTTCATTTTTACGGCCAGGACAATGTTTACCACAGACATTACACAAGCGGACAGACGGACATGCTTAAATCGATTGTAAATATGATGCTGATCAAGAATATATACACTTTGTGGGGTTTCTGAAGTTTCCTTTTGGTAGTTACAAACCAAATGACAAAATGAAATATACCCTTCACCTTCGGTGGTGGGTATAAAAAAAAGAGAAACTAGTATTAGTTAAGGATATTGACATACTTAGAAATCATGTCCTCAAGTTAATTTCATAATTTTATTGTACATGATACAAGAAAAAAAAAGTACCCCAAACTACAGTAATTGTATCAAATAACTTCAAATGGAATGCATTGTACGAATACGTGCAGCTATTATAACAAAAAAAAAAGGAAAAAATCTCTGACTTCAAGACAAGCTATAAATGACAAGAACGTTTTTTCTTATTTATTTATTTTATCTTATCAACGGTATCACATTTTAATTAATGCCTAAACTTATTACACAAAATAAAAAAGAAGAAAAAAAAATTATTTCCTTTGGCTACAAAACTCAACTTAGTACTCTTATCACGTAACAAATTCATTCAAGAAACGAGAAAGCAAGTAGAAAATCATTGGTTATCCAAGCGAACATCCTCTCAATTAATAACCGAAATTGAATCTAAAGCGCAGAGCCATCGTAGCGCAATGAAAATTGTAAAGATTTTTAACGCAAACAAAATACTGTCATAGAATTGTTTTCTTACATCACTTGGACAACAAACTAAACGCTTATCACTTGCCTCAACATGACAACAACAGTATATAAAAAAGCAATGCAGACACATGACTACTGTTGCCAGGTATGTATGTAAGACTGCGTAAGGTCGTGTCACTAGTTTTATGACATGACAACAAAACAAGAAACGAACCCACTTAACTGATGCCGAAAAAATTCCGTGAAATTTTTATCTTTTATTTTGTTTCTATTTTTTTTTTTTTTTTTTTTTTTTTTTTTTTTTTTTTTAATACAAAAATATCACTTTTTTCTTTCCTTAAAATTTTAGACGTGGTCGTGGTGGTATCATTGCCACCCTGATCGATATAAGGACATAGAAAATAAAATAAAATAAAATGAAATAAAAAAAGAAAAACGAATTTATCTAAAACAGTGCTTGTACCATAGGGGATGAAAGATCCTTAACACGATCTTTCCCACATTTTTACACATAGTGTAACCTTTAATAGAATGATCACATAACTGGCTGGAAGTACTTTTCAAATAATATTTACTTTTATGTGGACAATAGATTTGCCGACTATCGTCCAAGATTTGTATGTGTGTGCATGTATTTGTTCTGTGTGAGTGCATACGTGTTTGGGCCATTTAAAGGCTAGACCTTGGGTGTAAATATGTTTATGTCTTTGTCTTTTTTGCCTCTTCTGCACAATCGAAACATATTGTCTGCTATGTAAACATTTGTATGTATCTATATGTATATGTATATATATATATATATATATATAGACACTCGTAGACGTTCCCCTTTTGTGACACCCACAGTGAGAAAGCAAAAAAGCCATAACTCATTCAACTTGTAATGTCTTAATTCACTACTTTTTGCTGCTCTTTTATTTATTTATTTTTCTTTTCTTTTCTTTTCTATTCTTTGCTAACAACCTAACTGTTTAATGGATTACATTTTTATTACATTTTCTTAGTTCGCGTTGTTTTTGTAAACACTTTCCCAGGCCTTTTAAATCTGTTTTAATAGTTCATTTTTCTTTTTTTGTTGTATTTATTTATTTATTTTTCTTTTTTCATTATTATTACTGGTTAAGCTTCAACACTAGTGTTGATTTGAAAGCAAAAAATTCATAATATTTTTTATTTATTATTTTACATTGCTTATGTCCGCTAATATGATTTACATATCGGAGCAAAATTCGAAAACAAAGTTATTTTGAATTGTTTTTTTCTATAACAACGTTCACTAGGTAAAGGAAAAACCAAACTACGTCGCTGCAATAATAGTTTTTCTTACATTAAATATAATTAATTAATCACAAGGGCTGTTATATTTTACATACAAATTGAGAAGTAAATCAGTAATAAAATCAAAATTCACAAAGGGCGAATCACTTTGTTTATAATTACTAAAAAAATATGCCGCATCCTTCAGTTGTTATGCAAATTCAGAAGTTTTTATTAACATAAAAGTTTTAATATTGACTCTAATTAGATTAACTAACCAAAGTCATACATGCGTATCCTAACTTTTTTTTTTTTTGGAAAAGGAAAGCCACACAAAAATCATTTCTTGTTTTTTTTTTTTTTTAACTAAGAAAAATCTTATCTTTTGATTATTTGCCTTATTATGCTCCCACAAACAATCCTAAGGAACACTTCAATTACTTCAATTAAAAATGACCCAAATAAAGGTTATTGATACAAATTGATATGAACGTATTCGTTTACCCTGATTTCGCCTTCTAATGAAAAATTTGATATTTTAAGGCAAAAAAAAAAAAAAAAATTATAAAAAAAAGTAAAAAAAAATTTATAAAAAAAATAAAAAAAAATTATAAAAAAAGTAAAAAAAAATTTTAAAAAAACTAAAAAAAAAATTATAAAAAAAGGAAAAAAAAAATTATAAAAAAAGTAAAAAAAAATTATAAAAAAAAGGAAAAAAAAATTATAAAAAAAGAGTAAAAAAAAAAAATTATAAAAAAAGTAAAAACAAAATTACAAAAAGAGTAAAAAAAACAATTATAAAAAAAGTAAAAAAAATAAAAAGACGTAAAAAAAAAATTATAAAAAAAAGTAAAAAAAAATGATAACAAAATCTTCAATCTTTTTTTTTAATGTTTTACTCCCTTGTAAGAACTAAGTTACGGTAGAACTTTGCATCTAACAAGAAAAAAAAGAAAACAAAGAATACTTTCAGTTCAGTCTCGAGTGACAATTTTTAATGCACAACTCTACTCTGCGTACGACATTTCCTAGTGAGATATAGCGAAAGTTAATTAATTTCTATTAAATATCGTATAGTAAATATTGTATAGCACGTTAGGATATCTAAAGTACATTTTTACATTATTTGATTGCACTTTATAAGTGATACCGTTTTAATATAAAAAACGCAATTTTTTGTATATAAGCACATGATCCGATTTAGTTGATTATCGAACTTAATAAGTTGATTTTATTAAGGAATAGCGGCTAAAAATCTTCATGCTACAACAAAAATATATAAATTATGAAGTCTTTCAGAAGTCTAAAGTAGTCCTTGTAATGGGTAAAAAATGAAGTCGCGATTTCCCTGCTCATTATTTTTTCCGCGCAAAAGTTCTCTTGTGTTTGAATAAAACATTTTGAATGGGTTTTGCAAGATAGGATTGAGCGGTGTCATACCAAAAAAAAAAAAAAAAAAAAAATACCCTAGAATGGCTTTTTGCATATTGCAGACGTTTTCCCTTTAATGATCAACTCAGTTATATTAACTATTCTACTTAAGGTCTTCTAATAACGATTTCGTTGGAGCCACGCAAAGTACATTCAACTGATTTCCATAGCGAAAGCGCCTTAGATATACGATCTAAGTGTTTAGATACGGTAGCCTGCGCTTTTTTCATTTGTAGTAAGGATACAACGGTTCATTTCTTCTAATTAAGTAGGAAAAATTGCGTTTGATGCAAATTTCATTTTACCACCAGAAAATTTTATCTATTTAAAATTCAAATAACTAAGCGAGATATCTTAAAACCCAAAGATAATACTTTGACATGAAGGAGTCATCATGTCATCTTAATACGATATATTGGATTGGCGACTAAGTAATTGCCGGTTTCTTCAATAAAATGAAAGGTTTTTTTTTTACTTGAAATGAAGTGTAATCTATAATGTATTTTCCATTTTGTTCGATGATCTTTTGCCATTTCTCTGACAACTTGAAAGTTTCACGCTCGTAGAAAGTCTGATCCTTTTCGGCCAAAAACTGAGTTAAGTGAGATTTTACAGCATCCGCATCGTTGAAAGTTTTACCACAAAGGGAGTTGGCCAGGGATCGAAATAAGTGGTAATCCGATGGCAGAAGATAAGAACTATATAGTGGGTGTACCATCAATTGCCAATGAAGATCCATCAAGTTTCACCGAGTGGCCGAAGAAATGTGCGGTATAGCATTGTCCTGGTGGAAAATGACACCTTTGCGATTGATCAATTCTGGTCGCTTTTCCTTGACCGCTGCATTCAATTTGTCCAATTGCCGACAGTAGACGTCCGAATTAATGGTTTGGTTCCTTGGAAGCAACTCAAAATACACCGGACCTTTCCAATCCCACCAAATTGACAGCAAAATCTTCTTTTGTTGGATATGTGCCTTTGAAGTGGTTTGCGATGACTTATTAGGCATGCACAGTGATCGTTTTCGATTGACATTGTTATACGCAATCAACCTTTCCTCTCCAGTGATGATTCGTTTTAAAAACGCAGGCGCTAATGCGCTTTCTCAGATGAATTTCTTTCAAATCGTGCGGAACCCAAATATCCAGTTTGTTAACGAAACTGACAAGTTTTAAATGCTTCTCAATGGGTGTATATGAAATATTTAATTTCTCTGCAATCTCCCGTGTAATTACATGGCGATCGGCTTCGATAATGGTTTTGATTTCATTCTCATTAATCTCAATTGGTCGACCTGAACGTTGGTCATCTTTAAGAGAAAAATCTTCAGCACGGAATTTTTCAAACCAATTTCGGCATTGTCTTTTTTTAAAGGCATCACGTAACTTTTTGGCGGCTTGCACTGCGTTCTTTTCTTTACGAAAATAATAAAGCAAAATATGGCGGAAGTGTTCACGTTTGCACTCCATATTAATGTTGAGGTAAAAAAAAAACTTTAGTAAAATATCTACGCAATGAACTTGTAAAGCTAGATAAGGATGACAGCTGACATGTATAAGAAGAAGAAGATTACAACATTTACAGATATCATAAAAATCGAAGTGAGACACATCTATAAATGAAATCGTCAGTTTCTTAGTTGCCAACCCATTATAATAGCACTGATATGATCCTCTCCTTTTGGGGAGAACATTTCAAATCCATTTAAAAATTTATTAATGAAGACTCATTAATCTAGATTGAAGAAATCTACTATAGGTTTCCTGGTACTATTAATACTAAGCCTAATATATAAATATCCATGCAAATGATAGGATTGATATATTTGGATTATTTGAAAGGCTTAATATTTATTTGACAAACCAAATCTTTGCGAATATAATCAAAATATTCACGTTTATCAAACTCGCATTACACAGGTTATGAGACAATTAATTGATTCCCTTTTTCTTTATATTATAATAATAAAAGAAAAGAAAAAAAGAAAAAATGTACAAAACGCAAAGATGGGGAGGAAAGGAATAAAAGAAAGAAAATCACTGCCTTACCTATTATTTGTTCACTTTGAAATTAATGATGTTTCTTTGCTTGTTTCAATAAAGAACGGAAACATTTGCATAAAATCACACAATCATAACAACGACAACAACAGCAGAATAACAAAAGAAGAAACATGAACATACAAAATCATTAACGGCAGCGACAGTGGGCGATCAAGCCAGCACTTGAGGCTGTTGAATGCAGTTAACAAGTGTCACGTTGGACACATAAATTTTTTTTTCTTTTCTTTTTGAACTTAAGAAAAAAAAGAAAAAACAAAAGAAAAAGAAAAAGAAAAGAAAAGTTTAATAAACGTTTCGAGTAAACGAGAAAAAAATGAGAAAGAGACAGACAGATAGACAGGCAACTGTTATGCTACATTCACACTTTTAAATAAGCCTTTCGAATGTGAAGTCATGTGTGTTTGTATAGATTTCGGGCTACAACATGAATAAGAAGCGATCAAAACCAGCCAAAGACAAGATAAGTAGATAAGATTTGTGTTTGGTGGTACGATGTGGTATGTATTCATAATGGCCTGAAAACACAAAAAATAAAAAAAAATGTAAAAAAGCAGACGAAAGAGAATAACTGGCTGCACAAAATTTGGACCACAAACGTTATAAATATTAACCCGAAATAAGGTGTACTAAGGTATGAGTTTTCATTTTCAATCCTGTTCTTTTCCGTCCTTTGTTTTATGTAAAATTAAGCATCGTCGCTTTTTTCGGCAATACGGCTTATATGTATGAATGTCATGTTGCTGTATGTTTTACTAACCGCAACAACTAATTCTGAACAAGCGAGCATCCATCCATTCACCAAACCCCCAACATCATATAAACCACACCACACCGACCCTATATACTTAGAGTGACGTACATTTTTAAACAATGACCAAGATATTGGTGAGATGATGCGATTCTTTCTTTTTTTTTTTCGTCGCACTGCTATCAAGCAAGAACCTGGTTAACAATGCTCAAATGTGTGAAACCAAATTGTATTGCAAACACATCACTCTGCCAACAACTACAATGTAAAGAAGATTCATTCATGTTTTCAAATCCATGCGTATATATGCATACACATATAAATTGTGTGATATATATATGTAGAATATATATATATATATGTATGCGTATGAGCTGTCTTAGACCCTGGTTGGGGTTTTTGTCTTCTGCTAACCCTGTGTATACGCACGCTGCCCGATCAATATAATTCGTTTAGTGTGAACGCATGTCAGTCCGTGCAGATATAAAAGAACTGAAAGGAAAAAAAAACCAAAAACAAGCAACAACAACAAATAGATGTATGTGAGAGAAATAAAAATTTTATGCCGGTCGGTTTTTACAAAAGGATTATAAGGGTTTAAAGCTTCTTCTGTCTATGTTTTTTTTTTCGTTCTTCTTAGCTTGTTCAAGCAACAATAAAACAAATTCCAAACACAAACCAAATATTTGCAAACATTTTTTTCTTTCTTTGTTTTATATATATATATATGTATATATGTATATATATATATATATATATTTTTTTTTTTTTGTTATTGTCACTTTTGTTGAGCCGAGAGATCTTAAACTAAATATTTGTGCAAATAAACGAAAAATTTCGCATATTTTTGGCAATTCTTTAAGATACTCAAGACCATTGTTTGAATTTCAGATTTGGTAAACGAGAGGCTTGCTGTCAACCCTATGCCAAATACCAGTAAGGTGATGTACACTCAACTCTGCACAATACAATTGAATGTTGAATGTGTAGCTCTATATTCTTGGGCAAATATAAGAATTTATTTTTATTATATTTTTATCACTATAACGTACCTGCGACAATTAGGCTAAAGTAAAATCCTTTAAAAATATTTTAAGTATTTAAAAACAACTTTGCTTTCTTTTTATATTCATGAAATTTCAATACATTTTCAAGCGTCATACGCGTTTTTTCTTTTTTGTTTTCTACCACTTTTACGAATTACGTCAAACGCGTGTACTATTGCGCTTTCGCAAGCGTGTTTTTATATTTTGCAAGTTGCGTATGCGCACTCTAAAGAATTGATCTTTTGCGTTCGCCACTTATATGTAATTTTTTTTGATGCTTTCATTAAAACTTTTAAATGATCTTAGATCATATTTCAACGATTACTCGTTGTTATGACACATCGTTAAACTATTCTCACATTGAGAATTCTTTCCGAAAAAGACAATTTTGTGTTTGTTTGTTTTTTCTTTTTTTCTTGAATCTGGAAATATATTGTAAAGTAGATATGTATGAACAATTATTATAGCAATAACACTCATCTACCAATCACACTAACAACAAGACTATCTCATCGAACTGTTAACCATAAGCAGCAGAAGAAGCAGCAGCATCAGTGTTTAATATATGTAGTTTTATTACTGCCTCCGCATTGCTTCTGCTTTTTAACTGCTAACGTATTGGCTGCTGCAGAGGCATTATTATTATCACACTGAAGCTCATTGTACATATTGTTTGTGTATATTCATGTGGGTGTGCATGTATGTATGTGTGTGTGTGTTCATGCTGCTGCTGCTGAGTTTTATGGTGTTTAAAACGAGATCAAATGTGATAGCGCCAGCCGTGATTACACTCATAGCCTGAGAGACCTATTTCTTGCCTTAAGAAATATATACACATAAGTGAATATATTTACGTATATAAAAATTTATCCATCTCTATCCTTATAATCCCACTTCATTTCACACATATGAAACATATTAACAGTTTCCCCTGCCAAATATTAGCGAGTATACAAAATTTATTATTTTATCTGTAACACATAACTATTTCATTATCTTTGCTTGCATGAAGCAATAGATTAAGCTTGACAAAATTTAACATTTTCCGATCGATTTTATTAAATCTAAATCATATTGATTTTCTGAAGGTCGAAGAAGAGTGTTGTTAATCTAGTTCATGTTTGTTTCGACTTGGAATTATTTTAATTACTTTTCTATCTATGAATCGACTTTTAAGAAAAGTGTTCAACTTCTTTTAGATCTGTAATTTTTGTAATCTATAATGCTCTTTCAATTTTGAAAATTCTGATTATGCGACCTATTAACACCCGAATTTCAAGGTAACTAGTTCATAATAAAAAAAATGTTTCCTTGCGCAATTATTACTGCTATAATATCTGCTACTATTGCTACTACTATTGGTATCACTATTACTACCACTAAAACTACTGCTACGACTACTAATACTACTACTAATAGTACTAGTACTGCTACTACTAGAACTACTACTGCTATTAATACTACTACTGCGATTAATACTATTAATACCACTACTGCTGTTAGTATTACTATTACCACTACTAAGGCTATTAATAATACTATTACTGCTACTACTACTACTAATATAATTACTACCACTACTACTAAAACTACTACTGCTAATAATACTAACACTACTACTACTGCTACTACCACTACTATTAATACTACTACTACTACTAAAACTACTACTACTACTACTAAAACTACTAATACTACTACTAAATACCACTACTACTAAATACCACTACTACTAAATACCGCTACTACTAATACTAGTACTGTTACTAATACTACTACTGATACTATTACTACTTTACTCTTTTTTTACGCGAATTTTTTGTTAACGTAATGTCAATTAGAGTTTTGATGAGTAAAACACATATCAATCTCGGCAATCCATTTGTTTTAGTTGTATTAAGATGAATCATTATAGGCTTTCAAATTTCTTCACTTTTTCTAAAGTCTACCGGCTTCAAAACATTTTGCGGTTAGGGAGAGCGTTGCAATATAACTTTCCCTCAAAAATAAAGTTTCCACAGATATTGTGTACTTTTTTCAAGCTTTTTTCGCCTTTTAACACAATGATTATTAAATTTTCTGAATTAGTATGGACCGAAATCACATGACAGAAGATACGTTTGGCGATAGCTCATATAGTATTGTAACTACATTGTCATTATTCATACTGTTTTTTATTCTCTTTTTCTTCATACGCAGTTCTCAAATCAGTCAAGTCAAAGTGGAGTGTTTATGAATGTAAGTCGCCAACATCAATGATTCATTAATCTCCATTTCCTTAACAAAATCAAATACTATTTAATAAAGTAGAGAATAGATAAATAAATAGTATAATAATTGTTACTTGCACCATCACCACAACTATTGTTACTTCTATTTTATTATTGCTACTTGTATCTTTTTTCTCTATTACTTCTTCCACTCACGATTTGCTTCCATTTACTGCCACTAAACATTTTGGAAGTAGCAGATTTACTAGAGCAGGTTTAGGCATTAAATTTATGCTAAAAATTGAACTTCAATAATGAACAGCGTAGATTAACGAACCAAAATAATTTACTTATAAGATCATCTTCTAGAAACGAATTCTAGTTCCATATCGTAGAGAGGAAAACAGAAAACAGTTTAAATTCTGTACTTTTATATCACGTTGATCTGTGTCAAAAGGCTAATAGACATTTGAAATTTATTTCAGATAATTTGAGGTGAATAAACCAAAATCTGATATCAAATCAAAAGTAACTATCGTTTGAGTTTCCGAATGTCAGTAGGTTTCAGATTGCGCTTGTCAAAATTTCCCAGTTTCGTTTCTAAATGAAGCAAATTTTTCAAGCAAATGCTTATCCTCTCTTCTTATAAAGACTGTTAATAAACATTGAATAGTTTTTTTTTTTTGTTTTGTTTCTGCAGAGCCTTTACTTTCTCAACCAGCGAGCAGTTGCTTGTATAGAAGCAATCACTTTTGAATTTCTCTCGACTTCCAGACGTGTCACATCTAAGTGTTTAGATGGAGATTTATATTAAAGCCTTAATAGCTTTGTAAGTTCTTCTCGCTGTTTTACCATACGCCTTCATTGGATAATATTTTCCATTATTTTTTTTTTAAATGTTTTTTAAGTGTCTTCACTCTCTGCCCTTCCGTGTCAAATCAACCAAATTAAATTTTTTTTCTAATCAATTCTAATCAACGCTAGCAATAAGTGACTTTCAGCAGCACTTCTTTTCAAATTAGACATGCACTCCTACAAGGACTTAATTCGCCATATTTAATAGTCAAATAAATTATGTTCTTTATACTGCATTGAAATGATAGCCGAGAGATAGTACTTAGTTACGACGAACGACAATCACAATATGATGTAGTAGGCTTGTAGTTTTGAGTTCGGTCTTAATTTAGAAATCCTTAAAAACTTCATAGCAGATTTGATAAAACTAAAAACATCTAAACTCGAATCTTTCGGTCTATCAATCCAGCTTACATAAAATTACAAAATTATAGACAAAAAAAAAAAAATCTTAATAACTTCCATGACATTATTAAGTATATTTAGTATTAATTCATAAACAAATTATTCAGTTACAGCATAAACATCTCAAAGTTAAGTAAGTAAAGTGTTAATAATTCGACTTAAGAGACATACAAATTTCTCATCTACTTATGTTGTTCGCGCTACTTTAACTGTTGTTCATGTATGTTCGCATTTGTGGATGATATTGCTTGACTATCCTCTGATATGTTCCGTTTATATTCTTATATAAAATTGTGTGTATATACGAGTTAACAATTTAGTTGATGTGAACTTACATACATGCACATGCAGAATCGTTGCTTAAGTTTTTTTGTTTGGCCCTTGTCAGTGAATGAATGGCCAGTTAATCGGACGGCCATCCTTTTGTAGACAGTGGCTCATGGCCATAATTTAAGGTTTGCTGCTGACTTTGCATGTGTGAGTGTTGCTTCAGATTTCAGGTCACATTGTTAAATATATATATATATATATATATATATATATGTTGTGCTCCTCCGTATCATTCACAAACAAACATTAGCACCGCCACCACCACCAACTTGGTCAACGTTTTTATTGTTTGCATTTAGAGGCGCTCTTCTGTATATTTCGTTAATCATCGTGTGAAGATATCCACAAAAATGCTTTGTTTAATTCTTCAATTTTTTATTTTCTTCAATACTCTTTTCTTCTTCTTTTTTTGTTTTTTTTTCTTTTCAAGTTATTTCACAATTCTGCCTTTCCTTTGGCGCTGTTCAGTTTGGTTGTTTGACATTCAATCCTTAATTTAGATGCTTTTGCTTATTTCGGTTTTTTAAATAAATATTTCGCATTTTATTTCCATTCAGTTATATGTCGACTTGTGCAGGCCGTTATGATGTTTTTGGCGGTGTAAGGCTTTTGTTTGTTTGGTGTCAAGTTTATCAAATGTTTTGTGGAATATTTTTAAAGCTTTTTTTGTTATTATTATTATTCTTTTGCTCGTAGATCCAACATCTTTTTTTTTTTTTTGCTTAATTGTGTGCTCTGTACCGCTAATGTGCTTGTAGGATTTTTGTAACTATTTAAAAAAAAGTTTAAATTGATTTAACTAAAATTTCGAAAATCGTACTCAAGGATTTAAATTACAAGTATAAAGGAAAATATGTTACGCGATATTAAAAGACTAGTACTTCATATCAAACCTAAAAGAAGTTGAACTCTTTCGTTTTATTTTTTAGCAAATTGACAAATTTTTTTCCATTTTTTTTTTTAATTATATCAACTGAAAAGTCTGTATCTTTTTTGTTGATTCATAATGAAGTCCAAAGAAATTTCGAGATTTCTCTTCATTTAAAGATTAGTTCACTTATTTGTCTTCTTAAACAGAATGATAAATATTTGACTTATCAGTTTGCTTCAAATGGATAAAAGCAGAATGTCCATTACTCTATAGGTTACTATATCTTTCACTTTCTTTGCGAAATTTCATTTTCATTTTCAATTAATCGCTTATAATTATTGTAAAAAACACCTTTAACAATTTGTTGATCAACCAAGATTGTACCGAGAAATAACGAATCGTTCATAATCAAGTCTTCGCTGGGAAAGTTTTGAAAAAGAAAAAAAAGGATGCTATTTGGTCTGCTAGCTTATTGCGGCTTAAGCTTGAGATTTAAAAAGACTTTATTTTCTAGTTATTTCACTAAACTGGGTGCAGGGAACTTTTTATGATATATTCGTAAATTGTTTCACGTTAAAATGTGTTCCCGTATATCATCATCAGTAACAAAAATGATAATTAAGCGAAAGTAATAAATTTTTCTAGTGAATACAACTCGATTTATTCTACTTACTTATAAACACAAGCAGGCAGTCACGTATCTGAAAATTTTGGTCGTATTCTAAAAATGTTCAATCTTAGGAAACTATGGGTAGATAAGCAAGATATTCTGCATGGTGACCGTAATACTTTTCTGTCTTGCTCGTGCGAATACTTAAAGAGTTATTTCTTATAAAAAATTCTAGTTGAAAATGCATTAATATCTATTTGGATACGGGTCGAATTAATTCCTATTATTGATGTTTTATGTCGAAGTCTTAACAAGTAAAAAGTTCGTATTCATATTTACGACAATTTTAGATTAGCATTACGTATAGCAAGATGTAAAATAGGTCTATGTATGAAGACTTTGGAAGTTAGAATAGCGAATACATGTGTTTTTCTTTTGATGTAACATTATACAAGCGAGTCCATATAGAATACATTTTTTCTATTTTTTTTTTGGATAGTATCTCGCTCTCTCTCTCTCTCCCTCTCTCTCGCTCTCTCTCTCTCTCTCTCTCTCAGAGTAGAAAATTTTCGTAATTTCTGCTACCTTTAATACAATTCAAGGAGTCTTGAGGCAAACAAAACAATATGAGAATAATTTCTTGCATATGTTTGATGCGAGCGGTTAAGTATATCATGTTAGAAGTTCTAGAAAGCGAGATCTCTATAGATCGATAAAAATCGTGCATGCTTTCCAGAAACTAAGTGCAATACTCAATACTCAATACTGTAGACTTTACTTGCTTGCGCTGGCTTCATTTAGCACTTTGTAATCCATAAGATTTTTCGAATTTCGTCAAACATATAACAAAACTAGGGCTTAGTGTGAAGATCTTACAAGTAAACGAAAATAAAAATGTACTGCTTTAGTTTACGGTTTCTATGAGAGTTCAAACGATAGAGGAATGAATGAACGGATTTTAAGCGGTTTTCTTATAGGTTACAAAACAGTCTTCCCTCGACTCTTCGCGATTACTATTAAAACGTATTCAGACTTGAGCAAATGTCACTTAATTAAAAAGTACTGTATTCAAATATATTTATTAAAGTGATTACTCAACATTTGAAAAAAAAAAAAAAATCTTAATAAAATCCTCGCTTGCAAAAAGCGAATCCACTCTATAAAATTAAATGAACTTTTTTCAGTTTTTCTTCGTCTCTCTTTTATTTTTTTTTTTTTTTTTTTTTTTTTTTTTTTTTTTTTTTTTTTTTTTTTTTTTTTTTTTTTTTTTTTTTTTTTTGGTAAATTGAAATAAACGTGACTTACCAGCATCCGATAAATATTGCATACCACAGACTATATAAAAGCAAACTGAATTGTAAGCATAAAAATACGTATACACTAATCTAAATGTGTATGGATGTCAATGTGTGGATATCTTACCCACCAGCAGGATATTTAAGATGCCCCAAAAGTGCACAAAAAATGAAAGAAAAAAAAAATACTCCAACCTACAAGTGAAGACGATTACGAACCGATCATGCGGTTGATGGTAACAGCAGCAGCAACAACAGCAACAACAACGACAACACCAGCAATAACAAATAAATGGTGAATGATGACAATAATGCAAATGAAAACAATACTAGCTGCAACAACACTTATACAATTCAAGCATATATATATATATATATATATATATATGTAGGTATGCTCGTATGGAAACCACACCACCACGCATAGATAGACAACATGTCCTACATACTAACGTATAACGTATAACTATACAATGATAGTGAAGGTAACTCACTGAACTTTTGAAAGTGCTTGCTTAAGAGTTATGTTATTCGCATGTGTGTGTGTGTGTATATGTATTTGTATGCATTTGATCAGTAGGAATTTAGCTTTGACTGCTTGTGCGAATCTGTTAAAGTTAGACACCGAAAGAATTCAAAAGAAAAAAAAACTTGAAAAAAAAAATTTGCATTTTTCATTGAGAAACTCAATCAAAACTAAAGGTACAGAAAAGTTTTCTCTGTGTGTGCAAACGCGATCTGTGCTTGATGATGCAAAATAGTGATTAGACAAAATTGAAAAATGAAAAAAAAAAACAAGAAAATATCCTTAAATAATACGAAACAGACACTCATTCATACGCAAAGACAGACCGAGAGGGAAGCCGACAAGAGACTCATGTGAATAATATGCGGTTGTGAGGGACACACCGTGATCATCGCCATAAATGAAATTTTTCTTTAAATATTTAGTTTTAACGTATTAGATCACATTGTCAACACATACACATTCTTATATAGTTTTAATCTAGAAAATGCCATCTCTTTTATAAAATTGAAAATGAAAACGAAAATAAAGACGATGACGATTGCGGACTGCCATGATGAGGATGATGATGTTGACAAAAATTGCAACAGGATTTAATCAAAGCAGCCCCCGTAAGTCTATAATGCAATGGTGTGCCTGAGTTTTGTATGATGTTATAGATGAAACCCAACATTGAAAGAAACCTTAAATTGGCTTACCACACACACACACAAGCAAACACACATTCTCAAACAGACGCTTACCTAACTCACCTACCATATACCCTTTAACAATTCCATCTCGCAAAGAAAGATGGTCGCTGCCCAGACCTCACCGAAACTTCTAATTTATGCATATATCTTGCATGTGTATATATTGTGCAGTAAGATTTCAACTTAAAATGGCTTGATATGGTACTTATTGAAAAATGAAAATGGCGTTATTAACAGTCTTGTTAAAAACCTGTGCCTTAGTAACCGTAGTATATTAACCGCAACATGTGTTCTTTGGTGGCTTTAAATTTCATTAAAGGTTTTGTTAACAAAAAGAGCAGACAACAATATCAACAACAATAAGCAGAACAGAATAACGTTAAGAAAATTTGATACTTTTTAGCGCCATATCAAAAAATTCACGCTACCCTTAGTATGAAAGAGACACACGAAATCAATGTATCGGAACTAATGCTACCAGACGTTAAGCCACGTGTGAAATTTAAACTTTCGAGTGTAAATTGTTCCATAACCAATACCACACACTGTATATCGCGTTAGCCACATCTCAACGACGTAAAAAAAAAAAAAAAAAATTCTGAAAAATATGAAGTTACAGTTTCGGCAAAGATGGCCTTCATATACAACACACTGACAATATGAATACGATGCTTCAATTAGGGCAAAAGGGACAGACCACACATACTAGTGAGAAACTAACTGGACCACACAAAATAGAATAATTATCATAAAATTTTCGCAATACACAACTAAAGATGGACCCGTGACTGCTTCTTGAGTCACTAATATGCACGTAAATGTGATAAACATAAATTACTCATTATTTCGATTAGATGTATTACTACTATGTGATGATGATTTTCTGAAAGTTAAAAACAAAGTTATTCGAAATGATAGTTTAAATTGCCTCAAGAATACTTAAAATAATGAATTATATAAATATGTCTTGTGTTTCGATTTCTCTTCTGTTAATTGAGCTTCAATTTCGATTTTTTAAGTTTATTGCACTGAACGAGATGGGAGTCACATATTGTTTACAAGTACATAAATACACTTTTAAGATGAAAGAAGACAATAAAAATTCTTAGAATATTTTTTGAATTCAAAGCTACTTTCACTCAATTGAAAAAGGAATGGAAGTCATATTCAATTAGGTTTTGTTTTTACGCACATAACCATATTGTATCACTGGCTTATCATATATTATATATTATACCATATTTATTATTAATGTAAAAGATAAGTCATATTATCTAACGATAGTTGAGTTTATATATTGATTCCTGAATTTCTGAACTATCGATGACATGTAGATTTTAGGACAGCCCATGTAGCATATGATACTCTGAGCTTAAAATGATACACATAAGATTTGTTACATCTAGAATTTAGAATCTAGAAATGATTCTTTTGAAATTGTAAATCCTTGATCCGATTTAGCTGATCTGGGATCTTAGCTTAAGAAATTAAAAGCTTAAGATCACACACACGCACAACTTTAACGCGCTGAAGAAAATGTTGCAGTTTAACTGATTTCTCAACTTAATCTAACATGAAGAGAAATAATAAAATTTATACCACATTCGCGTTTTTTAAAAGCTATGCATTGGATCAATCTCGGATGGACGGACATAAATAAATCGTTACACTTGTTCAAGCTGACCAAAATTATATTTAGTTAATAGTGTCCGCCAGGCCCTTGCATACACTTAACAAATCTCATAGATCATGCAATTCTTTGCATTCGGTGGTGCATCATCCAACGGGGGGCATCCATAGGGAAGCTGCAGAGACCCCGCATTGTATACAATATTTTCGATCAGTATCAAATTTAGAGTTGATTTCAGCATGATTATGTATCTAGTTGTGCGCCACTCCATGAGTCCGCCTGTGGAATATCCGCGATAGGTCCATTAGTACCGAGCAGGGCTTTGATAAATTTTTACAACAAATTTCGGGTTAAAATTTTCTTAAATTTGTAGCTTGTTAACGACATCATATCGAAATCAAATTTTTCTCGCGCTCTCACTGTTCGAAGTAGTAAGCGTAACAATCTTTCATATTAGCGGATTCAGCCAATTTTAAAACCTAATTTTTGGAAATCACCAAATCTTTTAACGAACAAAAAAATAATTTTTGTTATTCTATGTCTTTGACTAAGAAAATAAATGGAGTGACTTATAATAATAAGAAAATTATATATGCTTTTGTGAAGCGAAACGTAAAAATCGTACTAGTTGTCTGATTTGATTTGTTTTTGAGCCAATCTAGTATATCAATAACGAGAATATCTTTTACTATCAAATATATCTTTGAGAATGAGTCACATCTTATTTTATTTTAATCTAAAAGCCTAGAAGTGTGTGAAAACTTAAGGGTCTCCAACTTAATTCGTGCTTTTCCCAAAATTTGGACAACAGAAGAGACAACGGGCAAGCAAAAATGTTTCAATTACATTCCGTCTATATATAAATATATATATGTATATATATACGCTTTGGGACCTGCAACGCATATTTTAAAGTTATTTGTATTCTTCGTTAGTAATTATATCAAAAATGTTTAGCTACTACAGAAACTGGAACAGAGAGTCTTTCTTTATTGCTTGATCAGAGGTTACTTAATTCTTCCAGCTTAGTGATTGCACTTTCGATAGGAAGATATTGTAGGATACTTAGGATATTTATTCACACATTTCATTCTTGAATGATGCGACGAAATATGTCGAATTTTTACAAATTCCAAGATTTACTTACACGTTGACCCGAGACACGTGTGACGGAACTTGTCATAGCAAAAGATGCACGACTTAATTCCATCTCTAGGCACAACCATCATAATTTCAGTTTACCTTTGGTATGCAATTCAACAGTAAACAGTAATATTTATTTTGAATGATTATTCATTTTCCTCTGCTTAAGCGCTATTGTAAGACATTAATCTTGTCATTTGATCAAGTGTATAATTGCACAAAAACGCATACACAAACACTTATATGCCTTTAACATAGAATTCATTCTCACATTGAACGCACACACGAGCGCATACACACACAAATATATATATATATATATATATATACTTAGCAGCAGCATGATTATACTCATCATTATCCTTATTTATGCTAAATCATCAACAGGTACCAATCACTACCACCATCACTGGCAGTTAACACAAAAACGCGGCTTCATTAAAATACCTTACGATAGCATATCTACTCCGTGTGTGACTGAATATACGAAACACACTTACATAGGAACAGTAAAGTAAAGATTTCAACAAAAGAATTTCATAGACCTCCCGCACTTGTTCAAAAACAAACAAAAAAAAATAATTTCTTCTTTTGCTTCTTCTTCTAAAAGTATTTATAATTCATTCATTCATTATTGCACTGACAAAAAAAATAATAATAATAATAAGAACAACAGAAAAAACAGGCGTCCTCACAAATAAAAATCTGACATATGATGAGACAATAAAAGGCGTTATGACAAATGAAAGTAAGATTAAAATGATTTCCTTGTGTTCGCCGTAAAGCATCCAAAGAAGAAAAAAAGAACTACTTTGAAATCAATACGATTTTGAAAAGAATGACAAAAATTACGAAAAGACCACTAAAAATATGAATTTTTTATGAACACAATCATTTTATCAAAAGGTTATTGAAATCAATGAACAGACAAGACAACTTCATATAAGAAAATAGTCCCAACCAATGATTGGTTTTCGTGAACAAAAGTTTTATCACTGTTATATATTTATATACATATATATATATACATATATAGATTTTGCAGATGGCACTCCAAGAAACGATAATTAATTAATTAATTAATTAGAATTATTATTGTCATTATTATTATTGTTATTTTCATTATAATTATTATTATTATTATATTTATTATTATTATTATTTTCATTATAATTATTATTATTATTATTATAATTATAATTATTATTATTATAATTATTATCATTATTATTGTTAATATTATTATTATTTTCATTATAATTACTATTATTATTATAATTGTTATTATTATAATTATTATTATTATAATTATTCTTTTTATTTTTTGTTGTTATTATTTAGTGCTCCAATATTTATATATGTTAAGTGTCGCCTCGTCTTAATTCTTATAGTTTCACTGAACGTTGAACAACATCTGTCATTATGAAGATAGGGACGCTTATCTACGATATATAAAAATACTACCATATTACCTCATAAGCACTTATTTGGAAAAAAATATATGATTTAATGGAACAATTTCCTTATTAAAGTTATTAAGATGAAGTAGATGTCCAGCTGTATTTGGGATTAAATGTAAGACAGTACTAGCTTCTTAGTAGAAGCTCGCTAATCAATACAATATTTGAGAATTTCATCGCTTAATTCTAAATGTACAATATTTTCAAATAAAATTGCGGAACTTTGGCCTACATACCGCCCATTAAATGTAACTGAATATATAATAACGTAATTACGGAAATGTGTACAATCTATGCTTGTATATCGACTTTCGGAGATTTAATTATGGATCTTAATCTTATAATATCTCTCTTCTACATCGGACGCTAGTTTAGTTTCTATACACATAAATTTTGCTTTAAGACATATGCTGACCATTACAGGTCTAACTTTGTTTGTGTTTATCTGTTACTACATCGCTACATTATGACTGTTGTTGTCAATTCAAATACGTTTGGATAGTTAATCACATATATTAAATGACTATTGAATACAAGAAACTAGATCTATATAGACATATAGTTATGGTGTATACGTTTTCATATTTTTATACAATTTTTATACAATTATTATTATTCGGTCAATTTGTGATTGTGTGTGTTGTTGTCTTTCATTTTCCTCTAATATGACGTACAATTGAAAATCTATAAAATCTTGAATGCAAACAAATTTAAAAGCAATGAAACAATCAAATAATACATGATATGAATATCGCACGTTTACAATGCGATATACAGGTATACCAAAATGTATCTATAAATTCAGACATTTCATGGTACCAATGTATCTTTCATTGAAGACAATAAAAAAATCATCTACAAAGCCATTCAATCATTTTATATAGAAGATTACGTTTTACAGATACATTCAAATTAAACGAATGCAAATGTTGTAAATTGATATGGATCGACGACACCGACACACCGTTCTTTTAATCTATTAATATATTATACTAGCTTAATACTGTTTTAGCTTCCATATATGCTTAATGAGTCTTTTTTATTAACTGACGATATGGCGAACTAGTGGAAAGAAATCCTCTGCTTGTGTGTTAACAATGATGGCTAAGAAAACTCATTTTTGATTGCAAACCAAAGGGATTTGATAAAAACTTCCTGTAGTATGTAATCAACTATTTGATTATCATCGTATTGCAGTGTACTTCAGCTTTTATCGCATTTTAGTAGAAATGAAGGATTTCAACAGTAATGTTTTTAAATGTCCTCTTTCTAAATGCTAAGGCGCCAAATGTGTTAATACTATACGTATGTGCTACTGCCACTGTTCATTATACTGCTAGATAAGCCGCTGATATTTTGATGTTTTCGGGTTTTTGGCGAACGAATACTCCTGCCACTTTTACTTTCTTCAAAGTTCACTGCAAAAAATCGTCATCCAAAACGTTGTTATTCAAACAAGCATCCAATACTCGTTTCTTGTACACATTGAATGGTCAGCAGACTTCAGTTCTTGCATTAGCTGTAAGGATTGAGATACAAATCCAGATACAAAATTATAATAATTATTATGGATAAATTTAGGTCTTCTTCGATACTGTCGCTAACAACACCAATAATTTCGGTCTAGCGTGCGTTTCGATAATGTGTGGACCTTAACAAATCTGCTACAGTCCCTGTTTTTTCAAACTTCTTCACAGTTTTGCTTGTGATGCGCTCAGATGGACGATTATATCGATCATAATCTGTTCGCAATGTATGAAACGCATTTACTACAGAATCAATATCTTTGTAGTAAGCTTTTATTATTTTAACACGTTCAACGGTTGAAATATGACAAACATTACACGACGCATATGCTAACCAGAATGACAATTATGTTTTACTGAAACAAGGTTTTCAAATCCGGGGTAGAGATAATCCTATATAAATATTAAATTTTGAATGAAGCTAGGCAATCTAGTTTCCATCCATTTGCGTGTCTGCCTGTGGTATACATTCTTCCAGTCGGAAGGGGTTACGACATCGGCTTCAAATTCAACAAAAATATTGGACGTTCTTGTAAGTGGGTTCTTCTTGAAATCGGTCAATGGACTCAACTACAATATAACGTATACTTTGCTGTTAAAAACTAGACTAAAACTAGAATTGACTTTAATTGCTTATTACTCATAAATAGGAACAAATAAAACCATACACATATTTTCACATATATTGTATGCATGCTTTTCTTTATAGATGCGAAAGAAGGGAAAAATTTTGAGCAAACCCAACCAATATTATAAAGTAAAGAACATTTTAATTTTTTCTTTTTTTTACCTAAAAAATAAAGATGATGAGTATAAAAAATTAGTCCAAAGTCTCGAATAGCTTTTTGAATTGTAATAAAATTACAAGCAAAAAAATTTTAGATTTAGAAAGAGAACTCGGATGGACAAAGGGATTTACAATAGACAAAATAATATAAGTACTATACTAGGACTAAAAGCAGAATTCAACACTCACTTGATTGAGTACAGTATGCTTCGATAAAAGTACTGCAACAAGGGAACTTCGCAAGGCTACACATTCATGACATGAATGGATGCAATTGCGAAATTCTTTATAATGTCACGTCTTCATATTATTTTATCTATCGTTTGTATATCTAAAAATCATGATGATTAAAGGAAATATTTTTCAAGTAGGCGTGTCATGCATTAGATTAGTCTATTTTCTTAGCTTGCCTTATTTTCTTGTAATAAACTATGTATATATATATATATATATAATAATATATGCAGAAAAGTCTCTTCCAGTTGAACTCTCTTTTTAGTTAATTCCATTTTAGTTAAATGTAATCTCTTGAAGTAGAAAACAAAGAAAAAATTAAAAGAAAAGCATAGAGATGGTTGTTAAGATGAAAGAATTAAAATCTCTATGGCGGTGCCATATAATCGATATCAAATAAAACACTTCAAAAACACTTAAATTGGTTTAAAAAAAGAAACTCAAAATCAATCAAAACAATAAAAACAATCACAGCGATTTAATGCAGCAACAAGTCATTTCAACATTACAGGCAGATGACTGACATACTGACTAAACTATTGACGATGATGATGATGTCGGTTGACAATTGAAATAAAAATAACGTTCATGATGATAATGATGATGAAGATGATGAAGATGATGATGATAAAGATTATATTCGTTTGCCTTTACTTTTACTGCTGGATGCTGGTTATCTACTGTTGCTGCTGCCTTTGTTACACTTACTGCAAATATTCAAACTATTGTTAGCCCCTTAAAATTTACGAATACCACATATGTATATATATATATATACATATATATACATATATATACATATATATATATCTACATATATATATACATATATATATGTATATATATATCTACATATATATACAGATATATTGTGATGAATGAGTTGACATTAATCCTCAAAGTAATCCGTTGCCGCAAACTCATATATCGGTTACCTACATATATATATATATATATATATATATATATACATATTTATATATATATATATATATGTAGTCTTGTAAAGTTTATTATTTTAAGAAAGAGGTACAAATTTGTGCGTATGTTTCTAGATGATTTCGTGATGTTTTTTGAACACGTATGTGTATTCTGTTATTTGCCTGCATAAAGAGATACAACGGACCCCCACAATAATATATTTCTCATATAATTCTTGTGCGATACTGATCTTGTTCATATATTTAATCCTCTTTATAAATCGTATAAATGTCGTTAAGTTGCTTACGGCCGCTTGCACTCAATTTAATATTGTTGTTGTTGTTGTTGTTGTTGTTGCAGTCATTCTTTGTTCATACAAAACCAATATATAAACAGCAACGAAATCGAATTATAATTAATGTTCAAAAAATTTCGATACAAATAAATTTTACAAAACAAACCACATTCACATACACATACACATTGTGAAATTCACACATGATTTACATGCATACCTATATACTCTTATACACATTGCAAGCCTTGGCCAAAAGTGCTTATAAATGAGCCGCAATTAAATTATTACCGTCTCAATTTTAATGATGATTATGCAAGTGTCATACATAGTATACTATACAAGTCGGGCTTGCATTTTGCATTTATTTAGCATGTATAAGTGTTCGCTTTAATGACAAAATTAAACGTGCAAAATTTCTCTGCCAAATATCAGATTAAAATATATTATTGCCGTTATATGTGTTATTTTTTTTATGTTTTTGTTCCCCATCTTTATATTTCAAGCAAAGAGGAATTAGTCCGTCCATTGATGTGTAGTATAGAATTATGCATTTCGTAGAGAGCTCAAGATATTTTTAAATATCGGGATAACTTCAATATGGAAGTGACATTTGGTCGATCGTGACCTGGCTACTAGCATTTGCGTTCAAGCGGTTTTCAACCGATGATAAAATAGCTTTTAGCGAATCATGAAAATGTTTTGAGTCGATCATGAATGCATTTTTATTTGATTTTTTTGATTTAATTTTTAATTGATAGCTTAAGTGTTTTTTTTTTGTTTTTGTTTTAAGCAATTCCGAAGCAGTTGTGAAACCTTCTTTAGCTAATTACGAGGCAGTAGTAGAGCAGTTTTTAATATCTTGCGAAAGCATTTATTGTTGATAGTGAAACAATTGTCAAGAATTTTTATTCGTTAACGAATTTCTTCTCAATTAACAGTAAAAAGTGTTTTAACTGTTTGGGGAATTGCTTCACATTCGTTTGCAAAGTAGCAGTAGTAGAATCCTACTAAGGTATTTATAGTGGGCGGATCAATAACTTTTCTTCGATCTTGATGCAATTCATATTAACAACAAAGATATTTGCAATTTCTGGGTCCTATTACGCACAAATTTTGAATTGATTATTAACAATTTTTATTCGATCGTGAAATTATGTTAAAGCAAAAAAAAAAAAAAAATCTTGATCCATTTAAACTTTATTTGTAATAGGCCAATATCAAGCGACCATGATTTTAAAAGTTATAAAAATTTGACTAAAATGGTTTACAATTCGAGAAAGGAAAATAAGATATAATGCTTAGAAACAAACCTTTTTCCTTCATCTTTATAAATATTCGTTTATCGGTATCGATGTTAAAGGTAAGATTCATATATAAATTTCATTAACTCTAGATCCTAGGAGATTTTCCTTATGATCCTTTATTTGTCGATGGGTATTGCTTGCTTAAGCAATAGTGTTTTAATGAATGATGGATGATGTCTACCTATCTTTGTAATCGGTTGTCCTATATAGTTCATGTCGTTGACTTATTTATAAAAGATAAAATTTTAATAGAAACTATCTGCATATTATATATTAACAGGATAATAATTAAAAGACACATCACAAGTCAACAATATGAGTCACAATGCTATTGCACTTAAATATAAAATCAATTCAATCGAACTAAAGATGTGGTGGGTAACTGGGATTCGTCCTGAGATGGATATAATTTAGTTTTTTTTTTTTTTTCTTCTTATGAATCGATTCAATTTATTAGTGACCGATTTATAAACACATAATAAATGCACACCTTTTTCTGTTACATGTGCATATATGCACACAAACATACACGCACACAAACGTTTCGTATGTGCAGCCCGTCATCGAAGGATGAGAATTGTTGTGTCAAACACAAAATAATGACACGTTTTTGTGCAATGTGGTGGGTATATAGATATGTGTCTGTTTCTGTGTGTGTGCATATGTAAGCATGTTATGAAAAATTTTTAAAGGCGCCATTAAGTCGTTGGTTTTTGTTTTGTGTCCGCAAACCACCAGCATCATCAACATTCTTATCCTCAGCCCCGTCTTTACATGGCAATTAAGTTTAAAGTTTTTTTTTCTTTTTTTTGGTTCATTGCTTTTTTTTCGTTTTTTTGGAAATTTTTGTTTTCCTGTTTCGTCTTTCAAAAGTGATGATCAATTGATCTTTTATGATGCCAAACAAAACAACAACAAAAAAATCAAGAGAAACGTATGAAATTTTAACAACTAAAAAATCGAACATTACACGAAAGTCTATATATATATATGCGTATATATATACATACATACATATATTTACATACATATATATAACAAAACGAAACCTGTTTTTAGTTGAATATTATTTTTAAGTCAAATTCAGGACAACGAAATTCTTTACCTGTTATATTTGAATTTTATTTGTTTTTGTCATTTGCTATTTTTAGTTCACCTTTCAACCCAAACCATTCAAACTTATCAATAAGTAAATATTTCAGCCTTAAAGTCATAAGCAGCTTCTGACTAACAAAATAACAGAAGTTTGCATCGTCCACCTGGCAATATCTAAACAATTTCAAATTTCAATTACAAATTTCATATCATAATATTCTTGTCGTAGGTAAAAAATAATTTTGAACAGTTTTTTATGAAAATCAAAATTTTTATCAAAATCAAAATTCAACATAATGTTGCATGTTAAGGTATTTTTCATTAATAACTATGTTAATTTCTGATTTTTCTGACAGAATACGATCACTTTGTAAAAAAAAAACAACCGCAGGTAAGCATCTATTTTCTGGATGTCGTCGTCGTAGCAAGTGATCGTCAATTGAAAATATTCTTACTTAAAAAGAGCACTATCTCTGTATCATGTTTACTGTGTTGGCTACGGTTTGTTCTATGTCAGTGATATTGACGCTTTCTAGATGAGTTTGTCCTGCAGTAACGAACACCGCCTTTCTTAAAAATTGCGACGTTGTGACAATCATTGTTTGTTAAGCTTGATGAGTAATAAATAGCTTGGTTTCTGTGTGCAGTAACCCTGTGGAGGGAGTCACCACGCCCAGCTTATTCCACCACATCAAACGTGTTTGCCATAGACACTCAATTTTATTGTTAATGTTATGAAAAGCAATAAAAAGTAAAGGGATGTTGATCGACGCAGAGCTCGGTCTATTCGAAAGTTTAAAAAAATTTGTAAGCTCCTACCGGGAGCTACCGGGATATTTCTACTGACATATAAACCATAAATATAACATTTCCATGAGTAGTGAGTAGATTTAAGAAATTCTCTCTAAAAAGCAACGCTTTGTTTTATAAAAACCGATTAGAATTAATTTCTATTCAGGTATTATGCAAAGAAAAAGTCTTTCAGATAACTTCATTTAAGAACTTAAAATATTATGGAGAATAAAAAAAAATCTAAATAAAACTTTTGATCCCTTAAAACTATATTATAAAAGTTATCAGTTATTATATTTTGGAGAATTCTTGGATACACACCTTAGCTTAGCGGTTTCAAAGTTTCTCGGCAATTGTCATTCAGAATGATTCTCGCATTCGTCAACTGCGATGATATCCGTATAGATTATTGAGAAAGAAATTATGAAATAAAGTTTGATTTTTACTTTTATTTCAACTTTTATTTTATTGTACTTACGGGACAAGATAATGCCCTTTCTTCTCGTTGGATTATCTATCTATCTATTTTTGTACAATGAAAGCACGGACCGATGGAGTCAAACTCATTCAAAATATTACGCTAACAACAAATGCATATAATATATGATACGTTATCCATTCTTTGATAGATATTTATTGATTATACAATCGGGATACGCTAATCTTGCTGTGCTGATTTCAAAAAATTTATTTCTTTTAATATCATATTAATTAAAGCAAAAGCGATTTGTGAGAATACAGAAAATAACATGAAAAGCGCGAAAGCACACATACCATCATAAAGTTATGATTAATAACCCGAAGAATTATCTCAATTCATCTTTTATATCGCCACTACATATCTACTTTTCAAAATGTGTTCGGTTAAAAACAAAAAAAAAAAAAAAACAACAAAAATAATCTCAAAAAACGAATTGAATATTAAGAGGACGTATGAGAATATTTGAAAGGTTTAATACCAATTCAACACAATGCAATAACGTTAAATACTTTAAATACATGTTTAAAATCGGGACATTGTCCTGTTAATCCTCCAGTAACAGTCTATTTGATTTAATTCTTTATATTGCTTCGGCAAAAACATAAATTAAAGATAAATGAAATAACAGCTCTTCGGTGAATAAGAAAATTGTAATATAAAGAGAAAATAATGAAATAAATAATGGGTTGGCAACTAAGTATCTGCCGATTTCACTTATAGATGTCTCTTCCTCCCATTTTTATGATATCCGTATATGTTATGATCTTCTTCTTCTTATATATGTCAGCTGTCACCCTCATCTAGCTTTACAAGTTCATTGCGTAGATATTTTTTAAAATTTTTTTTTCTTACCTCAACACTAATATAATATAAAATGGAATACAAGCGCGAACATATCCGCCATATTTTGCTTTATTGTTTTCGTAAAGAAAAGAACGCAGTGCAAGTCGCCAAAAAGTTACGTGATGAGTATGGTGATCAAGCCCTTAAAAAAAGGCAATGCTGAAATTGGTTGATCTTAAAGATGACCAACGTTCAGGTCGACCAGTTGAGCTTAATAAGGATGAAATCAAAACCATTATCAAAGCGGATCGCCATGTAACTACACGGGAGTTTGCAGAGAAATTAAATATTTCATATACACCCATTGAGAAGCATTTAAAACTTATCGGTTTCGTTAAGAAGCTGGATATTTGGGTTTGAAAGAAATTCATCTGACAAAGCGCATTAGCGCTTGCGTTTTTAAAACGAATCATCACTGGAGAGGAAAGGTTGATTGCGTACAACAATGTCAATCGAAAACGATCACTGTGCATGCCTAATAAGTCATCGCAAACCACTTCAAAGGCACATATCCAACAAAAGAAGATTTTGCTGTCAATTTGGTGGGATTGGAAAGGTCCGGAGTATTTTGAGTTGCTTCCAAGGAACTAAACCTTTAATTCGAATGTCTGCTGTCGGCAATTGGACAAATTGAATGCAGCGGTCAAGGAAAAGCGACCAGAATTGGTCAATCCTAAAGATGTCATTTTCCATCAGCACAATGCTAGGCCGCACACTTCTTTGGCCACTCGGTGAAAATTGATGAATCTTGGTTGGGAATTGATGGTACACCCACTATATAGTCCTTAACTTCCGCCACCGGATTACCACTTATTTCGATCCCTGGCCAACTCCCTTTGTGGTAAAACTTTCAACGATACGGATGCTGTAAAATCTCACTTAACTCAGTTTTTGGCCGAAAAGGATTAGACTTTCTACGAGCGTGAAATTTTCAAGTTGTCAGAGAAATGGCAAAAGGTCATCGAACAAAATGGAAAATACATTATAGATTCCACTTCATTTCAAGTAACAAAAACCTTTTATTTTATTGAAGAAATCGGCAATTACTTAGTTGCCAACCCAATAGTAACGAGTGCGCGGGCGCATACCTCGTATTGTTGTTATTCATACTACTGACATAAACATTATTTCTTTCTTATTTAATTTTTCGGGTAAGCTTCTTAACACTTACTACGTTTTGAGTCATGTTCACAGCAAACGATTTGTTGTCTCAGGTGTAAAATTGTGAAACATAACGTTCGCTTAAAAGTGATCAAGAAAAAGAGAACTGCTTTGTTAGAGACATTAGGGGCTCATTCTGTTTTGAAAAAAATTTAAAAAAAAAGCTTTTATTTTTTAATTGTTATTATCATTATTTATCTAGAATAAAGAAATAAATTCTTAAATTAAAACAGAATAACGAACACTAGCAACCAAGACTACCGATTTTATTTTCTTAAATAGAAATGGATTGGATGGTTAGTCTAGTCGTTTTTATAGAATTAAAAATTCGAAGATTACTATGTTCGGCAGGTACTTTCAAGATTAGATGCGCAGAATATGAGTTTCCGAGCTATGAAAAGCTTTTGCATTTAATTGTTAGACTTTGTTCACAATAGTAAATTGGCTGACTGGGTTTCTTAAGGATCTATTCGTGTGTTACAACAATATGTCTGGGGCGAATTCTAGCAAATATTTTAATCTTAATTTTCTGGACGTTGTTTGGATGCAGTGAAGCAACGAGATTAGAATGAACATAAGATTAGTGTGGACGGCAGTACTGATTAACGTTTTTTTTTCGTTAATTTCTTTGTAATATTTTTCCGAATATATTTTTAAAGGTTAATTTTTTCTATTGTGCTGTCCGTAATTAATGAAGCTGAACCATCAAATTTGGCTGCTAAATTTGCTCGCTCATTTCCCAGGCGACCAATATGATTCGTAATATAAAATATTTTAATTTTTATTTATTTAATTTATCTTTTCATTTATTTCAAATAAATTTAGAAAAATTACCCTATTTTTAATGAATAAGACAAATTGATATTACCTTGTAAAACAACCTTGGGCAAATCCATTTGCACAGTTTCGAAAATTTTGTTCATTTCAAATTATTATTATGGGTTAGCCGATTTCAGTCCAATTCTTAATAGAAATTTCTAACTTATCCACTTATGTCATTGAATTTCTAAAACTGTTCATCTGGCCAATCGATTCCTTTTTTTAATCAATCATCCAGCTATTAAGGATTCTGTGCGTATAGAGCTTTTTTCAATACAACATCTTTATCCGATAAGATTGAAGAGGTCAAGAATGTTTGAATTATAGATGAAAATTTTACTTTTGACAAAATATTGTTCGCATGAAGTAAATATTAGGTTTTGCCGATTTAATCCGATCATTTTCCGTCTGTATTGGATACACATTTTGTTCCGGACTAGAGTTCAATTATCTCCTTAAATATGTTCATCAGAATAAGTCATTTGATTTAATGAAGAGATTTTCTTTATATCTTCAGAGTTTTTTTTTTTAGTTTTTTATGCTCAACCGCGAACAAATACTTTAATGATTTAAAACTTATAAAATAAAAATCGTATGTTAAGGCTAATACGAAGTTTACTCTATTTTACGTTCATATATATATTTTATAACCTGTTTATGTGGTTAATTTAATTAAAATCCCATTACATAACGGTTAACGCCCTCCAAGTAACAATAAGAAAAAAGAAAAAGAAATAAGAAAAAGGAAAAGAAACAGAATAAGAAAAAAAGAAAACATAATTTATTTATGACCGAAGCAGGAGCATTGTCGGCAAAATCTTTTTAAATTTATATATAGAAAGAGACGTGTAGAGCCCATCTTGCAAATAACTATTAATAAAAATTTTATTCGCATACACACTTTCAAACACACACACATTTCTACAATATAGACAAACATGTAAATCTATACTTATAAATAAAGAAATACATACATACATATATACATGCATACATATACATACGTATCTCTATATATAGATATATATATAAATACATGTATTTATATATATATTTATATATATATATATCTTTATACATATATATATATATATATATCTATATATATCTATATATATATATATAAGTAAATA
This sequence comes from Glossina brevipalpis, assembly GCA_000671755.1. Lineage (NCBI taxonomy): Eukaryota > Metazoa > Arthropoda > Insecta > Diptera > Glossinidae > Glossina > Glossina brevipalpis. The sequence goes on along the minus strand of KK351020.1, from coordinate 2,426,960 downwards.
AATACGTATCACGTGTGTATGACGAATAGAACCCAAGCAATTATATTAATAATAATAAAAAATTAATTCCCATAAGTTATACAAACCTTTATTTAAAGCAAACAACAACAACAGCAAATTCAAAAGATTGTACGTGTTTATATACATACAAACATATGTAGAAAATTTTATAAATATATATATATATATAAATGTATGTATGTATTAATAAATTTATATATATCTATATATGTATACACGTATGCCTGCGTCTGTTTGGCGAAAAGTACAAATGCAGCCAATCAACACCCATTATCGAATCACTAACAACAACATCAAAGTGTAAATTTGTTAACGCTTGTGGTAAAAAAAAATATTTGCCCATTATGTGGATAATTTAAGTTGTGAACTCCCATTAGGCTGCAAACTGAGAAGCAAAGCAAACCAAACCAAACCAAACCAAACGATACGAAACCACACCGAATCGTATAGAGTCAAATGCAATGAAACGTGTGATGATTATTTGGTAACGCCCCTGCCGACATTGGCAAAGCGCCAATGTTGAAACGATTAAACCTGAACTATGTTTGTACTTTTACTTCATCGTCGGTAGATGCTGGGTGCCGGTGCTTATGGTGATGCTGCTGTTTCTGCTGCTGATGTATCATTTTGTTTATAATGCCTTGCATTGCATTTAACAGCCACAACGCGTGATTGCTTTGCTGGTTGGTAGTGATAATGATGCGCATGATGATGACGACGATGCTGATGACTACTCTGAGGAGGAGATGATGAGTTGTTGCTATTGCGGTACTGATGATAATGATGCTGTTGATGTTGATACGTGTTACGAGTAACTTATAAAGGTACTATGTGAGCAATATAATGAACGTAAAAATAGCCTCAAGTAAGACAAGATGTATAAATGCAGAGCAGCAGTATCAAATAAATATGAAAAAAGAACAAAATTAAAAAACAAAAGTCGGCGTAAAGTACCAAATAGTTCATATTGTTCGTGTGTCTGTGTCGATGTCTATTGTGGTGAGAGATCTTTTTCTTTCTTCTTTTTTTTTTGTTTTGTTAGCCAGTGGCATTCAAGTCCCCTACAACATTTGTATCATATGCATAAACAGACATGTCAGTAGTAAAGTAGTTGGGCACAGCAGCATCAGCAGCTACAGCTAATCAATCCAAAGCTTTATGTTGTTGTATCTGCATTATAAAATCAGTAAAAAGAAGTAGAAAATCAACTCGTTAACTCGTTACTACTTACCACTACTACCACTACTACTACTACTAATACTACTGCCACTACTACCAACAGCCGTGACACATAACTACAAGAAATTGCTTATGCTTATGCAAAGATACACGCTTTTTCAAACAATGCCGGACTTCTCAGACTTTATTTACGCTTGCAGGATTGGCGGTTAACTTCAAAATGCAAATTTTTCAAAACATACACATACACATAGTTAGTTACATACAAGACCAAAATTACAGACAACGCAATTTTAGTACCGCACATCATCATCAGACTGTTTTGATTTGCTTTTGTTAACTTGTTAACTTTGCGAAAATGCTTCACTTCTTGGCCTTCTTTATGTTTTTGCAGCTTTTATAAAACAACCAAAGGGCGTTCGCATATGTGTTATATAGAGCGTTGAGTTAAAGCCGCATCGCAACGACAATTGCAGTTTGCCGTGCTATAAAGTAGGAGGTTTGATGATATACCACTTGATCACCATCATCATTACTATCGCCACTACACCACCGCCATCACCACTGTTGCGGAAGAGGAAAAAATACTTTGATTCGCAAGTATAAACTGATTGTTGATTTTATAGTGAAGTCTCCACGTTATGAATAATGTCAGTTATATGCTTGTTTTATAATGCAGTAGATTATTTTTAAGCCTACCCTGTCAAACGAGAGACATCGCGGCTAGACGTTGTTTTCATTTACTTTCGATTTCTCTTACAAGTTCGTTTGCAAATTCGTTTGATATTTACCTGAGATTGGGTTAATTGTAATATTCTTGACATTCAAATCATATCAAATGAAATCTAAAGATAAAGAACATAAATAATTGAAATTGTACGCATAATCTCTGATACCCACCCAGCATCTTAAATCAGAAAATTAAAAATTTTTAATTATTTTGTTCATTTTAAAAATTATTTCAAAAAATATTTTTATCAATATTTAAATCAATACCTGTTAGAGAGAATAGGTATTGCGAGCACATTTTTTGCACTAGAATCTACTGAATATTCGAATCAATTTTCATTTTAGTATTTATGACATATTCTTAGTCACAGTTTTTTGATTTATTGAAAAAATTTGAAGGTTAAAATTTAATGTGGACACGTGGTTAAATCGATTGAAAATATTACGCTTATTATGTATACATATATTTTATTAAATTCGGAATATATTTCTTTGTGTTACATAGAGTAGGACAAATCTACATGAAACGCATGAAATTGTAGTGGATGATGGTATAGCCGATAAAATCGCGAAACTTAAATTCTCGCTTATGTATTTAATAAATGAGGAAACGGTTCATTATAGGTACTTAAAAATTACACTATTCCGTTTGCCATACAAAGACCTACTTTTCATGAAAATGTTTATAGGTGTTGAGTACCAAAAAATATATCTACTTAGCCCAAATTTGGTACAATTAACTTTTGTATCAAATGATTAATACGGACTAATTTTCAATATGAAGGTTTTGAAACTAGTTTTCTTTATCGTATAAAATATCACTTTTCATGAGAATCATTACAAAGAGTGTGGTGTGAATTTGATACAGTTCAACTTTACGTCAATTATTAGTATTATTAAAAACCCATTCATATCGTAAGATAATAAAAATTGAACCATTTACCATAAGCAAGCAGGAAAATTATATTCGACTGTGCCGAATATAATATATAACGGGAAAAGCTAAATTGTAATAAATGGGCGTGGCAGTGAAAAAATTTCCAATGCTTCTGCCAAATTTAAGATCGATATCTCCATTTTCACAGATAAGAGAATGTTTACCACAGACATTACACAAATACGCAGAGGGACAGAGGGACAGACGGACAGACGGATATGTCTAAAATAATTCAGAATTTCATACTAATCAAGAATATATATCTTCAATAACAATAAGGCATCTGCAGGTTAAAAGTAAACAACCGACAGAATACGAGAATATAGGAATGACAACAAAGATGGGAAACCAACAACAAACAATCTGATAACAAATGTCAAAGAGTGAATGGAGGACAATCAACAAGAAGAATTGAATTTTTTTCCCAATCCACATTTTGTCGAGGCGTGGAAACTTCTCAATTCATCAAGGCCGTTTCAATCTACGAGCAGACAATAAATGTGATTAATATGAAAGTGGAAATGATGATGCAGAGCATACTGTTTGTGGTTGTTGTTTTTGTAGTATGCTGTCAAAATCTGACGAGAAGGAATTATAATCTAGAATCTATTGTTATCAATTATGGTCAGAGGCTCAGAAAGTTAATGGAAATGCATTAGCTTTTCGAATATCATACTTTAAAATAAAGCTAGACGAAGGCGACATCCCAACTTCTAATCGCATTCTATAGAAGGGTGAGATTTAAGATTTTATAATGAAAATTAGCGATTAATAAAAGCTCATTCTGATTTTATTTAAATATTCTAGGGCTACTAGTTGGTTATGCGACGTCACCAAGTTCATCAAAATGTAAAAAAAATCAAAAGGCATTCTCAATGGAATACGAAAGTATTCCACTGGAAAACCGCCTTAAAAAAGGATGCATATGTTACGTAGCATATGGGTAATAAAGTACAGCTTCGCAGTTGTACTTCGTTACCTACGTGCTACGTAACAAATGCACCAGGATTCGAACCCGGGTCCCTCCGCCTCTTAAGACCTCTGGTCTTAACCGACTAGACCACACGGCTTCTTTTCGATTTTGAGGCAATTTCTGTTTAAGCTCTAAAAGTAAAAGAAGAAGAAGAAGAAGAGAAAGAACAAGAAAAAGAATAAATTTCAATTTAGAACAAAATACTAAAATTAATAGTCTTTTCTGAAGATTGTTAAGAAAAACTACTAAGTGTAATATAATAATTATTCTTCTTCAAAAAAGGACTGCATTCGTTTTATGTAAATAAAAAATAATGCACAATGAGACGGAGTTTTGAACCCGTTCTCTCGATGAATTTAATATTTTTTTAGCTTTTTTAGGTGAACTTTATTTATCAATTGAGTGTTATGATGAAATTATTTGTGAGTAAAAATGATATAATAAATAGTCGTTTGCAGTGATTATTGATTTTGTAATTTTTTTGCAAATTTTTCATAATTTTATTATTTAATTCCAATGAAGTGGAATGAAATGAATGTGAACATATTCTGTAGAACTGTAGAACTAGCGATCATATAACAAACTGTGTCTACGTTAGGAGGAGAAAGTTTACAAGATTCATTTAAGAGAGATTTAGTAGAATTAGATGAAAACGATTTTAAATTTAAAAAATTGTGATTTCGTCAAAACATTTCAAAAATTCCGATTAGCATGTTGAACAGAAGACTATATGACCAGATATCACATGGACATACCAACTTAAATCGATTCCGAAAATGCTACTGAATTGATCGGTATAATAATATAAAATGAGTCTATATTATAGTAAGTAAGTTAAGGCGTTACATAAAGCCTTATAGATTTAAACATCAGAGGACTACGAGTTGTGTAAGTTATAAGCACTCGGTTTCACCACAAAGTTGCTCTGATAATCCAGGATGGAATTCATTCATCCAAATTTTATATCATATCCAAAAAATAGGAAAAATTTATGTCAACTGATACACTTTAATTTCATACATCGCACTATTATAAAATAATTACTAAAAACTCTGCAAAATTATTCGAGATATCAAATCGATTACAATATTCTTATACTAAACAAGTTTGAAGCTTTCTGATATCAGCATAGGTCAGGTAGCACTCAAACGGGCTTAATTAACCGCTTACCAACATTCATCGTATAGATGGTATGCGAGCTATCGAGGTATTTGAATTCTTTTTTGTTTTGAATTAAAACATAAAATAAGAAAAAAAATTAAATAATGTCCATCAGTCCGCCTGCGTAATGTCTGTGGTAAACATTCTTCTGGTTGCAAAAATGAGGATATCGTCTTTAAATTTGACAAGAAGATTGGAAGTTCTTGCTTGCAGGTTGGTATTGAAAATGGGCCAAATCGCTCACTGTACGAATTAGACTAAGAGCACTTCTGCTTTTGAAAGGGAAAGAAAAAATTGGGTTTTTGTTCACTACTCGTAAACCACAGCAGATAGAATTATAAAAATTTCCACAAATATTGCGCTAGTTATCCCATGATCACTGTGCAAAAATTGGACGGATCGACCATGCCCACTCGATATAATAGTGTATTTAACAATTTTTGCGAAAACTTGTCTAACATTAACAAAGATGCATCAGAAATTACACATATTCTTAATCAGTATCGAATTCAGAATCCATCTAGACGTACACATCCGTCCATCCATCTGTCTGTTCATCTGCATGTCTGCGTATGTTTGTGGTAAACATTATCGTGGCCGCAGAAAAGATCACAGGCCACGCCCACAATATAGTATAAGCTACAGTATCAAATAAGCCATAAAACACGCCTGTTTTCTGGATGTTTCGCTCAATGCTCATTAAAAAGTTCAACACGATTTCATAAAAATAGAAAAAATTTGCAACGCCCACCCATTGAAATTTGGTTTTTTCACGTTTTCTTAAGGCAGAGGTGGTGTGTATAAAAGCATATACTTGTCTTACTTGTTTCTTTTCAAATTATGCTTTATAGGAGTATATGGTCTTTAAAATCGTTCAATCGAATTCATTTGCAATAGCGTTCGCTTTGGGCCAAATTACGTCGGAGTATCAAATTGATTCCTCTAAAAAACATATGAGAAAGTTATATTCGTCTGTGCAGAATCCCTTATTATAAAAAAGGGTGAGAAACTAAATTGTCATAGGTGGGCGTGGCAATGAAAGAGCTTCCAGTGTTTCTAACAAATTTCAAACCAACATCTTCATTTTTGCGGCCAGAAGAATGTTTACCACAGACATTACACAGACGGACAGGCGGACATGCTTAAATCCATTCTTAGCTTGATGCTGATCAAGAATATGTATACTTTGTGTAGTCTCTGAAGTTTCCTTTTGGTACTTACAAATCAAAAGACAAAATGAAATATACCGTTCACTTTCGGTGGTGGATATAATGATAGGGTGTTATTCAATTTTTTGATTTAGCAAAGAGAAATACTTTTAACGTATCTTCGATAAAGCATACATTTCACAAAAAACGCCTGAAGGAGAGAATTATTCATTCTTATGTATGGCTAACTTAACGGATCCATTAGCTGATAAATCAATATTACGAATGACAGCTGTGGGCACAGCAGGATTACTCGGAGATGGCAACTTATCAAGTATGCCACGGTTCAAGGTTGATGGTCACAAGATTTTGCGCTTTAAAAGACTTCATACGACTGTCACTACAAGCAACCACTTTTGGTGATACCTTTTCAGCAGCTTGCACTTGCAATACATTCTGCATAGACCCAGAAAAGCTAATACCTGGTAAGTGGAGTTATATTGAATTTGCAGGTCAGTACGCTGAAGATGTTTACAATTTATGGAGAGATCTTTTAAAAATATTAAATTTATTCACAATGTCATTTAAGTCTCTTTTTAGATTATTGAGCTCTTCATGGGTTTGCTTTAACAGTTTGCATAGGTTCATGTCTAACTGTCTGAAATTTACACATGAATGGGGCGAAGGCCGCTCGTTTTAAAATTGATGCAATCAAATTACTTGCCCTTAAATCTCGCATCGTTAGAATGAACGTAACTGTTACAAAACTAGCACGATAAAAAGGTTCTTCATTATTATTTTATTTCCTTTTTTACTTTACAATTCCTGTAATAGTACTTTATTGTACAGTATAAGTATACTATGATATCAAGTGAATGACCCAGATAATATAAAAACGAGACAATATAGCACGAGATTTTGAACTGACAGATTATCGGGGTTAGTTAGTGTTAGTCGAATGAGAAATTAACGTAAATACCATAATATTAACACTAAAATCTGGATAATGCCAAGGAATGATGCTGTAGTATCTCTAGACGTTATTGTTGTTATTAACGATTTCACTGCGTATTGCCTATGTTCGTGATCTTGATGATAGCATTGTATTGGCGTATTGTTGTATCGTCTATTGTATTGATATTGTTTTTAACTGTAACGTTATGGTGATTAGTGTTGTTTACATCTTGGAAACGATTTAGTTATTAATTGTATTATTATTATACTTTATTTAATTTTGTTGCGCCTTTAGCACGGTTAAAATATTGCAGGTGCTATTATTTTCGTGTGGCTGATATGTTTTTATATATTAATGTGTTAGTGGCTATTAATATTATTGGCTTTTAATTATCAATAAAAACGGCTGGTTGAGCCCTAATGCTCAAAGCACAAACTTTGCTTTTACAAAAGATGTTGATAGAATTGAATTTATGTTATCGATTTTGTAATGAGGAATAATTATATCATGTATACTATTGTTTTTGATTTATTTTATTCAGTTGTTCTATTACCACTTTGTTCCGCTTTACAGATTTGTTAACGTCTGATCTCAAGTAATAGGTATTTAGCCCTTTTATTAGATAAAAAATTAATTAAAAAATTTAATAAATCTTAATATGCTTAACTTTTTTGGCAATAGATTTAAATAAATTTTAACGTGTCTTATCAAGCACTTTCATGCTAGTTCAGGGATTCAAAAATAAAATAAATATATGCAGCGATCATATTATTTATATATAAGTTATCAAAGCGACCATACAAAATATTATAACTTATCCAAAGAGTAACTCAGAGAGAACTAAAATAGTAAACATATAATTCAGAAAATAACTGGATTAGAAACGAATTGAAACGATATATTCTGATAAGGTTAATAATTTACGCTATTTCAATTTTTCAATTTAATTTCTCCATAAAAAGCTTATAAATTATTCCCAGCTGTACTTTTGTTGACATTATTTTTGCATTGAGAAGAATGTCTATATATGCTGATTGCGTAAACACATTACTTTGAACCGGCAAATAAGCTTAACATACTACCAAGAGATTGCACATAGATTTTTGAGCTTCTATTACACCACTTATATCTCGAAAAACCGCCTCCTTTACGTCCGTGTATGTTAACTATGCGCCATAGATAAATAGAAAAAAAAGCTCAAACATTTCAGTCAACTATAAATAAAGCTATTAGATTGATTAAGATCATTGTCACATGAAATCTTTATGAAACAGAGCATTTTATACTTAAACTCGATAGCTACGAGAGATCACAAGTTATTGCGAAATATCGTTCGAAAAAAATATTTCTGTTTTGATTTATAAAAATATAGTAAATATTTAAAAAATGTGTATATACCAAATTTCACTGTTTTTTGTCGACATTTTTGGTCTTGAGAAAAACAACAATCGATTATTCATTGATCCGCCATTTGCAGGGTGGGTGAGATATAGCCCGACTGGCAAAATTGTACTGCGTCCGATTTAGGAATTAAAAAAAACGCAATTTTAATATGAAATATCTATCGCCGTCACCTTGGCGCCCAAGAATATAAACTCTTTATTCTTAATTTATTTTCGAATAAATTTTTAAAAATTCTTTTTTTTTTTTACATATTATATATCTGCATAATTTATCAACAAATACATTTTAGTTGCAGTAGAGGTTTACTTCAACTAGTAACATAAACAAATTAAATAGTTAACTATAGGAAACAGCTAGAAATGTTTGAGAGAACTTTTTGAAACTAAGGAAACATTACTTGACAATCAGTGGCCATTAGTTATCTATGATAGGGAATTTAATCCTTTCAAAGCAAACGACAGGATTTCCCTTCACACTTAACAGATCAATTCACCTGGTTACACACGATTAGTTTTCTTATAATTGACTGCTAATGCAAAGTTTTGCTTATAAGCAGTTCTCACACATATCGAATTCTCAGTCTAATTATATTGCTCTGGTCTTCAAACAAAAATCGGTTTGGTTGATTGGTTGCTTCGAACGCGTTTCATATATTTTACAGTTCGATAGTTTTTCATTCCAATGATGACGAATTTACGTTTATGGTAAAAGGTTTGGAAACATTCAAAAGGGTCGTAAATTGTGTAGTTATTTTGTTTTCGCTTGTAGTTAGGCGCCATTAAAAAGCGTCAAATAACTGCATAATTATGGCCGTTTCCTCATATCGTAAACAATCATTGTTTTCCTCTAATAAAGAAGATTTAGTTTTATTAAAGTTTTCCTTGTTATGATTGCTTTGAATGTTAAATATTATAATTAATTGCTAAAAATTTTTCTTTTTTTCATTACAAGATTTTTGACGGCAATCTTATTTGATATCGAATCTCCATGACCCATTTGTTCGAATATTTAGTACAATAATGCTATCTGTTTGAAAAACTTAATTTTTTATTTTAATGAGATGCTTCTCTTGATACTTATAAGATAAAAAAAAGATTTAAACTGAATTGAAGGAGCGCTTACGTCACCTATCTTTTCTGAATAAGTTTTGCTTGGATTATATACTTCGGTAATAGCACAAATTGTATACATTGCTTATCGAGGTTATCGCCATCCTTGTACGTTGATACAGGAAGTTGCATAAAATATTAAAAATAATTTATTATTCGTACATGTAGGCGAGTTAAGATGCTTCCTTTGTTCTTTGAGTTTTAAATATTGGCGAGTTCGATAACAAAGAACGACATTTTCATCTTCTTTCGAAAATTTATCAATCATCTTATTAATATTTACATTCGGCAAAATAAAGTCTTTAATATTACCTAAATGACTTGACGCTTCAGATGCGATCGAGATTTAAATGTGTAACAAGTAGTTTTTAATGTGGTTAGGATATCTGTTAGAAAGCACCAATTTCTTGGTATCAATGTAACTATTTTAATAAATATAAATATATAAAAAATTAATATAAAAAATGTTTTACTTTTTAGAACGTTTGTAACAACATAAGGTCAAACTTTCTTCCTAACAGAGAACTAGAATGGATCCTTTAACAAGATTATAATATGTATGGGATGATTTTAAAAAAAAAAGCAAAATATTTTTTTTTCGAAATTTGTGACGAGTCCACAATGTATTCTTTAAAATCATCTCTCATCATCCTTACCAGATATATTTGTTTGTTACCTTGTACTACTTTTCAGACTTTTATTAGAGGCCGTCGTACAATGATAGTAGGATTTCAAACGTTTTCATCGAATTTTTTTTTCTTTTTGCTTTTATGATTTTCAAAACTCTGTCTCTCTCTATCTCTCTTTCTTTCTCTCTCTCTCTCTCTCTCTCTCTCTCTCTCTCTCTCGGTACAAATTATCAAAAACTAGATTAAATTATATACCACTAGACGCGTATTTGAAATGACTTCTTTCTTTTCCTGTCTTCAATATTTCTTTTCGTCAAAGATTCAATTTTTTATACTTATGTGTACTCATGGTGTTCATTTGGTTTATAACTACTAAAACGAAACTTCGGAGGCCCCACAAAGCATATATATTCTTGATCAACATCAAATTTACAATTGATTTAAGCATGTCCGTCAGTCCGTCTGTCCGTCTGTCCGCCTATGTAAAATCTGTGGTAAGAATTTTCCTATCTGTAAAAATGGAGATATCGACTTCAAATTTGGCAGAAACATTGGAAATTCTTTCACATACGTTGCTATTGAAAATGAGCCAAATCGATTACAGGCCACGCTTACAGTATAGGCTGAAAGCACATCTATTTTCTGTCTGTCTGCTCTGCCCGTTTTTCACAGTGTTCCATGGCTGACGGTTTTCCACGCTATTATGCCAAAATACAATAGATATGCCACGCTTACCTATTAAAATTTAGTTTTTCCCTCTTTTTTAAGATAACAGTGGTGCGTATAAAAGATTCGGCACAGCTGAATTTGATTTTCTTATTTGTTTTTTATTATTCTTCTCCGAGATATTTCAAGGTAATGTCCATCAAAATATGTTCATCCGATCTGTAAGAGATATTAAGAATGCTAATATTCTTCCAAAAGTAAATTTCTTTTATACTTTATAGACATTTTAGTTAAGTTATGGTCATCGAAAATGGTAATACCCAGAATGAAACACATTTTCGTAAGTTTCGCGAAAAAGTCGCCGAAAATATTCTTTTTATACTATTGAACTTCGTTTTTACAACACTTTAAGAATCATTACGAAAATTGTAAATACTTTTATTTACAGTTCTAAGATTCAATTATGGCATCTACCACGGAGATACTAAAAGCCTTAAAATTACATGTTGACATCAGTAGTGACTTTAATTGAAATAATTTAGAAAAGGAAAGATCTTCGATAGAATTTAATAGAGTTCGAAATATTTTTTGGAATCTATTTATACAAGTAAATTTGGGCTTCATAGGGATATTGAGATGTAACTCAGGTTTTTGCACAGGGAATGATGACTTAAGTGCATCGCATATATAACATTTCAATGTTATTTATTATAGGACTCCAAGTCGCATTTTAATTTAAATAAATTTTAATGTATTCATCGTCTGAATATCGTAAAGACAAGGTTATTGTTTGTTATTTATTCGAACTATTTTCATAATATTTTATAATCATATAAATTATTTAAATTATGTATAAATAAAATGAAAAAAAAACACAATTAATAAAAGTACCATATACTGTGGTTAGGGATAATCCTAAATTTCCATCACTTTAAATAAAAGTATGAACTAGAAAAAATTTAGACTTAAGAATTTGTCGATCGTGAATAATTTTGGATTGAATTTTTACTTGAACGTGACACGTAAACTATTCACTCGGATATGTTGAATATAAAAAAATGTTCACATTATTTTTCTTTTTAAATTATTTTAATATTTTCATCATTGCAGGTTTGAATGTAAACGAATTATGGTTTTTTTTATTGTTTTTGAACATTTATAGGAGATTATTAGTTATCATCTATTTTAACTTTTAGGATCTTAACTTTGTAGGGTATCGAATGATGATTTCTAATGGCAAAATGATCATCATTCGGCAATGAATATAAAATATTTATATATAAGTTTGTAACATTAGCAGGAAAGGGATTTTTTTTATATTTCATTGAAAGAGTATACAGATGCAATAGAAACGAAATAACAATTTTACAATAATATCACCAATAGCAAATGATTTCTGTCAGGTACTTACATACATATGTAATTACCATTCAAAGTTTTTTATGGGAAAGTGTAGGGGAGTTTTTTTGTTCAAAGCTGTTGCAATAGTTAATACAATCAAAAAACAAAAAAAAAAAAAAAATGTGATAATTACACGTAAATCCCTGGTTTTATGCGATAAAAAATTTATGATAATTAGTATATTAGATATATGAAAGTAATTGATTTTAATTAATTAATATTATTATTATTTTTTCTTTTATATCAAACAAAATCTTAATATGTAGTCACATGTCGCATTATATTATACTTTGAAACCTAACCAAACGCAAAGTCACGTGAAGAAAATTCAGTCCTGATTGAAAATGATTAACAAATTAAATCGCAATTTGTTAAATCGTCTGAATAAATAATATCAACATTAATTTATATGCGGGGTGTTTTTGAAAAAAAAAAAAAAAAAAACGTATATTAGCTGCCTCTCCACGGGTCTTGATTTATGCGCATATTTCAAATATTAAATGAAATTATAGACATTTAATGAAATCATTTAACTTAAGCGCAAAGTTCATCTTTACAGGAAATTAATAGTTGTAGCCAATCATTCATGATTTATGTCAATTTCGCTTTATTCAATTTCTCATTAACATTGTAAGAGATTATAAACATTGAGAGTATAAACATTGTAAAGAGATTATAAGGAAGTGCAAGAACGAATTTATTTAACAATCTAAAGGCATTCTGGTAGCTTTCATGCAGACAATTTTCTCATTATGTGATTTTTGTAATATCACTTATGTCTCAAATACGTTGTGTAGACTTGTGGCAATATACTGAATTTTCCAAAAATCAGACATAGATCCAATAAAGTTTTCAAATGAAAGATTAAACATTGCTAACTTACCTTATTACAAATGAGAACAATTTGTGTTTTTAGTTAGATAAATCACTTCTTTATAGGAAACTTCAAAGTAGAAAATATCTTACCGAGTAACATACTGAACTTTATCACCCATTACATTGAAGTGTGGAAAAAAAATATATAAACCGCCCCTTAACAGTAATAAAAATTTTTCTTTTCACATGTAATTTATTGCCTTTGGTTATTAACCTGCTTTTGGACGTGCCCACACTTTGAATAAAAATAGAAAAACCGGTATGTAAATAATCGGCATTAGTATACATTTAAGAGTTAAATGTCAAAGTTTGACCGCTGAGTCGTTACAACTTTACTAAATGTATATCAAAAGTATATATACAAAGATTCCGATGAAGACATTCACGATTTCTTATATAGTCGTCTTATCATTTCTATACAATCGTAAATAGTTTTATGGCAGTTTTTGTGTAAATATCAATAAGTTTTCCAAATAAAATTAAACGAAAATCGAAAAATGAGACTTTTATCTCTCTACTTAATTCTTTAGTTCTGTTCTTATTTGATTTTTGTGTTCTATTTTATTTGTTTGCATTCTACGAATAATTTTATAGAAAAATGAATAAATTCGTCGCGAAAATGAAGTTTCTTTACCATTCAATACTTTCATAAGATTTGTTAAGTAATTGAATAAAAAAATTACCTTCAATTCAGAAAGTATTAAAGTAAATTGTCATCTGAAATGAGCCGCCTGACACAAGTGCGAGAATAAAGTTGGAGACGAAGCCCTCTATAACGAAATCTCCCAAACAATTATGTCTACGCGCTTTCGTTTTTCGCTTTCCCTGTATAGTCGACACATATTTACATATCCAGTTATAAATTTGCAATGCATTTTTGCCTTTTCGAAAACAAAAAACTTTTTTTTTTTATTTCTTATTCGTAATTTATCTAAATCCATAAGAAGCGTACTTTTTCGATTTTGGGACCTTCTTAAATTATCTGCAGGAATTTCAATTTACATATATTGAACGAAACGCGATATATATGGCATATTGTAAGGAAGTAAATTACTAAATAAGTGCTAAGTCGGTACTTTACCATAAAATTTTGCGTAAAAGTAATTCTTAAAAATATATAAATATTTCAATTGTAAATCAGCTCTCGCTCTACGAATTCTTATTTCATTTTAATTAGTTCGATACGTAATGAATTTTCGAATTGAAGAATTTCCATTCATCGTTCAAGCATCTGTAATAATTTCTAAGATAATATGGAAAATTACTTTCAATAAAAATGTATATGTTTACCGTAATATCCAAATGAAACAATAATAATTAAACTTTCAATGTAATTAATTTGTTTTAATATGCAACTGACTCATCTTTTACACCGTAAACAGGTGAAATATTAGTGGCCTACATTTACATGGAATTTTTTGTTGATATTTCTCCCTTACCGCTTGAACGTTGTTTGTAAATTTTTGCGGTCTTTTCTTTAATAGCTGTGATCAATGATGAAATTTTAGGAAAACAAAAATAACAAGAACATGAGCAACAAACTGTAAATGTCTTAATATTTGAATAAGCATTTTTATAAAACCATTGTAAAAGAGAGTAAGATATTGAGAAAGAGAGGGAAGGAGAGAGAGAACAATTTGAAACACAAAAAGAGTCAAAGTTGCGTGAAATTATAAAAGTCATGAGAGTGACCGCAGTCACTTAACTACTCATGCAGATAAATACATAAACAAACACACGGGATTCGATACGTATTTAAACTTGTCTATCTAGCCGGCCAGACAAGTCGTATGAGTAATCTGAAATTCTGATGAAATTCAACGGAAATTACAAATAAATTCGTAAATGGTATAGGAATGTATGATAATACTTAACCATATGCGGCTTAACTTGAAACTATCGTAACACAAAACAACAATACATAAATTGTGCTTTAAACGGCCTACGTATATAACAACAACAATAAAAACGGAAAAAATATATATAAAATTAAAGAGAAATCGTCTCTCTACTAAAAATTTCCATCTTTCAAATATTTATTCATATTTTTAGATTTTTGCATTCTCTTAGCATACATCCATATCGTCAATAACATCTATATCAAAAAAAAAAAATAAATAAAAAATTCCCATATATACGTGCAATAAACAAATCGCGACAGCTGACTATGAATGTCGTCATTACTAAATGCCGGCTTTTTCTATTTGTTTTTATTATGGGTATTTCATACACAATGCGAAACAGCTGATATCCACCACTGATATCCAGAACTATAAGTACACATTACGCACCCATACCCACATAAATATATTCAAGCATTACTAATACCATGAAACTATCATGACTATGAGAAAAACACAGTTCAATTTAATTGAGTGTCGAGAGCGTTTCATGGGAATGAGTGAATGAGTACTCATTCTGCTGCCAATGCTTTATTTCGTGTACGAGTATTGACAACAAAAATCTACTCAAAATTAAGAAAAAAAAAAGAGGAAACAAAAATCCAACTGCCAACAACCTTTGCACGTCTCTTAAGCTTTGTATGCTCTGGGTCGTAAAAGCAAAAACTAAACAAAAATTAAACAACAGCACTAACAACGATGTTTTCTGGCCTTTGTTGCTTTTGTGTTGCGTTTGTATTTCTTTCGTTCACATTAGTGTGTGCGCGAATTGAAAATCACTTTATACTCAAGTCAACCAATGTTATTGTTACTATTTATTAGTATGTGAAAAGTTATTGAAGAGTTAAGAGCGCGCGTGTCTTAATTAATACGAAAAAGGAAAAAT
The DNA here is from genome assembly GCA_000671755.1 of Glossina brevipalpis. Taxonomy (NCBI): domain Eukaryota; kingdom Metazoa; phylum Arthropoda; class Insecta; order Diptera; family Glossinidae; genus Glossina; species Glossina brevipalpis. The sequence goes on along the minus strand of KK351020.1, from coordinate 2,410,985 downwards.
AAACAAAATATTTAAATTAATAATTTATTTATTAACTTTTTCAATTAATTTAAAAAATTCCTTAAAACATAAAGCTGTGTATCCACTTCATAGGAAAATCATATACTAAACAAAAAATTCAAACGTTTGAAACAATCCCTGTACGAAACAAGACTAGCTTAATTTTCACTGCAAAAGTTCGAATTTTTTATATATTTAATGGTAAGTTTTTTTTGTTTTTTTTTTTTGTTTTTATAACATAATAGCTTTTAAAATTAAAAAAATACACACGAGAAAGTTATGGTTTAAAATGACAGTTATTATTTAAAACTATTTTTATAAAGTTAGATTTAAGTTAGATTAAGCAGACAGTGAAGTAAAAAATGATAATGCACTTTAAAACACATAAAGTGTCACAATCCTGTTGTTATTACATTTCTCAGCTTCATCAACGTTAAATAATTTGTATAAACCAGCAGCTTAGTTTTGTTATGTCATTCATAACATCTAAAAAAATGAACAGCAGAAGCCTTATCATCCTTATCAGATTCTACGTTGATTTAACAGCGCTTTAGTTTTCTTAATCCTTTGTAAATTTTACATATATATACCGATACCGATATATACACCTTGTGATAGTTTGTATATCTGTCGTTCAAAGAGATCTTCATCACTTTTTCTAAGAGGCAATTCTCGAACTATGATTTGTCTACACAATGTAGACTATACCTGTGGGAAGTACGCAATATAGATTTTGAGAGATTGAAGTAAGTCCAGCTGTATGTAAAAAACGGTACTTTCTCTGCCTTATTTGAAGGACGATTGAAAGGTAAACGCAAATAATCATACAGACAAGACTAACTGTTAATATGGATGATAAAGGTGAAGGTGGTGTATGTTACTCAAGAATGGTATATTGGAGGATGGGAGGGGGCGGAGGGGGAAGGCGTACGTTGGATGTCAGCTATCCTCTGTATTGTGAATTTCTCCAATCACATGAAATCATCGCTAATACTATTAACAAGAATTAATGCAATTACTTCACGTGACTTCACTGCACGTTGGTTATCAGAAAGAGCCGGAAGTAAGAGGAGTAGGGTATACCTGCAGATTAGAATGACAACTAACTTTCCGCTATACGCCAATCGTCATACGCCAGTCGCCATACGCCAGGCGAATTTAAAATATGATCTACCATAATGAGAGTTGAACCCGTGCATATTTACTTAATAATAGTACTTATTGTCTACTAGACTATGCGGTACCGCAACAACATTCATCCCTTATGATGAACGGTCGTCCGAAAAACGCTGATTACAATCATCAACTTATGATGTATTATGGCAATGCTTCCGTTCTTATGGTACTATCAAAAAAAAAAAAAAAAAAAAATCCTTTCGAAATATCAGATGTCTTTTCGGCAAGAAAGTCATAGTTTGTCGAAAAGATGGGTAAAATATGCCATTAACAATAGACAATACTTTCAATACAATATCTTTTAACTTTCTCTTGAAATATACTCTTCTTTTCAAAAAAAGAACAAAAATGCGTCACTTTTTTTTAACACAGACATCTGTATGTGTATATTTTGGGACAGATTAAAATTTTGCGAGTTGATTTAACCATAATTTTATTTTCATTCGTTCGCGAAATCTTATTCTGCCCAGATTTGTAGATACTAAGGATTCTTTCCTAGATCAACATAATTGACGTAAGATTTTAAATTGCTTTAGTCCATAGCTATGCTCATCAGTTTTTGCTTATTCTGCAAAGCACGAGTTAATTACAAAATGTATCTTTTTTTTTTTTTTTTTTACTTTTTATTTATTTTACTGCAGCAGGATAGTAAAGATTATGTAAAAACGCATACTAACGCCTTACGTTTATCATTACTATTCTCGTATTCATTTCATTAACGTTAATTCGGTTAGCGTTTCACAAGTTGTAATACATTTAATTAGAATACAGTTTCGTATTCACTTTAAATTCAAAAACAATTTATTGTATATTCCTTAAAACTAAAGTATATAACTCGTTTATTTTAAACTTAATTAAAATCGAATTTCGCAAAACATCAATTTTTCCATTTTAATATCTGCACTTCTATGCATTTTTTTTTTAACTTATTAACTTGTAACAAATATCATAATGCCTTTGTTTTGTAAATTATAAAAAAAAAAGTACCGCTTACTATATATTTAAATTATATAAAAACGATAAAATATATAAATTATACGAGTTTCAAATTAAGTGATTTGTATATGTGAGCATTAAAGAGAGGAATAGAGAAGTGATTGCGTATGAGCAACATTTCAAAAGTATATTATATTAATAAGCCCGGAGACATGACATGACATGAGGAAAACACCTTCGCGTTCCTCTTTTGAACTACAATTTCGAAGACTTAGTTCAATACTATGAATTGAGAACAATTGAAAATAGTTCAACGTGTGGTCACACGAGATTTTTTTTCTTTCTATTCGTGAGAAGTTTCAGATTGAATCTTCGTTTCTTAGTAAAAGACTTAATAAAAAAAAGAAAAGAAAAAGAGCCCCAGGTAGATGCTGAAAGTCCCACTATCTTAAGAAAGTCCCACCATTTCTTATTATTCTTATTATTTATTAGTGCGCGGATAAAGGAACTAATTTTGTAAGAAATTTTGATATGATTTTTAAAAATATTTTTTGTCAATATTGAGAACGATATCTTTCATAGATTGTAAGTTCTGAAATAAATTGTTTTTAGGGCTTCTTTCTATTTTTTTTTTTTTTTTTTTATTTGACTTATAAGTTTAAGTCTTCTCTTTAGGGATTACATCCATTCTTAATTACCATTTGTAAATATCAGTTAAGTATTTATGATCCAAGTTCATTACAAATATCACTACAATTTAAATTTGTTGTAAAAGTTCAAAAATACCAGATAAACTTGTAGACAGGCATGGCTGCACCGACTTTATCTCTTGAAGAAATTTGTATCGTTACAAACAATATATAGCGCCGCTTAGTATAAGGGATTTGAAAATAAATTCATAATTCTGCCTTTTGATAGTGAAAATAAAGGATAAAATTTCATTATGCTGATTAGAAAAAAAGTATAATTAATAACAAATAAGTGACCGCCAAAATAAGTAAATTATTAATTGCTTGAACTTTAACGCTTGTAAAGAAACAAAAGCTAAACATAAATAATTTCACAAGATTGTGTAAATATTGAAAAAATGGAAAAAAGTTCATATCCAAATATTCAAAGATTTTGCTTTTTTATTTTTTTGTTTTTTTTTTTTTTTTTGGTTATGAACACTAATTTAACACTGGCTGATGGTAATGATGATTCACAAGGGAGCCGATACACATGGGCTTACAAACATCTTTGTCATCGCTTTGGCATAACGCTGTTACCAAACGATACCACAATTGTCAGAAAATTCATTCATTTCTTAGTTTGAAAAAAAAAAAAATGAAAAAAACCAACATAAACAAGTCAAGCGGTCAAGATACCAAGGCAAAAACAAGTTATTGAATAATTATTACCGGCACTGCATTTAATCATAAAAACTGAATTTTTGGCATTCATTTTGTGGTTTATTGCGTCTTTATTTATTGTTAATTGCGTTTGTACAAATAATAAACGTGTACTATAATCATAAGAAAACTAAAGTTATGTTCATTTGGAGACAAAGAAATCTTTTTTGCTTTAACGTTAACTTTTCACAATACAATAAAAAATTTATGTCTTTTGATTATTAAAACATAATCAAGATATTATTTATAGATGAAGAGAATTATAATTAGAAAAGAAAAAAAGTATCCAATATCAAATTGCAATAGCAATATAGAGACCTTAATAGCCTTTAAAATATCTGTTATTTTTGATGCAAGCGAACGTCAAAGATATTTAATATACCGGGATTAGGATTCAAAGGAAATGTTTAGGTTTTCATAACAAATATCTAAAAAAAAAATATGAAAAGCTATTACGCCCTAAGTGTACGAGATTATCTCAGCCTACCAATATAAACGTCATTTATCTCAAAAACTTCTTTTTTTTATACTCATAACTGAATATTAAAAGTGAAGGTTTTTCTATGTATATACGTAAGAATTACAACTAAATTAAGTTCATGCAAAAAAAAAAAAAAGAAAACAGTTATTTTCTCTACGGAGTGTGTTTATGAGAGAGAGAGAGAGTGAAATTTTACCAAATCATCATAATTTTCTTGAAATGGGATTTGTTTTTCTACGCATAAAATTTGAAATGGACTCGTAAAAGTAAATAAAAATTTTACTAAACAACATACAGTAACGTAACGGTGAATTCAGGTAAAGAAAATGTGCATAAAAAAAGAATAAATTTTATTACGCGAAAACATACATCACAGACTGCAATTTAATGCAAATTTGACTAAGGTAAAGTTAGGATAATTAGATTTAGCCGCGCTTTTATTGGCTCATCTCTGGTTCGGTCTTTTTGTCATAAAATCCGACCGTAAACCATAGTTTGTGTTGACTACACAGTAAATTTTTAACTAGATATACTCGTGCTCTCCTGTCCGTCTCAATGGGCTGAGCACGTTGGAATATAATATTGCCCAAACTCTTACCATTCTGTGTCTTAGTTTTAAAGGTAGCGGGATGACTTAACGGCTAGAAGAAATTTGAAGTTTCAACCATCGATGCCTGGATCTTTTCCATTGCTTTGCGGGATAATACTTATATATATGAGATAACTTATTTTCACGATAGCTGTTTTAATATTTAGGTCAAGTATAACATTCGAAAGCGCCGTAGTTATCTAAGACTGCTACAGGTAGTAGTTGAACTGGAAGCAAAAATGACGCATAACATGTCCTTTTAAATGCATAATAATCCCTAAGATTAATTGGGGAAAGTTCGTCTCCGAGATGTATAGAAAATCTAAAGACGAAAAATAAAATTGATTGAATTCGGGGGTCGCCGGAATGACGTAACTCTTTTTGTTTCATCAACAAGCTTGACAAATTTCTTGTTGCCTAAGTGTTGAGTGCGACTCTTTAAAGAGTATCGTGGTGGTTATGGGAGTAGCTGGATGGGAAACATTCTCTAACAAGAGGGACTGGAGTGGACTGGACAGTGAATACTTATTCTGGAACCTTAAAAATATCGGAATCCACTATTAGGGCGATTGTTCTACAGCTTAAGATACGCCCTCTGTCTTTTGTTGGAAAATAGTCCTGTACTTTAGTGTACCGTGAGGTTAAACATCGATGTAAGTACTGATATAGATCTCATAAAGGCAGTCTGTCGGTCTCAATGCTTGTTCTAAGAATTACTACGAATTAAGTGTATGCTTAGAACAGAGTATTCTAGAAGTTTCAGGCTGTTAAGCATAAGTATTAAAATTTTGTTTAAAAATTGACGCATTTAAAAGTCCTAAGAGTAGTCTGTAATTCGATATTATATTGAAGCGATTTAAAACTCCATGGAAAATTCAATTGTTATAAAATTTATTATGAGTCATTTGTTAAATGTCCTCAAAGTATATACGTAAATATCCTGTGAATTTCATTCAAGTTATTCTTTCCCAGTCCTTTACAAACAGATACCGATTCAGCTAATAGTGTTTTCATAGGTAAATAAAACAGATTTAAATAAAACTTTTGCAATACAAGTCATGCACATTACGCTTCTTTAAACTTCAACGCCTTATGTGTTTATTTAGTTTATCAAACTCGTCGAACTAGTCTATAGATATAATAAAATTGAATTACTTCTCTATAATGTAAATTGAAACTAGTTTAACATCACTTGTTTATTCTAATAGTCTCAATTAGGAAACTTCGATGTAAAAGTTCATTACGAATTGTTATACGACAAACAATGCTTCGAACTATAACTCCATTATATAATCAAACAAGGTATTATACCCCCTGTTATAATATCATTTGCACTTGTAACTTTCTGTACTGAAATTAGATTTTATGAATAGTGGGAAGTACGTTGATCCACATCGGAAATAAAACTGACAGCTCACGTGAGCAAATTGAAAATAGCGACCTTTTAAAACCGTGCTTACAACAGTAAAGTAAAACAAAGCTACAAGACAATAGTATATTTTAAATTGAAAAGCACTGAGTCTGTTCTGCCGTTTATCACAAGAAACGTATCGTATTTGCTAATAGTAATGCTGGTGTGTCGCTTTATTTTAAAAGGGAACTAAAGCCTTAATAAATTGAATTCATTACACACACACTTATTATAGATAAAGTTGTTCTTTTTTTCTTTTTTTCTAAAAATATATATATAAATATATATTTATTCAACGAATGTAAATTTAACGGCAGATCTGCTTTCTATTTTCAAGGCAACTTTCTCAGGAGAATTCTTTATTCCTTTCCGTAAAAGAGTTAGTTAATAAATCTCGTTTATGTGGAGATTTGTGTAAACAATTTTAATATAAATATTATATTATAATAAATGCTATATTATAACAATAAATAAAATGCATTAATCTTGACGAGTCATGCTTCAAAATTTATTGCTGCTCTGAAATTATCTAGTTAACAAGCGATAGTAATTCGATGGCTATAAAAAATAGCAAAAGTGACCCCAAAAGTGCTTAACATATAGAGAAGAAATAATAGAAAACACAAGTGAGAATGCGGTAAGCATCTCAAAACGAATCTTCAACACCCGTCTTTATGCTTTTTAGTCTTAAGATAAGAGCTCATGGATATTTTCCGTTTTTTCATATAATTTATGCTTATAAAATAATAAAATTTCTGTGGCACGATGTATTCATTTTTAGAAAATACTGAATCTGCATCTAAAATGAGAGTCTCAATGAAGTTTATATATCAGAGCAAAAATGGACATGAATTGAAAGAATTTTAAATATATTTGCTTTTAATATTATTTATAAATATTGGACCTTCCTATTCTGTGTTGTTTTGTTAAATAGGTGACTTATAAGACGAGATCTTAAGTCTTCACTTTATATGAAAACTGAACAACTTTAAAAATATTTTCAAAATTTCAAACATTATCGATTTATGTTTAACCTCATACAACAAGTGGAAGAACTTACGGAATATTAATATATATATATATATTCGTTAGGCACCTTACGAAAACTGACTGAACGTAGAGCCTTGAGATGATAAAACTTTACATATTTATTTCATTTATTCCATTCACACTCATAAACACTTCTCTGCAGCATTAACCAACACTGTCTCTATTATTAGATTCAAAAGTGTTTTACATAGAATAATAAATTTATCATACCATTCATCTTGTTGCGCTATATAAGCTAAAAAAAAAAAAAAAAGAAAAAAATCCCCCGGTTTAGAATAAATAAATAAATGCATGTGTCCAGTAACTAGCATGCATGCGTGATTTGCTAGTCTACGACTGGCGATCAATGATGCTTTGGGGACATTTTATGAAGTGAAATTTATAAAATGTGTCAGCCGTTAAATAACGACAAGCATAGTAAGTAGTTAATATAGTAGAAGAGAAGAATTTATTTTTAGGCGTATTCATCAATAACCAAACGTTAAAAATTTGAATTATGTTTCAAAGCCAACATAAAGACAAAAAAAAAGTCGCACATCCAAAAAAGAAAACGTATTTATATATACATATGTGTATACCCACACCCACCTATAGATACTTACTAGCATTGTTTGATGTCTAAGAAGTAGAGAGTAATGAAAATTAAAAATGTTTTTTTTTTTTCATTTGTTTTTGTCTTTTTTCGGGTTGTAAGTTAGCTCTTTTTGATGCTGTTGCATGTCATAAACAATACAGTGGTGCACACCCTTCGCATTAAATTTGGAAAATCCCATTAAATGGGAATTTTCTTACTCTTCGTTTTTCTTCTTTTTTTTTTTTTTTTGTAAATTCAATTTAATGCCTTTTTTATTTGCTTGCGTTTGTTTTTCGCGCTCATCTCTTGTCAGTGCATGTAAATTCAGGCATAGCAAGCATTATGTATAGAAGTATGCAATCGAGTCAAACAGCCAAGCAGGCAGGCAGGCAGGAAGGCAGGCAGGTAGGCAAGCATAAATTAAATTTAAATACTGTATTTAAATCGTAAGGTAGAACCGTTAACGAATACACTCTTTTAAATATTCTACCATTCGCTCTTTTTTGCTCTGTCTTATCCTCTCTTTATTTTCTCTTCATAAACAGGTGTTGGTTGCTAATATAACGCAACCAGTCTATTACTAAAGCAAAACGGCTCAAACAACACAACTCATTATTTACAGCGTGCTGGAACAGCAGCAGCAGCAACGGCAGCAGCAGCAACAGCAGCAGCAGCAACAGCAGCAGCAGCAGCAACAGCAACAGCAACGAGAACGGCAATCGCAATATCATCTTCATGTGCAACAGCCGCATTTGGAGTCACGGGCAATTTTAAAAACAACAACAACAACTCATAAGCATTTCAAATTTAAAAACTACCGTCAGTTGTGCTGCTATTACTATTGTTATCACTATTACTCTTTAACATCCCACGCAATAAAAAAACGCAAAATTACTTCCTCAACAGTTCGTATTCATCATCAAAACAACCAAAATATCTATTTCTTAATTTGGTTAATCATGTTATTGGTAGCAACAAATCCATCACAGTTCACCTTATTTGTTAACGCTACTCCTTTGGATAAATTAGCATCGTTGCCGTCATCGTCATCGTCATCATCACAGTCACCGTGGTTGTTGTCTTCGTCATCGTCATCGTCATCGTTATCACCTCTACTGAGTAATGATTTATGGTCTACTTCGCTATCGCCAATCGAAAATAATCTAACTAATGATGAACTGATACTAAGATCGCTGCATAAGCGTCAAACTACGTGGCATGATATTTATGCGCAAACAATGCAATCGCAACAACTTGATTGGTTTAATCCATGTGGAGGTCAATATTTAAATCAGTTTCAAATTAAAAAAGGCCACCGACCACCAATTAAAAAGGTAAGTTTGAAATAAATTCCAAAAACAAAAAATTATAGTAAATATTTTTTGAAATTTATGTACACTGATCAGTTTCTGTCAGTCTGTCGTTGAAAAGCTCACTCAATCTCTCCTCAATCTCTTCTCAATTTACCTAATTTATCAGAAAATCCATCTATTTGAGATAAATGATTGCAAAAAATCTCCTTTTTTGCAGAAATGAATGTTTTCAACAAATACATTTTTATAAAAAAAAAAAAATCACTATCAATTGCAAGAAGATTTCATATACAAACACAACTGAAACATTAATTTATTTAAAAAGGAAAAAAGACATTTTTTAAAATTTTATATATATGGATTGATGGACGGATGTAAAATTGTTAAAGCAACTATAATACATTTAATCTCTAGTTCAATTAGAAAATATTTTTTGAGACTGACTTCTTCCTTTAAGATCATAACGATTTCTACTTATTTGAAAAAGTTTGCTGTGAAGGTTCTATTTTGAGGAAATTGAGAAATTGTTTGAATTTTCCGATCATTTAAAAACTTAACACATTCTCAGTTTGTACTTTTGGGATCGTTATGGGACGATATCTAAGCAGAAGTCTTAATTATTAAAAGCTTTTACACATGAAATCTGTCTGTCGATATTATCGAACAGTTTGAAATAAAAAAAAAAAAAAAAAAAAAAAAATTTTAAACCTAAAACACTAAGATCAAAATTAATTAAATAATTATTTTATCTGAGTGTGCAATCATTATTTTTTGTTTTTTGATTTTATTTTTTATCTTTTATAGGCCTTACGAAAGTTACGCAATGTTACTGGACGTGAATTTAAGACCTTAAACATTACAACACCTGCGATTGATATGAGCGACATACGTATGTGGGATTTGCATCAGAAAAAATATGATTTCTTGCCTAAATTGAAGCTTAATTCAAGTGTAAGTAAAAACACGATTAAAAAAAATTAAATCAAAATTTCATCTCTTTTCACATTATTTTTACATCCATACAAATTTTATTCATTCATCGTTTAATTTGCAAACTGTTCTACAAATTTCGGTTAAGTTTACTTACGACGATATGAATATTGTTTGGCACCGTTCTACTATGCATTATTCAGAAAAAGGAGATAAGAAAAATATATAGTCGGCCAGGGCCGAATTTAACCACCGTCTTGATTTTGATAAAAAGAAAAAAAACTTTTTAAAAATAAAAAAAAAATAAAAAATGACATTTCGACGCTTTACAATATTGGATGGATGTAGCCGCCTTTTTTCCATTTTTTTTTATGTATTGTAGGATCATCAACAGGATATAGGTAGAAATTTTTACCGTTGTGTTTTTTAAAATTAAAGGATAATAAGCGGCAAAGTCAAAAAGGGAAGATTTATTTATTTACTATGCATCATAGGCCGGTCGTTTGATTGGCTGATTTTGCCAGGCCAGGGTCGACATGACTAAATAATTCGATTTAATGTAATTTGACTTAATATAATTTGAAATGGGGTCAAGAATATTTATAGACTGTATAGGGTCTGTAAAGTTTTCTTCTAGATGTAGTAAACGTTTCGATGAGGTAAACGGCACTTCTATCGTCTTCCCCCACCCCTTTTGGTAATAGGTAAAAGAAAAAGAGACCAAAACGCATATATTCTGCTTTTTTTTTTCTTTTTTTTTCAACTTTATACAAATAATTTAATATATATGAGGGAAAAATCAAAGCAGCAACAAGTTGCAATTTCTACCAGACAGGAGTCCATAAATTTTATTTGCAACATAACCACTTTTCGAAAAAATAAAAACTAAAAAAAAACGTACTTTCTATATATGCTCATGCAAAACAGTCTTCGTTCCGTTCTTCCACTTCTTTCGCATTTGGCCAATGTTCTACTCTTAAACAAGCTGAACATAATTGATGGCACGTTGCCCTAAGGGCGTTGATTGAGTAGTTTAAGAACAATATTTCGTTTTTTATTCTTGTCTTATTTTTTTCTTTTGTTTTTTTTTCCAAAGTTGTGAACATGTCATGGAAGATTTGTTGCTTTTATCCTATATGCGAACGAAATGTGCGTATATCTATACATACATATATAAATATATATATATATATATGTACTTATGCTTTTATACACACTTGATAGGTTTTTATTAACCTGTTGTTAAATGTTCTTTAGGTCTTATCACATATATAAAAAAAAGGAATAATAAAAAGAAAGACACTTTTAGAGAGAGAGTTTAAATATTGCATTTTCTACTTGGTTAACAAGCCCGATATGTCATATTAAAGCAAATTCTTTGTTTTTTAAAATTGTGCATTAAATTTAAGTAATTTTTTTTTAATGGAAATATACTTTTATTGTAAGAAAAAATTCTTATTAAAAATTGACTGAAAAATATTGCCTTCCGCTTTTCCTATTTGTTACGAATTCTGTGTAAAAAAAAAGGATTAGTTTCTGTTGCTTTTAAAAAGTATACATTTTTTGGTATTTTCATAAGAATTAGCAAGACTGCTAAGACTGATTAAAAGTTCTCGGTTAACAGAAATGGCAATGAAAAAGAGTAATGTCTGTTAAATGCAGTGAGTTTGGCAGCATAGGCCTGTTCCGATTTTCTAACGTTTGCTAGACGGATTTTGCAAAATATAGACCAGCGTTGCTGTCATATTGAAAAATCATTTTATAATGTTTTTTTTTTTTTTTGGTATAATGTTCGGCTTAATTGCATCAGTTGCTTACCTTCCTTACTATTAACTTCGTTGCAAATTTAATGTTCTTGTCAGAGATCTCATTACTCTTCACTTAGTTTCGTCATAAAAAAATATTTAAATTTAAATCTATTTATCATATAATAAATAAATTTTTATAAAAATTTATATATGCTTTAGGCTCTAAAAAATAGAGCCATGTATCTCAAATTAGCTACAGTTAATTTTTATATCAAATTACATTCATTAAACATTTCACTATGAAATATTATAAAATAAAAGTTATTTGATTTTAGTTTTCATCAGAAATTCTTATATGGGAGAGAGCCTAAAAATTTCCTCATCCGATTGAAATTTTTCGTGTCAACTTATTAAATGATAATACTAATACGCAGTGATATCTGTGAAAAAACTTTGAAAATTTCAATTATCCTTCATTTTAAGAATTTTTTCAAAATCAGATGCTGTATGGGTCGGAAAAGTTCGACCTTGAACCGAAACATATCTGTGAAGCAAACTTTATTAGAATATCTCAAAAATTTCGATTCTTAAATGGATGTAGACCACCATAGTATTGACAAATAGGCGGACAGACAAGCTTAAATCGATTCAGAATCATTTTCATTAGCATAATGAGATAGGGATCTATACTATTATAAACCAATACAAACTTAATATAGCTTGTATCAGGAGTATCGTAGGATACAATCCTTACACTATTTATATTATGTTATACATTATATATTATATATTATATATTATATATTATATATTATATATTATATATTATATATTATATATTATATATTATATATTATATATTATACATTATATAGTATGTATTATATATTAAAATGTAGTCATAAGTATACTGTGTCGTAAAACTCAAATGTACTATTTCGACAAAGAGCAACAACAATATTATCCAATGAAATATAGTCTCAGTTATGCTGTCTCTTCAAAATCTGCTAAAATTACCATACACTTCTAATACATGACGAAGCGTCTGAATTTGTCTAACTATCGTCTCAAAAGCAAAAGCATATATATACAATACCTCACACTTGAGAGAAACATCAGTAAAGTTTCTCTAGTGTATATACAGAACTTTTCTTGAAATATTTATTTTTACATAAATTAAAGGAAAGAGAATATTTTAATTTATAATAAAAGCTGTCAATCAATTTATTCATTATTAATAGTTTTTAGCATTAGCAGAAATTAACCATTATTGAAATATTGCTAATTACTAAGTAAGCATTATTTCGCAGATGGCAATAGAATTCAATCATTTGTTTCTATTATTAAAATCTCGAAGTCTATCGAGTTGTCTCGAGGTAGAGATAGTCAGGGAGTAGCAGATTGCGTTTATTTTTCTTCTTACTTTTTTTGCAAAAATTGTTATTGCTGTCTGAAATGACATAACGGTCTTTATGACAATATGCTAAGATTTATTTATGAAACAACCAAATCTTGAAATAAATGAAAGTGAATTTAATAGAACGTTGAAGTTCACTAATTTCTTGTAATCAATTGTATTAGGATTCCATTAGTTTATCCTCGTCAATAATCGAAAATTTTATTAACAAATAAAATGACATCAGTTTTGGAAAGTTAAGTATCCTATTGCTTTTAGAAAGCATTGAGAAAAAAAGAAACCATATTAGTTTAGTAACATTTGTTGAAAAACAACAAAGATCAACTTTCGAATTTTCACTTTTAAAAAATATGAATTTTATTTAAAATGACATCTTCACATTACTAATTACGGCATATTATTATTTTCAACTATATTGTTAGCGTTGCGATATCACCGCTGGTATACTAGTAAATATCATAAACGACAAAAGGTTAAAACCACTTTAAATCACTGTACCATTCACTTCTTAGAGCCAATATTCAGAAAATTCATTCTTTATGTTAAAAGTTGTCAGTGATAAACGAATAAAACTACTATCATAATACCTGCAGCTATTGATAGCATTACTTTTCAAATGTTTGCGGTATAAAGTATTAAAAATAAGTAAAATAAAATCTTTCGGCCCGAAGCTATCTCTATATATATAGATAAGAAGTGTACGAAGAAGTGATTTATTTTTATTTTGAAAGTTGTTTGCATTAATTGCAATAGAGAGTATTATTCTGGCGTAGTATATTTCCTTCGAAAAGCAGTAAACAGTATTCCACTAATATATGTCACCTTTATATAGAATGATTTTCAAAGTTTTGCTTATACATGTGAATGAAGTTTAAAAATAAGAAGAGAAAAAAATCGTTACACATTTTATGAATTCAACATTTGTTTTAAGAAATCTCAATATAAGTTGTATAAAACGAAAGAGGAAGAAGTAAACATTAGCAGGCAATTTTTATGTTGCCACTGTCAAAATTACATCTAAAAGAAAAAAGAAAAAAAAAACTTGACCTTCTGAAATCAATTTAAGGGAGAATCAAATTACAAACATCCGCATAAATTTGTTATATATAAAAGCAGTGCAACAGTGCAGATAATATATATATATGTGCAGATAATATATATGCAAATTAATAACCCTCGGCATAATAGGACATCCGATCGAAGGGGACTTACAAGAGTTAATTAAATTGTGTATGCAGCTATTTTGCACAAGAAAGTCAAAGAGTCAATAATGCTTCACTCTGTCTATTAGTGTGAATGTTCAATAAAGAGATTATTTTAACAAGAGATTTTTCCCCTTAAAGCGATCAATGCATAGACCATCGTAAGACAAAAGTTATGGGTCAATTCAACATCTCATATCGTTGCAAGTGTTACAAGCGAAATAAGCAATTTTCTAGTCTCCCCTTATTTTCGTGTTTAGATTGTCGAAGTGTTTTGATTGATTTATATTATAAAATAAAAACATAGTTTCAAAAAACAAAAACAAAAAAAGCATCAACAGAAAATATCAATTAATTTAAGAAATGATGGTGATTCACTCTGGAAAGTTTCAACGCAACCAACGCTAATGGAAATATTTTTAAGTTTATCATAATAAAGAAATATTAGAAATAGAGAATTCACTATTTATGAGTATAAATGTGTATGGTTTTCTTTTTCTTTTTTCCACGATTATGAGATAGAAGAGTTCCTAGAGAGTATACGTTGTGCATAACATATGAAAGGATGAGGTACCATTATTAAATTTTTTAATCTGTTTGTGGTCTGTATAGAAATAAGAACCCAAACATTCTAATGGTACTCGCCAAATTTGAGTTTGCGCTGATTTACAAACGTCCAATTACACATTTCTTCGACCCACCGTCCAACCGTGTAATCTTCCAAGCGATGTTGAAATATTCATATGAAAGTCATAACGTGGCTTTACAGTTTATTTAATTTTTCCACAAATCAAATTCGGTGATAATTCGTATCAATCTACACTAAAAAACGCATTAAAACTAATCCTTATAATGATAGAACCGATCGAAAGTCATTTGAAAATAAATGCCATCGCGGCATTGCAGGCACTTTCACTTTCAGTTTAAAAAAATTAATGCCTAATGGCAATAGATAATCGAGGTTCATTTTGGTACAGATATAGTTATCCACTCCAACCAAATTCCAACCGAGATAGAAAAAAAAATTGATCATCATTACTAAGCGTAATACTTAAGCATCTACTGATGACATGGTAAGGCTTGTAAAAACAATTTTTTTAAGTTTTTCAAAGAATAATATAGTCGTCAAAATGTAAATAATACAATTGAAATATATGCATACATACGCAGATACGCGGAATAAATAGACTAATGACCTAGTCATCGTTATTAGACAAATTCTCAAACAAAATTCACTTAATCTATTGACGTCATAATGCAGCACTTGACAGCGTTTGTAACGGCACCCACAATATGTGCAATTCACAGTATTTACAAACAAACAAACAAAAACAAAAAAATAAACGAACGCACAAACCCATGTATTCGCATATGTAACAATTTAATAAAATTGGAATTTAAGCATAACTGACTATGCGATGAATCATCGTAAATGGCAAGCATGAAATTCAATAGATGATACCTTAATGAAGCAGCGGAGTCCCCCAGATCATTGCCAGAGCAATAACGGCTTGAAGAGCGCAAAGATGGACATCAAAGTCTCTAAACTGTAATATTTTTAACAACTGTGTGAGTACTCTCGTAAACACTCAAGCAATAAACTTGTTATCGCATGAATGAAATTGAGGTAGTCTCAGTTTACTATTTAGATGAGAATGAATAAAAAAAAACGCAGAGTAAATAATCAATTAGGGAAAAAAATCTTTTGCACCAAGACTATGGCCAATTTACGATCGGAAAGTACATTAACTAGTAATTAATATATCAGTCAAATGTACACCTACGGCGACTGTACGTAAATGGATGCTTGTACATGTTAAGCTACAACGACCGAGTTTGATTTTTATTACAGAATTTTTTTTTAAAAATTTCAAATTCATTGAAAAATTTCATAACATATAACAAACGTATAACATATAACAAAATAACCTGAAAATAAAAGCGCAACATTTTAATGACAGAAATCTATATTCAGAATAAAAATACAGGGCCATCCATTTTGTAGTTTTGTAATATATGTAACCAAAACTTATACTTCTGATTAAAATGTAAATTAAATTTTCATTTCAAAATATTTCTTGGACATTGCCAATATTTGTGGAATATAAATTTATTCAAAGGTCCTATATAGTACATCTTAAAGGTCTGGATCCTTTTGAGATAATTTTCGATGACTTGTCTCCACATAGCGGACAATAATTTGGCCATAACTTGACGGATATTCGTTGTCAACATGTTAAGAGTTTGACGATTTTTCGCATAAATTCCATCCTTTGCGTAACCCCATAAAAAAAAATCTAGTGATTAAAAATCGAACGATCCAGGTGGCCAATTCACATCATCAAAACGTAAAATTACACTTCCCACGCTACAATGACAAAATGGAGTCTGTTGTGTGGTTTGTGGCATTGTCCTGTTGAAGCCACTTACCTCCAATATCTATATTTTCAATTTCACGCCAAGAAGAAATTTTGTTAATCATGCGACTTTAGCGATTAGAATGCTATACGCACCGTGTAATAGATGAATTTGGATCTTCTACCACATTTCCAATAACAGCAACAATATTTTTGGTCGAGCGTGCGTTTTAATGATGTAGGGACCTTAATAAATTTGTTACAAATTCAGTTTTTACAAATTTCTTCACAGTTTTACCTTTAGTGCTCAAATGGGTGATTATATCGAACATAATCTGCTCTTAATGCACTAAATGTACATATTACAGAATTGGTATGTTTGTAGTAAGTTTTTACTGTCTTAATACGTTCAATGGTTATAAAGCAATCCGTATTCTGGAATGGCAAATAATTCGGTAAACACATAATGCCTTGGATGGTAGCATTGCTTTACATATATTACTAAAACAAAGTTGCCAAATACAGACCATTAAATGAATGACCCTATATCTAATTATTTTATTTTTCATAGATTTCCTTTAAATTCAATTTTCAAAGTGATCGGATAGATTGAAGTTCGTATATACCTGCTAAGTTGTTTATTATAAAAGTTTTCTCTGTAAAACGTTAAACAGTTAATGGACAATATAAAAGCCGACTTAAGAAAAAGGTTTTATTTTCAAAACCAATACACAAAGAGCAAAATATTTTAATATTATAACTTGAAATTACATGATAGACGAGAATTTTGAATGAATATATTCACGTCTATTCGTAATATACTCCTCTAACTCTCCAAACATATTCTAAATAGAATTTCATAGATTCGATTCTGAAATAATTCCATTAATGTATAAGTAGGCACTCGGTATCTAAAAATCTAATCATTCAAGAGAATTGAAATTATTACAGCATTTTGGTATCTCCTTCCAAGCTGCATACTCCTACTATGTTCTATGGGACGATCTTTATACCTAAACCTATAGTCCCCTTATGAAAAATTTCAAATCTTTTTTAGGTATACATATTTATAAATTTATAGTTGTACCTCTAAGCACTTATCTGAGCTGTAATGTATTGATAGACAGAATGTATGCCCAAAAAAAAAAAAAAATAATTTTGTTTGTCTTCATCAAATGTAGCTTAAGTTGAACTGGTACATAACGAAATATTCAAACCAGTTGGAACTAACTTTTCTTCTAAGGCGCTGACCAACAACAACACCAATATCAAGGGTTGTCATATCTATTTAATAATTCACTTCCAATAGCTAAAGTCTATAAATAGATCATTTCAATTAATAATTCTACAAACATTCAAGTTACTGAGCTTTTAATCTAGGCACAAAGCTCTAAGTGCTTAGGATGCAGTGTCACCCTAAACAGTAACTTTGAAGTCTTTTAAAAATATTTTATGCTAAATTTTTATGACCTTTGAAACAAGTAATATTCGATCGGAAAAAGCTGCTGGCGATTGAACTTTTTTCTGTCCGACAATATGGCTCAACTTTGCATTTCTTACTTCACCAGAAACTTAGTATACATTTATAATTTTAATTAAATAAATTGATTTACATAATATAAAGGTAGAGTGAGACAGTCCAGTAGAAATATGATTTAGATATTTTTCTTATCCGCAAATATGATATGCATTTACAATTTCCGAATAAAAGAAAGAACAATGAAAGGAATACAAAATAAATTTTTACTAAGACAAATATGATACTACGGTATAAGAGAAGCTCTTTAATATAACTTACTTTCAGCAGTAATATGCCTGACATCATAGGTTGTGAACCGTAAGTTAATAGAGAGCAAATTAACAGTACCATACTTACTGTTCTTCATCTCATTTATATTATGAAAATTTTTATAATGTACAATTACGCCGATTGAATATTATTTATTTCATAATTTTATTATGCAAATAATCAAGATTTCTTACTTTTTACTAAGAACGCCCGTCAGTTTAATTCATTTACAATGAAGGATGCTTTTTTGGACCCTTTTTTATCAGAGATATAAACTAAAAGAATTCATGATAATTTGATTTTCTCAGAACTGTACATTCAGATATAGAAAATTATTTTGTTACCTAATTAGAATATAATAATATTGAGGTTATGTACGCGGAAAAATGCTTAAGAGCAATGCTCTTACAAATACTCTTAGCATTTGTTTTTAAAATCTTAAATTAGTCGTTAAATCAAGAGTCAAAAGTGATAGCGATTCGATTTTCAAGTGAAGCCACTGCGTCGTTTGAGCGTAAATAGATCGTGCTTTAATTCGACTTTTTTCGCCATAAACTGCATCAGCTTATCGACTTTAGAAACGTATAGCTAGCTTCTAAAAACCATCTAATAGATATACTCGGTATTTGAATTTCTAGCTAGTAGTAAGCTATAGGCATTTTGTTACATATTAAAAATATAACGAAAATTTAATTCAAATTCTAGTCTTGAAAAATTCAATCGTCTTTTTTTTCCAAATAATATTTGCAGAGGTGGTCGTATTTCTCGAACGTTCAATTCTTAACCAATTGATTCCATATTTCAAAAGTAACTCCATAAATGCTTTTTCTATTTTAGAAGGTAGGATTTTTGTTTGTCTCTTTTTTTGACCGATTTATTTTAACAAATTTTATAGACAATTTTTGACAGTTTTTGTTTTTGAAATAAAAAATTTGTAATAAAAATGAAACCCACTTTTTAGTTAATTAAAAATGAAAATGCTACGTTTTTTATTAGATATTAGATGATTATAATATAAATTAAGGACCAATAGCGACTAACGACAAGTTATCATTAAGACTTTTGCATTTTAGAGGTAATGTTAAACGAAGACACAGATAACAAAGTCGAACGAGTTCACGAACGAGCGAAAAAGTGGTAAAGATTCGAACACAAACGAATCAATAAACATACCGACAAAACTATAAACGGACAGATGGACAAATTGATATGGCTGAGTAAATTCAAAATTTCATGCCAATCAAATACTTATATACCGTTTAAGATATATGAGAGTCGTCTTCCTAAGCATTTATGTGTAAACGGGATATATGTAATTATGAGAAGTAGATAAATTCACAAAACATTTGATTTATACGGGAAGGGAACGGGAGGCTTTGGGTTCATTGCATTAACTTAAAAAATAACGAATAATTTAAGATAGATTCTTTAGCTAGAGCATTATTGTGATTGTGAATTGAGTATGAATTGAATTGAAAAAAATAAATTTATAAAATTTAATTTCTTAAAGGTTCAATATATTTTAGATTATTTAATGTTTTAAATTCTGCAATTAAATTCTTACTCGTATATAATCAAAGTCTTGGTTTTAAAAATAGTAGCATTCGTTAAAAAAAAAGTTATGGTTTTTATTCATTTATTCAGTTAAGAGCATTTTTCCATACCTGACTACTTTACCGTTACACTTCATTACATTAGTTAATTACCTTTGCAAACGCATCACACGTATATATGCAATATAAACATAAAAATATTTCCTTCCTTCTCTCTCTATGTATATATATATTCATATATATATTTTGTATTTATTGCCTTTTAATTGCAGATTGCCTTACGTCGTTGGCATCGTTATATGCAAATCTATGTGGCCTCATTTGCTTATTTGCGACGCGCCCAGTTACATTGGGACTATCATAAAACATTGCAACAGAGCGAAATTGCGAAAGAACTAAACACTTTAAAGAACAGCGCTCGAAATATCTTATGTCACCTTGAAATTGCCATTAATAATACGACCACGTTCAATAGAATCCGGAGTAATTTAGCAATTTTACCATTTAAACGAACGACTATGGAGAAAAAATTGAAATTTCAAACTCCGTTAAAGCACGTTTCGCCGGCACTTTGGAAGAGCAACGTCGCGCAACAACATAATCGCAATGAACGCACTTATGAAGTGAATCCTTTGGATTTGAAATTTACAAAATCGAATTATTTTAATTTCTTGCGTAAAATGATTAAAATTCTTCGCATAAATAATACACAAAAGAAGAAAGAAATAGTCAAGCCAGCAAGAAATTCTCAAAAACGCTACAATTTCATATAACAGGCTAATGCGAAATGCCTTTCTTCCTTTCATTATTCCTTCAAAAAAAAGTATTATAGCAAAATTATATTTCTATTTTTATTTTATCTAATTGTAGCACTTATTTGTGCAAGCGATCTTAATTATTTATTTACATTTTAGGCTTTTTTATATAGCATATTACATCTGTCCGGAATATGATTTACATTTTATTTCATTTTTATTTATTTATTTCATTTTTTCCGAAATTATTACATAGATTACTATATTTTATATAAAGATTTTTTTTTTAGAAATATTTTATTTATTAAAACGCAATAATAGACTAAATATATACATATTCCCTTAGAATTTAGCTGATCTCAATATCAACAGCAAACTCTACTATAATTTCTTATTTTTTTGTGCTTACCTTTAGCACAATTTTACGGCTCTAAAATAACATTGATTAAAAGTCAATTTGTTTACTTTGGAGTTCCTTTCTTCCAATTTATACTAATTTCGATCGCTATTCGCTATTTTGCAAGAAGATTAAATTGAATAGCGCTTAATATAAACTGTTCTTTTCAGTTAATAATTCTTGGCCATAAGCATTTATTTTTGAATTGTTAAGCAACTACTTATTTAGATATAAAAAGCAATAAGCTCAGTATTGTAAAACTTTTGTTATTCCTAGATTTTTATTATAAAATGTAAATGATAATTTCGGACAGAAGAAGCAACTATTACATGTATTACGATAGCTCCACTTAATGAAAATCTAAAGATATTTTTGGACCGTATACGAACTTTACAACAGCTCTCTGGTATTATTTATCCTCTTACAATGTTTGAATTTCCTTGAAGCTAGTGGATATACAAAGTTCAATATCAGCCGTATGATAATGTTTCTTTTTTTTTTTAATGTTATTGCATTTGACTTATTTTATTATACAATATTTTTTATTAACTACTTCAATAATAATTCTTAATTTTTTTTGTTTTTTTTTAATATGATTGATAAAAAGACTGTGATATAATCTTAAGTAGTTTAATATATATTCGTTCAACTCTTTGTTTTATCCCCCACTGTAGGTATAGGAATTTTTCCAAATACTTACAGATTTTCTATAAAATATAGTTTACCGTCCAGTTTGTTTGTCTGTCTTTTTATTTGCAATCAGGATTATAAACTAAAAACTTTATCTAGAACAATCGATCTCAACCTGAAAGTTTTCTTTTTTACTGATGCCAACTTCCGTTCAAATATCAATTAAATTTTTCGATTTGTTTATTCATAATTAGAAAAAAAAAATCACAGAATTAAAAATCGATTCACTAATGCTGTCGAGAAAATAAAATGTATCATCCAATGTTATATGAAATGTACTATCTAAGGTATGTATTAAACTCCTCGTATGTTTTATTGCTGTATTAGTTAACAGACACCACCATATTTTTTAGTAAAATTACTTACTTACTTTAGTAAACCACTTACGTATATGACTTATTACGTTACCTATTATTGTCATTTATTTTTGAATTCTTCTTTCATTTCATTTCTTTAATGTAAATTTTTTCGACAGCATAGCCAAGCGTATGATGGGCATCAACAGATTCTATTTAAATTGAATCTTAATTTGTTCTTTCTTGTTCCATTTAATAAATTCGTATAATTATATATATAATGCATATTAGTAGATGTTAATTTTATATTTATTTAAAAACTAATAGAATAAAATAAAAATAAAATAAAAATAAATAAATAAATTTTCATAAGGAAATTATGCGAAACAGTACAATATTGATTCAATTATATTCTGAATAATGCTTTAAGGTTTCAAATAAATATTTAGGAAAGACGAACAAATTGCTATAGAGCTGTACCGAAATTTTAAATAGTGAGATGAAAAAGACATACTGCACTTTTAATGATTTATTTGTTGCACTTCTGAGAATCTTAATTCGAAATCAAGAACGATTTAAAACAATTTTTAAGACAGACTGTATCATGTAAAACCACGTAAGTATCTTTGACAAAAATCGAACTCCAGATTGGAAGTTTAAACTGAACAAAAGTTTGGTGACAGCCGCTTTCACAATATTGGATCATATAAAAAATCTATGCGGAAAAAAGTGGACGCCTTTTTTACAATCGCTAAATACTGCTATCTTCATATGTAGTAGTAAAAGTAGGCTTCTATAAAAAATCATTTGTTTTTACAATTTAGGTCACAATAGGTGTACTTTCTACTATCATAGAATAATTGAGAATCGAACATTTCAGTTACTTTTGCACAGTAAGCAAAACGTAATAAGTCTAATACGAAGATGATATTATTCTCTTACCATAAAGACCTTAATGGTATGTAAATAATATGCACTCATCGAAGAAGATGAATTTCAGATCAATTCATTTTAAATTCTCTCGAATATTTTTTTAGAATCGACTATAGATGCATTGAATATATTTTCTTTACGTCCTTGAAGAATTATGATTCGGTGGTTTTTTTTTCTTTACTTAGTAGAAAATACGCATTCGAATCGTTACCCTGATAATATAAAATAACGAAACATCATCGGGTTTACATGAAATCTAAATAAGGCAACATCAAAGAGCCACGATTGTGTTGAGAGTGAGAGAGAGAACAATTAACAGTATTGTCAGAGCGAAATAATATAACCAGAGCGGAGAAAACACTTTAAAAATGCTTACCAGAGACTTTCTTTTGTCTCTGATAAAGGAAGAATCATTTTATTGCTTTCTCCTTCTCTTTCATTTTCATTTTCATTTGTTTGAGCACAATTTCTGTTAAAGATTTCATGATATGACGTCAAATATAAAATGTTTGCACAGCTAGACCATATACATTTCCGTATTTTTAAGTGAATATATGCAATATGTGCCTATATGTACAAAAAAAAAAAAAAAAAACCCAAAGATGACAATAGATAATGCAAATTGTTTCCGTTTCATGGTTCTTATCAACTTACACTGTATGAATATTTCTAAATTTTATTAAAAAAAGCAGTGAAAATTTTCTATAGATCGGCCTGTAGACATTTGTCCGAGTCAAAAAAAGTCTCGTTATAGAAATAATTTACTTTTATTTAATATAATAGTACTAATTTCATTAATTATCAAAAATCAGAAATTTATTGTGAAAGAACGGTACATTACGTTCTATTCAAAATATTGTCCTTTACCAGCTGCTACTCCTTACCGGTAAGATTCTTTGCAGGCTTTGCACAAAAAGAGTCACTTGTTCGGTGTCGTTGTAACCATTGAAGTCCCTCTCGACCATGCAATAAATAACCGAATGCAATCCATATTAATCGGAAGGAGTAATGTCCACCGACCACAGCAGGGAAGTTAGCACGTTCCAGCTTAGTGGCATTAAAACTTCCTGAGAATGTTTTTTTAATATATGATGTCAAATTTCGTTGTGCTCTTAAAACACGACATATTGGTTCGGTGTTTCATGTCCAACTTCATCAATTATTGTTGGTAGCGTTCCTCAATGATTGTTCCATCTGATTGAAATAAACCATAATACACACTATCCATCTGACAGCCACAAATACACTCGCCATGCATATGAAACTTTATCGTTTATGTTAATGGTTCACCTAGACTTGCATGATCATTATTTGCGCGCAACCACTGTTCATCGTTCGTAGAGATTTAGCGGTACTATCTTTAGAACTAAATAAACTAAAAACTAAAAAAAGAAACTAAAATTTTCCGCAAATAACGGTTATTTGGCACAAAATTTGACATTTTCGCACGAAAAAAAGTTATGCAGCCGCTTCTGTATGTTGCTATGCTCATCGATCCTTACACCATTACGAGGTATGTAGTCATTATGTTAACGCTAATGTTCATGTAGAAGATAACCACGTTGCCCTTGATTGCGATGATGCAGCAACAGTCTATAACGAAACAAGCGGAAGAACACACACAGTAATATTTTTCAGGATGTACGATATATGCAGATATACTGAGAAACATACACTGGGAAAAATGTTTGGTTTTCATGAACAATCGAGAGCTATTGCTAGGATATGCTCATAGAAACCCCATAAACGATCTTTTTGAAACATACTCGCACTAATACGAACTATACGAAACAGAATAGAATGAAAATAATAATGACTGAAGTATAAGAAAAAGAATTTTTGATAAAATTGTAAAGGCAAGGAAAGATTGTTTTACTACAGACGATGAATGCAATGAATACAGACGTGGCTTATAAATCTTGCCCTGACAGCATATCGACTTAGAATAGATTTCTAAGGAAACTAAACAACAATCCAAATTGCCTAAGTTAGGACTAAGGATAAATCTTTAATATTTTAAGTATACACTCATTTAACATAATTATTTATTGTAATATTAGATATAATATATATTATATATTATATATTATATATTATATATTATATATTATATATTATATATTATATATTATATATTATATATTATATAAATTATATAAAAATTATTTCGTGTGCTGTAGTACTGTTAAATTAAGAAAATTATGATTCATTTGTCTGTAATATATTCTGGGAGACTAATCATGCAGAATAAATAGGTAACGCCCTTTTGCAATAATGGTGGGAAAAACACATTAAATGAACATATATGCAACTATGTTAAATGAAAATAAATTGTTTCTCCAGCACGGTTTTTTTAATTCCAGACACTTGTGTTTATAGACCTATATCTATAGAATATTTTCACTAAATTTTTAATAAAATTTAGAAATATTCACCCAGTGTTAGCTGATATAAACGATGAAACGGAAACAATTTGGATTAGCAATGTTGTCTGTGATTTTTGTTATATATACATATGAATTGCTATAAATAAGAAAATTTATACGTGTAAATATTTGGTGATGTCATAGCACGAATTTTTTAAAAGAAATTTGTCCCAAACAAATAATGAAAATGAAAGAACAAGAGCAATCAAATGGCTGCTAATAGAACAACGCTACTTTTGTTACCTTAACAAAGACAAAAGAAAGTTCGTAATTTGCGAAATCATTTCTTATTCATTTATATTACATCACATTGTTCTGGTATTCTAATGTCAATTCGAAAATTATAGAAAGAAGTCAAAAATGTCTATCTCTTACTTAAGTTAGGAAGATGGAACTTTTCATATGTTCTTTTAGTTATAGTATCCACAGTAGATTTTACTTTTTGAAAGAAGAAAAATTTCGTTACATTTTCTTTGAATATTAATATAATATTTTTGGCATATAATGTTTTGTATAATAAGTAGTGAAGATTAAGTTGGAAGAGAGCGAATAGATCTAATATTTGTTTTCATTTTGGATTCCTTTCATCGATTTCAATCTTCTATTGAATAACATTATTATTATTATGATAAAGTTACGATAATTTACTTATTTGACTGCTGCAAATGATTTCATTTTCTTTATATATATATATATATATTTGTAATATTTATTATAAATAATAGTGAAATTGTTCTTTTATTCACTAAGCAGTTGTTTTCAAAATTCCAAGTGTAAACATGATTCAAGAAAAGAAAGAAAAAAAAGAAAAGTATAAAAAGAACAAAAAATACACATTTGTTTGACAATTCGATCATTACTTATAGGCGAGTATGTGCGTACGTGTATGTATGGTCATATGATTTGCGTTGAGTTTTGCACATTTGACATGCACAGCACGTACGATGTTACCTCTCATAAAAGCAGATGATGATTACAACTGTAAGTGCATCGATAATATAAAACTGTTAAGTGTTTAGGCCAACAATTGAATACCGTAACAAAATAATACAATAGTCAATTGTTAATGAACATCAGGCCGAATATGATTTACAGATAATGGACTGGCACGGACAATGTAACATCACATATGGATATATAAATTTATAGCACTCATTAGATGTTCGAAGAGGATAACACTGATAATGTGTTAGGGGCATTTAACATAAGGCACTTGAATATAATGGGACCAACAAACCAGGCAATCTGCTTCATTTTTAGTAACTGGCGCCCCAGTTAAATATTGCAGTCAATTGTTTTTAATTTTATAAATTATTATATAACGTAAGTTTCTAATGAACATTTTGGTTGATTTTTTTTTCCACCAATCACCCAAAGAAAAGGTGACACAATGAGTTATTCATCTCTTTTGTGTATTTTTCAATGATCGTATCGTAGGTGCTACATAATAGTAGTTTGCGTGATCTCTTTTGTTTTGTTTGTCGATCTATTCAAACCAATCCCTTTCGAATTTTTTGCAATCAATTTATTGTCTTGACAGTTGCTTTTTCTTATCATTATATCGTTGTGAAAATAATTTTATTCTTATAAGTTAGAGCGTTTAATATCGTAAAAATTGAGGCCGAGTAGTAAGTTTATATTATTAGATTGTTCGAAAAATCATTTCGTTTTTTATAGGCGTAATGGAAAACCATTTTTTTTTTAGTGTATAATTATTTTTATAATTCGATACATTTCATCTTTGAGCGATTGTATGAGTCCTCATTCAGCAAGTCCTATTAATTTATGAATTTATTTTGCCATCATAACTTCAAGATTAAAATTGTCAGATCGAAATTTCGCAAACTAGTTTTGACATTCGAGTTTTATCAATACCTCTTCCCATACTTAGCAAATAATTTTTTCGCTGCTTGAACAGCATTTTTACATTTTCGATAGTAAGAAAGTAAAATATACCGGAAATAATCCTTCCGATTTTCAATATTGGGTAGGGTACCAAACAAAACTCATTGCGTAGAATTAATCAAACTTCTTTCACAAGTAAGCCTTGCAATAACAGTCAAAACATTCAAAATATATAATAATTATGCGTCTTAAGCTTGAGGTTGTCTATGAAGAAATACAATTAAATTTTCAGTTGAAAAAAACAAATCACTTCTCGATCAGCATTGTAGATTAAAATAATTCTTCTAACTATCTAAGGGCTTCTGCGCTCAAGAAACAAGAAGAAAGGTGTCAAGAACCAATGATTATGCGATTTTTTGCTTCAAACTTGTTTCTATATGTTGCTTAGTTATTGAATCTGTGTTTTTTAAGCATTTCGGGTTCTTTTTTTATTTTAATTGTTATGTGGATGAATAAAAAGCAATCTGACTTCCTGCGCTTAAACAAATTAAAACTTTGCCCAAATTAAAAATTCATAATTTATCGGATCAGTAAAATGTATAAATATATGAACGTTCTGAACTGGTTTACAATTTCAATTATCCCCATCATCCTACGCTGAGTGTGAACGAGTTGTGCTTTATGTGTAAAGAATACAAGACTAATTATAATAAAACTATAGGTTTTCTTTTCCTAATCGCTTCATATCTAAAATTGTGATTGATTTAAAAGTAGGTAGAAAATAGGTAGAATATTTTGGATAAGTTTTGGTAAATTTTGTTAAGCTTTAAAGACATTTATTATTATGCTTTTGCAAGGAAATTGTAGCCAAGAAATCATTGCCTTTGTCAGGCGATCTTGTAGTGCCAACAATCTCAACAAACACAAGACTTTTTTTTTAAATTATAGACTTAATTAAACGATCGATGGAAATAGTTTCAATACCAAAATATTTATACCAAATTTTAAAGGGATGTTTCTTATAGTTGAAAAATTATTATCCATAATTTTTACAAAATTTCATTTTCTTATTTTTTTTTTGTTTTTTTTTGTTGTTATTACAATTCCACGCGGTTCAATTAAACTTGTATGAAAGTCTTAGTTTTCTATCTTAATTTTGACGATTCTAGAAGTATAAGAAACAAATCTCGGTTGCATTCAAACATATATATAAACATGGGTAAATGGAAACAAAACTTTACGCTCATCAAAAGGAAAAAAAACATATAATTTCTAAGATCTGTAACGAGTAGTTTGTGGATAAGTAATCAATTTTATGGATAATTAAATTCATGGATAATAAAGAACTCTAAGTTGGTTAAATTAGTTCCTTATTAAGTTATTCAACAACACCGAATACAACATCACCTATAAACTTGCCTCAATCGTATATTTCCAAAAAAAAAAAAAATTAATTTTTTCCTTATATTTGAAACTTTTGTTTGTCCGACTTCACTCACTTGTGTGCGTGTGTAATATAGTCGTTTTGTTAATTTCAGTAAATATTTATTGAACACCTCCTTAACAGGTTGTAAATAAATATTTATTCAACAAATTTCAATTATACTTTACGGTCTACATAACAGCATACGACTTATGCCCGTACGTGTGTTTAGGTCACTCAACGAACCATTGACTTCAATTAACACTTTTAGTAAATAATCCACACACATATAAGCATAGCATTAAATTTGTTTATTTAACGATGCCTTTAGCGCGTTTTTCATCACTTTTTAAAATTCAATCAATCTGCAGTAGAATACTGAAAATAAAATTTTCGCCCAAAAAATAATCAACATCTGAAAGGATTGAAACGTCGTAGAGTTATCGAAAGTTTTTTTAAAGAATTAAAAATTATATGAATTAAATACGCAGTTTGTTGCGATCTAAAACCATTTCAAAGTAATGTTCTGTACGTTATTTAAATCAAATTATTAAATGAACATATATATATACGTGTTCCGAAAAAGCTACAGCAAATGTACTATATATAGACGGCACATAACGATTTCCTAATTACTATACCAAACAATGAAAATTTAGAGAACGTCTTGTCATTTTCAAGCACACGGACTCAAGTCTTTAGAAAATATTTATATTCTAAATAAGCGTCAGATTCTGAGTTAATTTTCTATTTGTCTGTCCGTCCATAGAGATGCAAGTGTTTAGAAATCTCAAAGATACAAAAATTCAGATGCAAAAGTAAAAACTCAGTTGTATAGATTTAGAGTTAAACATTTATATCAGCTTGGAAAATAGCAGAAAATCACTGTTTAATCTAAAAAGT
The DNA here is from genome assembly GCA_000671755.1 of Glossina brevipalpis. Lineage (NCBI taxonomy): Eukaryota > Metazoa > Arthropoda > Insecta > Diptera > Glossinidae > Glossina > Glossina brevipalpis. The sequence continues at coordinate 2,381,400 of KK351020.1, read as the reverse complement.
TTCAAAAAAAAGTTCTGAAATTTTCAAAAATTAACAGTTTATGACCTATGTGTATGTGTTTGTGTGTGTGTGATCGATATTTGTTTAAAATATTTATCAAAACCTTACTAAGCCTTTCTGACTGTGACCCACAACTGGACTAACATCTCTTCAATCTTAAATATCTAAGGTAAGCAAAGTTAAGTATTCCAAACTCCCTTTAAAACGAATCAATAAAGTTTTCTTAGTTTTTCTTTAAAAAAAAAATGTCGCCAATCTTTTCGAAAAACTTTACATTACAAAATCTTTGCATCAGCATGATTTCTCCAATCGACTTTAAATCTTTCAAAATTATTTAAATGCTTACGTATACTTTTTGTTTTGTTTATTTTTAGAAAAAATGAAGAAATTAAAGCAACTGATGAAAACTTTGTAAATAAATTCGTTAGAAATACTGAAGATCTCACAAATCGTATACTGGAGAGAAAATGCTGACTTGGTTTTTGTAAGTGTGTGCGTGTATGTAAATTATGCTATTCAATAAAAAGTTATTAAATCAAATTAAGTTTTGATAAAAATTGATTTTTAAACAACATAAGGCTCCGGCTTCTAATAAAAAGCAGCGGTAAACCATACGAATCAAAAGCTTTTATAGGAATATTTTGTTGTGCCTTAAATTGCTTCATAATCAAATGTTTGCTTAAATTGATTAATTTAAGTTGAGATTAGTTTGAAAAACTTTCTACTCGCAAGAATTCGAAAAGGAAAAATTCAAAAAAAAAAAAAAAATCGCCACCTTCTTAAGTTAAACTGTAATTATAATAATTAGTTACAATAATCGTAGAGTCTCTCTAATTCATTTGTTTATGTTTATGTCATTTACCACATTGACGTCTACTCTATTTACATATATAAAAGCATCTCAACAAAGCTTGCATATCGTCTAATTTCGATGTTTAATATCGAAACAACAAGTTCTATGTGAATTAACGAAAATGAATTGTTATTACAATCGAATGATACCCGAACAACTGAACGTATTAAAACAAAAACAAGTTTCAATTTTCATATACTATGAAGTTTGCCGTAGCAAAAAGTGTAGAGAAAATAAAAAGAATATTTGCGACTATACTCGAAACGCGAATAAATCAATTATGTGCCGTTATCTTGAATCGTAAAATTCTTCGGTCAATATGTTACGTATTTTACATAGGAATTTAAACTTATATGTGCATAAAATAGCATTGACTGCAACTAAGCGATTTCCACGCGTGACGTAATTTCAGTGCATGGAACGTCAGTTAGTAATGAGGCCTATTTCTCGCTTAATCATTTCGTTAATAAACGAAACGAGAGTAAGAAAATTATATTCCATTGTGCCGAATCTTTTACACTTACCACCTTCGTTGCTTCATAATATTTAATAAGCATGACATATTTTTTTGGTTTTATTCGATCTCATGAAAATAGTCAGGAAAATACGCAAAAAGCAGAGTTTTTTGGGTTTATATTATATTGTAGGCTCGGCCTTTAACCAATTTGGCTTATTTTCAATACCAACCAGAGTGCAAAAACTTCCCATAATTTTGTCAAATTTGAGGCTCGTCTCTTACGCTCAGTAGAATGTTTACCACAGACATTACGCAGACGGACACAAAAAGAGATAGTGAGACGGACAGACGGATATGCTTAATTCGATTCTAAATTTATAACTGATCAAGAATATATATACTTTATATGATCTCTGTTACAAGCAAAATGATGAAATTAATATACCCCCAATCCTTCTGTGGTGGGTATAAAAAAATCGCATTTAGTTTAACCAGCAACTCGAAAACTTAAAGCATACTAAAACTGTATTCTAGCAATACCTATTTCTATAGTATTTTGTACAATATTTAATTGGAACATCGAACGAAAATTCAACTAATTGATATATCGATCATAAATCATACATATGTTCATACCGCGTATATTTCAATTCATATACTTGCACAACAGCAAATTGCAAGCAGATATTTGTATCGTATGTATTTAAATCAAATATTTTAGACAAAAGTTTTCCTTCTAAGTAAAGTTTTAAAGTCAACAGATAAACGAACGATCAACAGAGAAGAATTGCTAACTTGAAATCACTATTCATCCTGATCAAGTATAAATATTTACTTTGTAAAGTTTTCGATCCATAATTTTGCAAACAATAATCAAATCTAAAACATCTCTTGGCGAACGCGAATAATATAAATGGCAGTTCCGGCGAAATTTTTCCTTCATTCATCATTTCTTTGCAATGAAGAAGCTTAAATGACCTCTATCGTGCCATACTGTTTGGAGATTTTTTGGACAAATTAGCAGAATAACCGAAGTATATAGTTTCCACACGGTAACGAATCACGGTGAATTATATTCTCTTACTAAGTTCAAGAAAAAACAAGATTTATAATATTTATTGGCACAATTTGTCAGTTAGTTAGTGGGTGTCAACGAGTCTGTTTGTGCGTGCTTTAGATCGTGGTGTCGATGTTCCCCTTTTTCTATATAATCCGATAAATTTAATCTTTTGAATAGTTTTAAAATATAAAAAAATATCCTGACTATGTTTATCAATTTTGTAGTTCCGAAAGTAAACGTAAATAAAATACACCTTTGATTAAAACTTGGATCAAATTTTTTTTTAATATATTGCTTCTATCTTTCCATTATTTATAGAAGACAGCATTATTCAAATGTTCTCCACGGGGAAATTTTGCAAAATTCGATCCTTTTTTGGTCACTTTCGATAACTATACACAGCAAGCAAGAGCTTGGACCTAACTTATCGGCTATTGATTTTCTTCAAAGCGTCAGTGGTTTTATTCGTTGGGAAAATTTCTCGCGCAATAATGCCAAAATGAAAAATATTGTGTGGTTTCAGGCACGGTCCTGTTCAAACCACATATCTTCAACGTTCATATCTTAAATTTCACGGCAAAAAAAAGCGGTAATCATGTGACTGTGACGATCAGAATACAGCACGCATTGTCTAATTGATAAGTTTGGATCTTTTCCGACATTTACGCTAACGATAGCAATATTTTCAGTCGAGCATGCGTTTCAATGATGTACGGACCTTGACAAATTTGTTGCAAATCCAGTTTTTTCAGACTTCTTCACAGTTTTGCTTATAATGCGATCAGATGGATGAATATTTGGAGGTGTTCGTAATGCATGAAACGTGTCTACTATAGACTCCGCATTTTTTTTAGTAGGTTTTCTCACTTTAACACGTTCAGCATTTATTAGGCGATCGATATTATAATATTGTAACCATTACACTAAACATATGATGCTCTGAATGACAGTTCTATTTTACATTAGTTACATTAGTTACGCGTCACAAAATTAATGAATTTTATATAGATTTATACAAACGATGCCTTAATAAGAGTGCACTATTTAATATTGCTGTCAGTTTTTTCATGCAAGTGGCAACTCTGAATTTTGCCAACTGCCATCTGTGTTTGTTTCGATTATTAAAAGTGGAAAGCTACACAAAGCAAGAACGCGTTATAATTGCGAAAACAAATTGTAAAAATGAGGAAACTTATACCGAGAGCACTCACAAACTTCACCGAATTTTTAGTCGAGAAAGTGGACCTAAAGTGTCAAAAATTCGAAAAGTGGCCAAAAAATTTGACGAAACTGACTCGGTAGATTTCCTGTCGCCGAAAATCCGAAAATATCAACTCGGCATCGTTTGCGTTAGTTTCAAATTCCACGAAACACTACGCAGCAAATTTTGACGAAAAATCGTCACCCATACTCGGGAGTTAAAATCAGCAGACCATGTTTCTATTTTCAAATGAAATAGCGCACTCCTGCAGACACCCATTACGGATGGATTGTAAGTGTGTGTTTGTAACGTGGATTGTAACAGGTGGGCTGAAAAGATCGTAGGCTGACACATAGATGGCGCTACTAGTATTAAATCCGTATAATTTTTAGTTAGCCCTAACCTTCAAAAGACACGCGTACAAATTTGGCAGTTGTTGCACTATTAATAAGTGAGTTATAGCATTTTTAGTGAAGCAACTTTTGTTAGTTTAAAAAAATTGATAAAAAAAATATTATTGAACACAAGGCTTGGCTTGATAAACATTATTTGGATTTTGCAACAGGAAAATCAAACGTAGAGAAGTGGTTTGCTAAATTTAAATGAGGGGAAATGAGCAGCGAGGACGATGCACGTAGTGGACACCCCAAAGAGATTGTTACCAACGAAAACATCAAAAATGTCCACGAAATAATTTCGGATAACCGTAAAGTGAAATTAATTGTGATAGCTGAGACCCTAAAGATATCAAAGGTACATGTTGGACATATCGTGAATGAATATTTAGATATGCGAAAGCTCTGTTCAAAGTAATAAATCCGAATGCTTGCGTTGATATGTGACAATGGATGAAACATGGCTCCATCATTTCACTCCGTTCAAGTTCCGTTCGAGTTCAATCGACAGTCAGCCGAGTGGACTGCACGCCTATTTTGAGACTAAAGACAAATCGTACTATAAAAATGGTATCAAAAAATTTTGTGACCGTTATAATCGTTGTATCGCCCTCGAAGGCAACTAAATTGAATAATAAAATCATATTCTATCAAAAAAAGAAAGAGTTTTTCTATGTTAGTTTAGGAACTTTTCAGCCCATCTGGTAGCTACAGCCAGTAAGAAGACAAAGTTCGCCTTAAGTAAATTTATACGGTATTGAGGGGGAACTGTATCACTCAAAGAGATTTTCCGAACAATCGAACGATGGAGATCACTCTCTACGCTTGGCAGCGATTAAATATTATCATGAACTTGCTTCCGATAATACATTTTCAACTGGATATGAATCTACCGAACGAACAAAAATTGTGAATATAATTATCTTTTAGATTTAAACCAACGAGATAGGGAAATATTAAGGAATACTTTTAAATCCATTTCATATTCTAGAAGTTGACAAACGACAAGGATCTTTCTATTAGTGCACTAAACCACTCATGACTAAGCGTTCTATTATTGTATTCAATTATTTAAGTAAATGTTTCTTCGCAGATTAAAAGGTATTCTTCTAAAAAACAAACACAGCATTTCGTCTTGCCACTTGTCGCTAAAGAGATATGAAAATACTTCAAAGATACCTTGAAGAATAACGTTCTCAAAATGCTTATTTGAACTCTTTATACAGTCAGTTGTATATAATTAAACAAAAGTTTTAATTTTTATAAGGCAAACTAAGTAAAATTATTAGAAAAAAAAACACAAATTTTATACATTTTTTTATGGAAAACAATTGTTGTGTGTGATAAAATTTATGTTTAAAAATTAAATTTAGCTGAAGATATATTTCAAAAGATTTTAACTGCTTCGATTTGCATCTCTTAGTGAAACAGTGCCATCACACTAAGCCAAAATAAACGAAGATAAACAACTTCTTTTTTTATGCCTGTTTTTTTATATTGCATTCATAACAATATTACAGATAAATAGTAACAATTATTTGTTGAAATTATATGCACGCAAGGGCAAATATAACCAGCAAGACATATTATATCTTTATAAAGCAGGTATTTATGTAAGCAATTTTAACTGTTACATTCATTACCTCTTTTTTGCTAAATAACTAAGTTATTAAAAACGATCAAGTAGATGTATAAAAAGAGCTTATATATGTACGCTCCTAAGTATATTTATACACAAGTTTTGGAATGAATCTCGGGTACCCGATATGTATAAATATATAAATATATAAGAAACTGAATACTAAAAATATATATTAGGGCAATAAGACGTAGTTATCAGTTAAATCAAAATATATCAATGTTTGACTAATGTAACGTAACATAAGTACATCCAAGGCAAACAAAAATTCAAGAGACAAAGCAAGTAACAAATATTTTAGCTAACGTGACGTATTATATATTAATGCCTAACTGACATTAGAGTATTTAGAAAAAATATATATTTTGAAAATACATCTGTCAAAACGAGGCACAATTTCTATGATCGTGGATATATATATTTATTTTTCTTTTCTAGGTATAAACATCTCCGTTTTTTTTTTTTTTTTTGGACATAAAGTTCTCATGCTGGTGCCCAGTTGTTACATAGATAAAGATGCATATGTTAAAATGGAAACACTTGCTAGCGAGATGCTAACTCCAGCAGATAAAAATCTATATTTGTCATAGACAGGTAAGAAATCATAAGATAAACGTAACTAAATTTAATACATATAAATGCTTGATTGTCTTGACCTTTGATAAGAGTTATATTTAAATCCATTTAGTGGCAATAAAATGATATGTAATCTTATCGGGGGACTGTCTGCTATACCATATAAAAAACATAAATAATTTGAAGCCTTTAAAAAGTATCAAATGCGTGTTTGACAAATACGCTTCAAATTATACGCACAAAATGGATGTGATAGGGTATACAGAAGCAAGGAAGTGCAAGTTCAATATGTACGAAAATTTAACTTTTTCGCCTCATACATCAGCTTAAAATATAGCTGAAGTTTTTTTACAAGTTTTGTTTTTTTCTTTTTCTTTTTTAAATGTTGTTTAAAATATTTTCTTTATCTAAAACGCAAATAAAAATTTCTGATTATTACACGAGTACTTTGAAATTTATGGTAAGTAAGTAGCAAATGTAAAAGAAAACTTAGTATAAACTTAGATTCGTGTAGTGAGATAAAGAAAAAGATTGTTCACTCTAATAATAAGAAATTAAGTGTCTGCAAAGGTCAACAAAGACCACCTAAGTTACAAATCAAATTACAACTAATATGTAAAGGCAAAAACAAAAAAAAAAGGGAGGAAAGAAAAATATAAAAATAGAAAAGCAAGGAGAATATGGAAAGAAAAACTAGTAAATAATACTAGAGAGAAGTGAAGTTTTACAAGAGTTCGTTAAAAAGAAATTTTGTAGCTTTAAAAATTAAATACAGTGCATGGATCAGAGATCTCTTATCGTAAAATTTTTTAATTGTATTGCGTTAATAAGTATTTGTCTGTTTTCTCTTACATTCTCACGGCTTATTTAGACAAAAATATTCAAGTTCAAATTTCTTTAATATAACATCAATAGTGTATTCCTGTACTAGTATCTTAGAACTATAGAAATATACCGCCACGTACTTAGCAATGTCATATTAAGAAATCTTTAATAAAATTTTCATCCAATAAAGTAATAAGAACAAATAAGAGCTTACAGTCATATGGCTACAAATATATTGACGCTGTAACTGTTACGCTAACAGGTCACCGAACCATATATTGTGTTTTATTGGTAAAGCCATGAAATTCCATTTTAAAATCTTTTGTTAAATTACTTCTCTCTGATAATGTCCGAAACGTATTACATACGATATTCAAAATACTCATAAATGTTTTATAGATGGACGTTGATGTATATGTGTATCTTTCAGCCTCATATGCATATAATAATATGATAAAAGAAGGAACTGAATTAAAGGGATCTGTAAAGAAAACTCGAAATGGTTTTATAACAACAATAACAAAAATATATAATATTTCGGTTAAAGCAAATTTTGTGATCTATTCGAAGTCCAAGAAATGAACGAAAAACTAAAATCAATGTCTTCTTAAAAATCTACAGACAATAGGAGAAATAAGAAGAAATCACTCGATAGTTGGACTTTGCCTTAAAAGACTCATGATTTTCTTTCTCTTTTTTTCTTTTTTTTTTTTTTTTTGGAAATTTTCGCTCATCGACAACGCAAGGCAACTTATGTCAGTTTGCATTCTTAAATTCGTTAAACGTAACAACATATGCTAATGATTTACATGTAAAAGCAATTTCTCCCTATTTGATATTAATTTAGTCCCTTTCCCTGATTTAGCTTTCATAAATACTCACCAATATAAATACTGGCAATTGACATTAATTTGGTGAGTCAAACTATAAGCAAATTTTCCATATTTTTTTTTTGTTATACTAAATAAACTCACTCAACAATATAGAGATTTTTCCGAAATACTGGTGATTTTTAAAATATATGCTTTCTAAACGTATATATGTTTATTAAAATCGAAAAAAAAATCAGAAAATAATGGAATTTATTTAATCATAATGAATTCAAAATCCTAATAGAGCTCAACAACAACCCGATAAATACATTTCTAAAAAGATCGTGTAAGCGAGTAGTTGTCGATAGAGGAATTTCTGTTAAAAAGAAAGAAAAAAAGTGACAATACAGATGCATTATTTGGGTATACACACATGCACTGGCACCCACTTAACTGCTACAATTATGTACTTAAATATGTTACCAAACAAACCTTTTGATATCGCACAACAAATGAGAAAAAGTGTTCAAGTATCACTTAACAAAATGTTTCTTTTAGTATTTCAATACAGCGCATAAGCGCATATCCAAGGGAAACCTAAAAAATGTATTCAAGTATATGAATAAACAAAGAACGAAAGGAAAGGAAATGTGAAATATTCTCAACTGTTTTATATAAATAAGTTTAGTGAAGTCAAGTCAAGTTAAAGTCAAATCCTTCAAACAGGTTTCATAACTTTTTCTGACACATTCTTATGCTGTTAATGGTTTCTGTAGCTATCTACCTATCCCCCCAGTTCTTTCCTTTTTTTTTTTTGTCTTATCTGAAAGCATTGAATTTTGAATTTTGTTTCTAAACTCTCAATCGACTTAATATTGAAATAACTTTTTGAGATCTGTGTTTGCGTGTCCGTATGTAAAGTATATACAAGTGCCTAAGTAAATACTTCATAAAAACAACATACAGCGGCATTTTGATCATCATCAAAAACCAACAGGAAAACTAACAAAGAAGAAAAAACTTTTTCAAGCTAGTATAACTAAAGTTAATACAATAAATAGCAAGTAGTTACCGATAAAAGCAAACGATTAAAAAATACTTATGCATATAAAACAAACTGAAGTTAATACTGAACATTTTATAGTAACCATTGCAAGTCAAAAGTCAAGTCAAAGTTTATAAGTGCATCTGCAACAACTTGGAAATTGGGTAAGAATATGTATTATCGATTAGTATATAAATCCTTATATTGATCTGTTCATTTAAGTACCCAATAGTCTCGGTAACGTGCAATGTTTATCTCACCGATGAGCCTTATGAAGCATTATCTTACCAAAGGCATGTGAAGTTAGTAAAAAATATATAAATTGTAATCAAAATCTTTTCGTTCCGATTCCAATAACGTTAGAAAACCCGATGGTATACTTCATTATAACCCTGAAGCACCGTATGCCAGTGTTCTAAAATAAAACTGCATTTTTTTCGTTCAATTAAATTCAACTTTCATTTAGTTTGATTCAATTTGTATTCAATTTCCATTCAATTAGAATTCAATTCGATCTCAAGTCAAAATTTATTAAAATTCAATTCAATTTTAATTCAATTTCAAATCATTTTAAATTTAATCTCCATTCAATTTCGATCCAGTGTTAATTTCATTTCAACTCAATTTAAACCCAATTTTTATTCAACTTCAATTCAATTTCAATTTAAATTCAACTTTAGTTTATTTTCAATTTACTTCAAATTCAATCTGCATTCAATTTCAATATAATTTCCAGTTAGTTTCTAGTAAATTTTAATTCCATTTCAAATTAATTGAAATTCAATCTTTATTAAAATTCAATTCGATTTTAATTCAATTTCAAGTGCATTTCAAATTAATTTAAATTCAGTCTTTATATAAATTCAGTTCAATTTTAATCTGTTAATTTTAATTTCAATTTCAATTCAATTTAAATTCAATTTCAATTCATTTTAAATTCAATCTCCAAGCAATTTTAATGCAATTCCCATTCAGTTTTAGTTCGATTTCAAACGAACATAAATTCAATCTTTATTCATATTCAATATCTATTCATTTTAACTTCAATTTCAATACAATTTCCATTCAATACCAATTAAGTTTCAATTCCACTTCAAAACTCAGGTTAAATTTAATCTCCAATTCCAACTTTATTTCATTTCAATTTAATTCAGTTCAATTAGAATTCAAATTCAATTCAATCTCCATTCATTTCAATTTGATCTATCATCTGGGAACAAGATTTTGGTTAAAAATTAAAACTTAGCACACTTAATTTTTAATTATACATCAAAGTAAAGTTTTAAATTGTGTGAGTTTCGTCTAATCTACGTGGAAAAAGCAAAACAAGTTTAAATAAACTTCATTACAAAATATATATTAATATATGTGTAGAAATGTTTTACAAAATCATAAGAAGGATCTCGAACGTTTCACTGATATGCCGCCTCAGAAAAACCTTTGATTTTCAGATGATTAACTCAGATAACAATAAGTATCCAAGATTCGTTCAAAGCGATTATAAGAAACAATTTTTTTGATAATATTTTATAATAAATTCTCTATGAAAGAGTACGTTATACTTAATTTCTTTATGGCTAATAAAGAACTGCTTTTAATGAATGTCGTTTATAGTTTACTAACTAAACCTTAGTTAGTTACGAATTTCTTAAGTGAACGCCAAACATAAAAGTAAAGGTTAACTGAAGTAACCTAAAACAACGTCTCATAGATAAACTAAGCTGGCATATTAAACATGCTGTAATACAAATAACTGTAATTGGGTTCAGATGTAAACCACTTACAAAATTTACTTTTTTATTACTAGTTTCTCTTTTCAAAACGAAAAATTCTAAAAAAACCTCGTCCCAACAGTTAATTGTTTACTACCACATGTAAATAAATGTATAAAAATCGCTTAGTTTTTTTTTACTTATAGTATACTATTCATCCGTCAAATTTAGAAACCAAGGTTTCCATATTTCGAAACTCTCTGGACTTTAACTAAGAGAAGCTGTAGAAAATTAGAATTTTCTAAGAAATTTTTCAAAAGTTTTGAAGATCAGACAAACCATCTTAATGGCGGGCCAGCGAGCAAACTAATAGATGAGGGTTGTTTCATAAACTTCGAACACTATTCTTCTCAGGTATAGAGATATATTTATATATGTATATATATATAAATGTCTCTCAGATATGACTTTTAATGTTTATATATAATTGCTTGATATTTTCACACCATCATATGTGTTTAAGGAAAATAATAAAGACTCCATGAAAAGCTTTATATTCTTACGCTTATTTTAGATCACTTTTTATTACTCATTCTTATAATCAGAAAGTACAGGAAATTCATTTAACCCCAACGCTTATATGTTATTAAATCATTTGCTTAAATACTTACAGATGAGATAGTATAGGATCTTTCAACAAAAGATGTTCTTTTAAATCAATCACGAAATAAAACCATAGTTTCATAAGCTATGTGGCACAGGTGGCGTCGTCCTGCTGAAGGACGTTGTGATTGAAGAGATTGTTCGACTCCTACTTTTGACTTTTTGGAAATACGTCAAAGTTACTTTTTCACTTAACCAAGCAAATGCAAATGAGTCTTAGCCTAATAATATTTTTGTTTAAAAAAATCATACATTTTGAGTGCCGCCTAATCACCGAATCTATAGAGACAATGAAATCTGAAAACCTTCTAATTTTCACTTTTCATACGTCATCGTATAATGTTAGTTGTTGTATGCCGACAATTTAAAAATGGTGCGAATTTTAAAATGGCACCTCTACGTTGAAAAATCCTGCATCTAATATCTGATTAACCTAAACCATAATATTGAACTACATAGTGACGAAGTATACTCACATTCATCAATAATCGCAATCCTACTGCAAACAGAAAATAATAATGCAACTAATAATACTAATAATAATAATAATAATAATAACAACAACAGTAACAATAGCAAGACCAACAAACTCAACTACGCATCCAATTCGATGAATTTAACATAAAATTGCGAGAAATTCAAGTCAATTTCTTGGAAAATTTATTGAACCACTCGTTCACTCTTTCATACTATGTGTGTATAGGGAGTGAGAGTAGTGCACGAATTATATACAAATATATACAGACTTATCGTATAAATATACATATATATACATATATAATATTTATATATATATGTATATATACGTACTCTTATTTATATACATATCGAAGTGTTTGGGTTACATTGTCATTGTGAGATATCTGTAGCCGCAGTAACAACAATAAATTATCGGTGTTTTTTATGCAGCGAAACCAGTCAGGAATTTGGGTGAGTAAAAAGCATACATTCGAGGAACACAATTTTATTTCTGCATTTGTGTATGTGCGTGCGTACATGCAAAAGTATGTGCAAGTATGTATATAAATAATTGACTGTAAACGCACATACACATACACATGTTTATATATATATATATATGTACATATTCGTGCGGCGCTTAACTTGATTACGTGTCTTACATATTTTCATGTTTGTACACAAATTACATACATGTACACATATAAATATATGTAAACAGGTACATATCATATGCTTTTACGTATTTTGTATTCATATTATGAAAACTTTAACCATATGATTATGTAGATATTTGTAAATAAGCATATAGTTTAAAATATCGTACATACCGCATGTGCAGGTAATTTGAATTTACTCTACAACTCGATGTGTAGCTCTCTTTATACATAGAATATATATATATATATATATATATATATATATGATGATGTTATATATATATATATATATATATACATATATATATATATGGATATATATGGAGCTGGGAAAAACATTGCGCTTATTATCAAGTGATATTAAAAGTCGATCTAAATATTAAAACTGAATGAATAAATCATGAAAACTTAATACTTTTTAGATATCGTATATGATAGTTCTTTTTTTTTCTCTAACAAACATTAAGCAAATATTGTTGGTAAATGTTGTAAATATTTTTATCAAAAAAAAAAAAATTTAAATCATTTAGGCGTTTATCCAACATCGAGTTTTCTTCGAAAGTCAAAACAACAGTTGTATTTTCTCAAAAACAGTTGAACTGCATTAGTCCATTCATTTTTGAATACGACTGTTAAGCTCTTAATTTGTGGGCCAAAGTTTGGCATAGACTTTGCATTTCAATTGATCCAAAAAATTGCTTAGGTTTTCTCAAGTAACTCGTTAATGAAACTACAGTCTTATAAAGAAGCCAGAGGCTTTGATATGCAAAAATTAGCAAAATATGGCGTAACTTGTTTACCTTTTCTGAACGATAAACTTTTATTCATTCCCTTGATGTTCGTTATTTATAAATTCTTATCTAGTAAAGAATTATTAACTTTTATATTAAATATTATAAAAATATGATATTATAAAAAGTGCCTTGTTAACATATCTAAGATCTTAATGATAAAAACTGAAGTTTTAGAATAAGCAATTCGTATCAAATCAAGCTGAACGTTATTGAAAAGTTCACGTTTTTTATAAAGTCTATATATTTTAATAATTAAACGTTATAAATAAAATGTCAAAATATTATTTTTATATAATTAACATATATATAATACATATAATCTCATTGTGAACTTGCATTACATATTTCGGTTTCTGTCTTTAATCGCTTTTTTTACGCTTGCAAATGTCTTGTTTCATCTGCAACAATAAGAAATAGGGCTGGGATATCGTAGTTCTCTGGAAACATGATTTTGATAAGATTTGTTCATTCATTCGTTTGTCAGTTTACACTTTATCCGTTGTTGTAAATAGAGTTTGTTTAATTGTTTACATTTACAAGTTTACTTAAAAAGTAGATAAATCGTCAATAAAAGTGCAATGGACATAAAACAGAAAAAATCTAATATAAAAGAATTTTAAACTTCAAACCAAAGTCGCTTTAAGCCCTTTAAAATGATTTGCAATTTTTTTTACAATTTTAAAAGAACTTTCATCAAGATCCGAGACGTAAATTGGTATAATGATGATAAATGTTCATGTAGATTTTGTCATTCCAGATGATTGTTTTTAATAAAACTCAGTTCTTAAGATCGAATTGGGACTGAAGCAATCCTTTCACTAGAAGTGCAGCAATATTTTCAATTGAAATTTCAACATATTATCAACTAACCCTAAATCTCTTCGCTATGGAGCTTTTCTCTTCAAACACATTTCTACAAGAAAAATATTAGATTTCAGCAAAAGATTGTTTCCAAAAAAAATGACAACTAATGATTAAATGAGATTTTGTGTGAGTATTATTTTTATACGAAATTTCGTGGTAATCGATGATAAATTTTGAAAAATTGACTTACATTTGCCACACATTTGTTCACTGAATATTTCCGTCTAAAGATTTTGAGAGGTGGATATATATGCTTTTATTGAAATATGGACCAAATCAAATAGTAGTAGTACTAATAATACTAGTAGTTCTAAGTCATGTTCTTGGTAAATAATAGTAGCAGTAGTGTTAGCACTACTACTAGTAGTAGTAGTATTACTAGCGTTGCTAGTGGCCATAGTAGAGGTAGTAGTACTAAGAATACTACCAGCACCAGAAATAGTATTACTAGTAGTAGCACTAGTAATAGTCATAGTAGTGCTTGTAGTAGCAGTAGTAATAGTACTAGTAATACTAGTAGTAGCAGTAGTTGTAGTACCAGTAATAATAGTAGTCTCAGTAGTAGTGGTACTAGTAGTAGCAGTAGTAATAGTACTAGTAGTAGCAGTAGCAGTAACAGTAGCAGCAGCAGTAGTAGTAGGAGCAGTAGTACTAGTAGCATACCTTCTAGGTAAATAACAAGCTTTACTAATACTACTAAACGGTGCCGATATTATATGGATGCAGTTAAACCTTTTAATATTGGTCTTAACGCATTCGTTTTCTCTAGTCTGGATAATAGATTATTCCGAATAAAGCTTCTAGTGTTAAACGACGATATCAACTGCCTAGTAGCGAAGATTAATGTTTAATAATGAATGATTTGTAGAAACATTTTAGGGAAACCCTCATATGAACTCAACTCGTTTAACTACTTATTAAGTTACTGTAGCACCGGATGTTAGCGTCATGTCTAAAAGAAAAATTGCTTTTTGTCTTACATTATACTTATCGTTTTCGTCAGATTTTAGTTTTTTTTATTTTAATTTTGAACAATTTTGGTTAATTACAAAGACTAATATTATCTTCCTGTGACATTTCTTTTAGTACACAAAACTCATACAAAACACAAATGGAAAAGTAAAGAAATAAAAACCCTTTTATTATTATTTATGTTTATATATAAATTTTTTATTTATTTTAATTTTTTTTATTTTTTATTTTCCTTTTTCATGTTGAACCGCTTTTAATGGGCTCTATTTGCAGAGTTCAAATATGTTTTTGTAGCTGCTGTTGTTATTGTTGGTGTCTTAGCTGTTTTTATTATTCCCAGTTCTGTTTCGTATGGAAATTATTTGTTGCAATAACGCGCTAATGTGTTAAAACAATAAACACCGTTTTGTATCGTTTTGTATGTTTTTAACTTATATTTATTTATTTATTTATTTTTTTATTTTTATTTTTTGTTTTTTGTATTCTTTTACTTTTTTTTTTTGATTTTGTTTTTATTTTTATTTTTGTTCTACTCTTTGACTATACATTACCACCACGTTAATGACGCTGATGATAATGTTGCGTGTTTGGCGGGCCTGTACTTACTTTGTTGCCTATTTGCCTTTGTACGTGTATTCTTTTACTCTTTAAATATGTAGATTTGTACCGAAAGCATGCATTGCATTTATTTGGTGATTGCATATGAGAAAAACTCATAATCGTGTGTTGGGGGTCAACCTTAAAAAATTATGTGCCACTCTTTATGAACGCAGTTAAGGCAAAATTTTACACACACATATATATATATATATATGAATATACGTGTGTGTGTATTTGCGTGTATGCGTAAATATGTTCGTAAATATGTGTGTTTGTGCGAAGAAATGTTGAATAATGATGAAGAAACGTTGATAATAATAACCAGGCACAAAAGCACACAAGAACAAAAAAAAGCATAATTTACTTATGTACGCATAACTTAACAATGATTTATTATGTACTTACAAATATTTAAACATAGAAACCTGAGACAGTAGAATACTTTCAAGCAAATATTACACGGTGGTCTGTCAACACGGCTGCAATGCCCTTAACTGTCATGGAAAGACATCACATTATCATCTCTAGAACACACAAATTCTTAATATATATATATATATATATATATATATATAGGTATACATAGGTATACGTATATAAAATGCAATTTGATGGTGGCCTACATTTAAAAATTCTTCAATAAAAAAGCGGAAATGTGTTTATACCTTATACTGCTTACATTAACGAACGCATGACATTCTTGCTTTATTTGACAAAATCGTAAAATATTACTTTTTTTCCATGAAGGTAAACAAAGAATATTTACAGGACATTTCGGGTATCAGAGACATTCCTGTCTAACTGTATTTTATACAATCACTGTAAAGCATACAGGTGTTATTTCAATGGCACTATTGAAGAACAAGACAATAGCAAAACTGAATTAGAGACAAAAATCAGGAAATGTCTTTGCTTTTCATATCTACTTTAAACAGCATGATTAACAATAACATACAAGACACGACGTCATTGCTTAGATTGATAATTTCAAATCAATCTTCGCCTTCGAACGTATCACTACAAAGAAGTGCATATCGTTAAGTAAACAAAAAATTATACAAAAAATTATATAAACTATAATCTTAACCAAAGAACTTCTGAAATTTCAGGGGGAAAACATTATTAAGATAAGTAGGTCCTGTATACAGCGAAAGAAATTTGTTGCCACATTTCGATCTATACGTTGAATGAATCAGAACTTCCCAGCCAAGCTTTCTCAATTTTCACCAATTCAGTAAAAATGTGGTGCTGGACGGACAACATCTCTTCTATTGATCAAATCTGAAAGCTTTTCCTCAATTGTGAACTTTAGTCGTATTAGTTATTGACAGTAGAGAGTGGAATTAATTGTCCTGCAAGCTTGAAGCATCTCATGATGTACAATTTACTTTCAATCCCGTCAAACCCAAAGCACTACTCTCTATATTGTTAATCCGAACTTTGCCACCGATTTTTCATAAGTGACTACTTTGTTTTCCAAATTTGCTCTATTTCGTTACATTTCAACAGCGGCTCGCAAATGGAAATTCGTTACATTAACTTTTCCACAATTTGCTCATGTCTTTTTTTCAAAACTATGTTCTCTCTCCTTCTCTCTCTCTCTCTCTCTCTCTCTCTCTCCCCTCTCTCTGCCCCTTTCTCTCCCCCTCTCTCTCACCCTCTCTCAGCCCCTCTCTCTCCCTCTCTCTCACCAGCTCTCTCTCGCCCTCTCTCTCTGCCTCTCTCACTCCATCTCTCTCACCCTCTCGCTCCCTCTCTCTTCCTCTCTCCCCCTCCCCCCTCCCCACCCCCACCATAACGACTACGAGCTTTTACAAGGGCTTAGGAAGCACTACCACCTTGATCGAACTAATGTTATAAAAAACGGCTAATTTTGAAACCGCATCCAATTTCGACACGATTGAAAATGTGAAATTTTATCTCATGTCTTGTTTCAAATCTGTCATAGTCAAGTTTGATAGGGTTATTATCGTCAAAGTTAAGCGACTCTGAGGTCATCTATATAGGAACTTGGACTTTGTGAAAAGCCAACATCTATACGGACAATCTAATATATTGAAATTTTCTCCTATCATAGAAGGTTTTTTCAGTTCTTCAACTATTCTTTCCTTCACTATAGGTGGGTCAGCCCCTTTTTAAAATTTGATTTGCAGACTTAAATCGAGAATATATCGTGTGAATTCCACTCCTTATCTGAATTTTTGCGAATTTGAATATAGAATAAGAAGACAAAGAGTTGGTGGATAGTATACACGGCTAAAATGATGTAGTGTCTCATCCGTAACAAAACGAAAGATACTCTCTGTCAAACGTACTCAAAATAATCTGCCCTTCAAATTAAGAGCGAACACTGGGGATATAGCTGCACCAATACTTGTCTCATTGCTTCACACATATTTTTCGTGATCTTACTTTTCTTTTTCTACATATAATTCTCTTTGTCGCCATCAAGTGATTAAAATGTCATTTGCATTTTTCATTTAGTGATAATTTCAACTTCAAAAATCAAACCAAAAATTTTAAAAGAATGATACGTCTCTTGATCGTTTATATTGGTTGAACTTTTCGATTACAACCCTTTTATTATGATATAAATTGTAAAAATTGTTTCTATATATTCTATTTGCGATTTCAAATTATAGAAATAAAAAATAAAAGATAAATTCTAGAAATTGTTGTTTCTGATAAGTAAATCGCGTTACGATAATATCGCTACATCCTTGTTCTGAGGCAATAGATTATGGCTGAACGCTTTCAATCAATCAAAACCAAGGATTTCTGATTCTATTGATAACTTAAAGCTTCTAAGAACTAGACATATATACATTCATTAAAATAGATCAAGCCAACTTAAGACCGATAATATAGAACATTAGCTAACTAGTTAGTAAGGTAATTCTGTTTACCTTTAAGGGCAAGTTCGCAAGATTAAAATTAAATTTAAAATATGCTATAAGTTACTTAAAGAATAAGAGAATACTTTTCTAATAACTTTAGAAACATGCTTTAACTGGCTTATAGACATAAGCACTTACAACTATAGAATATTTGTGATATAAATAAAAATGTTATCAATTACTTGTCATCGCCAACGGAAGCAATAATTCAAAATATGAAAAACACATAAAACGCATATATTTTGTTACAGTAAATACATGGGAATATCTTATTCAAAAATTTATTATAAACCGAAATGCATGTCGTTCAAATTGTTCCATAAAATGTATAGTAATATTTTCTATTTATAAAATTCTTTTTGGTCCCAAATAAAATCACGTATTTAAAGGTAATAAAAAAAGGAGCACATAGCTAATAAAACATTGTGATAACAATCTGTGTAAGACAACGAAAAACAGCAGAAGAAGATTAAATAAAAACTGAAATCCACCAAAAATAAAATGAAAGAAAAAAAAATATAACGTTAACACTATTAACACTATTATAAACGATATCATATATGAAAAGCAGTTCAACAGCAAACTTCTTAAATATTTAAATGATAATTATGTTTAGCTACATTTTCTTATTAATATCTTATAAACTTTAACTTATGTTGAAATAAAATTGAATTAGAACAAGTTAAGAACGCAATCAATGAAACATTTAATTGATAAGGCCGATGAATAATATCATAGATGTATGCAGATAAATTCATATATATTCAATTAAGTCATTACTTGAATGCGCCTCAACAAGTTAAAACAACAATTCATCCTTACCGGAATCAAAGTCCATGAACATTATTTTCCAGCGAAATTTTTACTTAATTTCAGTTACGTAACTACATCCTTCGAAATTTATTTCGTCTATGAAAAGTTTCTTATTTCTTTATGAATTCGAACGTTTGCTCGAATGATTTCAAATTCTTGTTAAAAATCCTTTATATTTGCTATGAAATCGATAACACTGTAAAAAATCCTGTAAAATACAAGTTAACAACCATCCAAGCGAACGTTTCTCTATTGTGTACGTTTAAGGAGCACAGCTTCCACAGCTTTCAGTGAGTCTTTTGAAGCTATCTATGAAGTGCAGCTTAAGCAGACAATAAGATAATATAAGTTATGCGTTATGTAGTACTAATTACATATACTCTTAGATGGAATTTTCATTTCCTGTAACTTAACTAATTTACTTCTACAATTTCAAATCAAATCATAATACACCAGTCAATTAACCCCAAAAATAATACCAACAATTGCAGCAATTCAAGTGACGCAATTTTTTTTTTTTTTTTTATATTTAAAACAAAAGAAAATTTCGTTTTCGTGTGTTAATTAGACGTTGCTTTTTGATCGAAAAAAAATTCTATTAAAAGTCATCCTTAGCTTGAGAATTGTTATCGCAACTCTTCTCTAGCGTAACAACGATTTTTCGTTGATTTGCTGATTATACAGGAAGTCCTATGGATATCGATGGCATTGAATGTAGTCAACGCAAAAAAAGTGGTTACACTGAAAAACATCAAAACAATATTGATAATTCCCGATAATCGAAAAGTCAAGAAGAAACCGATAGCGGACATCGTAAATAGACACAAAAAATCTTTATAATCACAATTATGTGTGAAAATTTAGTCAATAGAAAGCTGGTTTGCAAATATTTATCGCATTTACTCACAACGGAACAAATGCAACGCATTTTATATCGATAATATTCTTTAAATTGATGTTTAAATCACCGCTCTATCTACCGTATTCTGCAGATCCGACCTCGACAAACTACTACTAATATTATATATTATTGTACTATTAAAAATCTCAAAAAAATAATCTTTTGATAATCGTAACATTCTAAATCATTCTATGAAAAAGGCAAAGAAATTTTATAAAAGTGTTAAACAAATTATACCACTCGTGAATGAGATTATTATGCTGATGATTAAAGTCGAACTTTAAAAACAATTAAAAAAGTAAAAGAAAATTTTTTCATTATTTAGTCTCAGGAATTATTGATCGATATATTATATAACTTTAATAGGTTAGTTTTTTCCGCTTTTAGTAAATTATTTATTTGTTTCCCATTAAGACTCGAACAGTTTTCATGACGATACACGTAGTTTCTTCTATAATAGTTACTTGAATTGCTTTCAATTATTGAAATTATGGTGAAATTAAATGTTGGTTATTTTTTGTGGTAAAAATCATAAAAAGCATGTATATATATATATATGTAGATGTACATATATACAAACATATTAGTGCAAGCTTTTTGTTATTGACTAGTTAATCAGCTTTGGAATTAAGCGAGTTTGCTTATTTAATTAAGGCTTTGTTTCACAGAAAGTTCTTCTAATACTCGTAGTAACTTGTTTATTTGAATCGTTTACTATTGTATTTATATTCTGTCCCTCTCTCCGTCTCACGTGCGCGTGCGCGCAACTTTAGGAAACATAAAATTTCACGGTTCGTTTTAAAAACTCATAAATTGTAGACGTTGCCATTAAGAAAATAATATAAACCGTTTTAATAAATACTAAAACAATTTTTTACCGAAATAATTATCAATCATTAGGAGATTTTCGATAAAAATAATTCTAACTTAACTACTTAACTTAACAAACCATTGTAATGGTTCAAAAAAAAAATGGAATTTTTGAATTTCTTTTTTTTTTTAAATGGAAAGAAATATTCGACAAGAAAAAATTATGGAAAAAATTATGGAAATTAAAAAAAAAATTATCAAAAAAAAATTGTTTTTGGGAAAATACTAAAAAATGACAACACCGCAACTATTCTCATGAGCCACCATCAGCTCAAGGAGTTCTGCAATACGCAGTATAATTAATTTTTGTGTTTAAATAAATCATTTATTCCACATTCCTACATCTAGAAAATGAATAGAACTATTTAGAAATGATTGATTTTTGTTTGAATAAAAAAATTAAATTTTCAATCGAAAAGGCGATACTTCTTTATTAGTAAAAAATGTTTAGATGAACTTATCAAATAAATGTTATATCATTTTGTAAGCAATGTTTCTTTTTTTTTTGTTAAATTTGATATAAAAAATACGAATGCCTTTTTTAGAAAATCGCACTTGGTAAAGATGGCTTTTGAACTTTTAGCATGTGTTAATCGATATGTCTTTTTTTAATAATAAAATTTGTATTATTTTTTTCTATGAGTCTGCGATCCCGCGATTATAAAACTATTCTTCCAAATGCAGATATTCCTTCTCTTTCCTTTGTACTTCCAAACCCGAATATTCCTCTTTGTTCCCCTTTGTTCCCAAGAAAATGTGTAGTTTATTAACCGAATTCATAGTCAACTTGAAATCCTAAATGTCCTAAATTTTTAATTTCTTACTATTTATTAATTATTAAAAACTTTCAAATCGCTCTAAGCCTCATATTTACTTGAAAGTCGTCTCAATGAACATAAATAATTTCGAAACATATCTCTTAATGTATTGCAGAAGTTTGAAATCAACAGCTAAGACTTCAGACTATAACTTCTAAGCAAAAGTTCATTTTGAGCGAAATTATCAAAGAAAATTATTTTTTCGTGTATAATGCATTTTTTTCTATAAAAAAAAATTGATTTTCTGCAAAATTTTAACTGGCCTAACACGTTAAAGCAAAAGCTCTGAATAAATAATAAATAAATTTTTGAAAAAATCTGAACAAAGTATCTTTAGTCCAATGCAGAATCTCGAGTTATTGAAAGTTCAGCTGGAAATGTTGTCACTCTCTTAGCAAAAATGGAAGACAGTCACCCCATTGACTTCAACGTGCTTAAAATGTCTTAAACGAAGTTATACGTAAAAAAGATCTCTTATAGGAATTTAAAATTCAATTGACACAAAATCCTCTGCTGTTTACTAATGTCTCATACTTCTTGATAATAACGAGTCAAAGCTTACTTAACAAAAACAATAAACTTTGCAGGCGAAAACTTGGTTGAAGAATTTACAATATAGAGTTAGAGAATATCTAGTGAATTCAAACATTTAATTGTTGTTAGAATTTCGATAGATTAAATCGGGGGAAAAAAATTTGAAAGATCTTATGAAAGTTCTTATGTTTTAGCCAACAGTTATTTAAGTATAAGAAAGTCATATTTAAGTTAATTTATTCTGCAATAGTTACTATAAAGATTGCAATTAATTTTTATATGTAAGTCGCGCTGCAAGTTGTCTTAGATTTTTTTTATTTCTATGATGTACGATCTGTAATTAATGTGCATTATATGTACATAGGAAGAGAGTAAATATGCGCAAACGTACACAATACACACAATTATTAGGAGTACATACGTGTGGCATCTAAAATTATGTACAACGAGATTATTATTGTAGACCAGCCAGCCACTGATGAATGCATACGTGATCTAGTTATCTGTTGCTTAGCCTACGAAATGAAAAAAAAGCAAAGACATCTTATTTAAACCAAAAAAGAAAAGAAATTTTTTTTTAATGTACAAGTGCTTGCGCATTCTTACATCAGTGAATGCTTTTGTACAAATATATGGACAAAACTAGTCATAAGTTTGTTTTTTTTATTTTCATTATAAATGATTTGATTTCTTTGGCATTATATTATACATCCATGTAAAAGTATAGTTGGTCTTTGTTAAAAAAAAAAAGAAAAAAAAAGTTATGTTACAATCTGTCTATTTGGCTAAGAGTGTGTATCCGTAAGTGTTTGTATGTGTATGTTTGTGTGTACGATAATCATCTTTAGTTGGTTGCATCACTTGCATATTAAATACAATTCTCACTCCCCAAATTGTTTAAGAAAACAGGCACATACCCATACACATGTATAAGCTCTTACACGAACACCATATAAACCTTAGCTTGAGTATGAAACACCGATGAATGCAAAGCCATACACGCATGCGCTGGTATAATAATAATGACAATTGTTGATGTTTAAGAGATAACAGCGCGTGCGTTCTCCTTCTTATTTTTTTTTTTTTTTTTTTTTTGTGTGTGTTCACTTTGATTCTGTCTGCAGTTGTGTATGAGACTCTTCAGTTCACTTGTTCAGATGCGACTGTTATTACTAAGTCAAATGGAATGCTAAGGTACTTGTATCCAGGCATCCAGATGAAACTTGAGAATATACAGGAAGTGCAACTTTTTTGCAATTGTACCCTACATTCCACATAAAATTAGTTTTACAGAATTGTTTTTTTTTTTTGCACTAAAACTAAATTTTCAATTTTGGCCTCTTACAGCGAAATTAAGCAGAATATTTTTAAAGTTATTTATTAATTGTTGTTTAAATTAATTACACAACAGACTTAACAAAGTTTTGATAGCTTTGTTCTAGTAAAGCAATAATTCAAAGAAAATATTTATAATCAAAGATAAAGTATAACGGATTCGACCAACGCCATCTTTATTCTTCTTGTATTATTTCGGTTTTTCTTTCTTTCTGCTGGCCTGACTGTTGGTGAAACCAAGGAACATCCTTTGATTAAGCCAAGTCACTAAAAGAGACAGATTTTATTCAACTGATAAGTTTTATTAATAAAAGTTATGAGACTTATCTTAAACACACATAAAATCACAAAGACTAACAACAACAACAAAAAAGAAGTTATAAAAATAATAATAAAAATTAAATAAGAAAACATTTTACTTATTCCCATCAAAATATAAACAAAAATATATTTATTCCCAACACCGAGAGCACAAGAAATTAAAAAGTATGAACAACTTTCTTTAGCATTTAAAACTATTGCTAAACGAGTCTATCAAGATGTGTGTTCTTGTCATATAGAGTATAATCCATATGAAATCTTCATTTTATTTTCTTCTTTACCTTAATTCTAATCCTCTGAACACATATGATCGACACTTATTTTGTCAGGTTTTAATAATTATTAAATTTCTTTCTATCTTTTTCTGCAGTCTTTGTTGGTGGCAATTTGCGCACGCCATCTTGATTGATGAGTCATCAGCAAACCGGCATCATTTTTTTTATCATTCTTCGTTTGAGTAGTTGTCAAGTGTTTTATTAAAAGCAGTTAAGTGCTACTTGTTATTAGAGCAGAATTGCATTCTTTTTATTGCGAGACTATAAGGGTTTTACGTTAGTTATTGCGCCTAAGACATCTGTTTAATTAACCGCATTCCTTTTTTACCCTATTTTTTACAAAATAAAGTATGATTTCGTTTTTCATTTATGTTTCAATTTTCCATTTTTATTCAAATTTTGTAATCATTATGTTGATTTTTCAAGGTCAACCAGTTTTCAGCTAAGACACGAACTAAATGTGAACGCAGCTTATTTTTTAGCAAAGATCATAACGGAGGCCAGGGACTGATTGCTCTCATTGGTTTGATGTGAGTACCTAATTATGAGAATTTAACCTCAGGGTGAACTTAGGCACAGAACTATCTTTCAGCTTAACGATAGTCAACCTCTCTCAAATTGTGGAACAATTCCCATCGAAGGGGATTCCACCATTCTCGAGATTCCAGAACAAATATTTACTGGATATAGTTCAGAGTTTCCCCTCTGATTAGAATATGTTCCTATCCAGCTACTTCCATAATCACCACGATACTCTCCAGCAGTCAGGCGACAAATTATTCTTCAAGTTTGTTGACGCAAACAACATAGTGCAAGGAGAGACCTAACCTAACGGATTTCTACCACCTAATTTTAAAGACTATTATGTACGTAGAAAGACGTAGACGCTATGTTCTGCGTAATTATTGCTCCCAGTTTTATTAATACCTCAAGCAGTCATAATTAACTATTAGGCTGTAAAGTGTTATTATGACCTAATTAATAGACGAAAAGTCGTAAATTGGGAAGAGAAGTCTTCTAAAATGGAAATATTACCCTTGAAACTTTCCTTATACAACCCGAAAATACCAGTCGCCGGGCATTAGCGATTGCAAGCTTAAACTCCTTTCAGGCGTGAAGTCATCCCGTTAACCTTAACGTTTATAGCTGGAACCAGAAATAAGAGCTTTGGCATATTCATTTTCTGACTACCACAGGACATAATTTACCTAAGGACAATGGGTTAACTTCAGATTAATAATATTTTTTATGCGATATCACAGACGATATCGTAATTTCAGATTATTGAAAACGCTCTTTGTCAGTAATTAACCACTGTAGGTGGTAGATGTGTACGTACTTTATCGAAATCAGGTGAAAGTCTAAAAATGTAAATAACACACTTGTACACACTCGATATAAAATAAATCTAATTTTCCTCTTAAAGTTCAATGTCTTATTGTATTCATATCTTTGCGTTATTACTAATAAACATAAAATAACAGTCATTGCCGTGTTCTTAGCAAATTATAACGAATAATCCAATGCTGCATTATTGGTAAGAAAGTTGAAAGATATTTAAAAAGTAAAACACCATATATACGGAAGCCATGTTGTTGGGAAATTTCAATCAAATAATATTAAAATAAAAATTTTCATTTTATTTAAATCACGCATAACTGAAGTAAGTGATCGTAATTAAAATGATTTGAAACAAAGTATAATAGTAATATAAAAATGGTAGTAATTGCAAAAAACCATAAATATATATATATATACTATATATATTTATATATATATCGTAAACAATAGTAACGGTCGGCAAGTAATGAAGTGCGTACTTCAATGAAAGTTTCTTTTATAGGATTATTTGTATTACTTTTCCCAGGTACTGTGATGTTACACAGGATGAATCTCAATATGAAAACAATTTCATTAGTTCACTGCGCGGTAATTGCTATTGTTCAATAGGATAGATTTTCACACACGACATTACATGTGTGTATTAAATCATACTTAACATTTATTTGCCAATAAAATAGAATTCTTTAGGTCAATTATCGAGTATCGATGACATTGTATATAATTAGTTCGTAAATGTTAACATTTGTCGTGAAGAAGAAACAAAAATTTAATGCTCCCTAAATCATATAAAGTATTCTCGACGCGACCCTTTATATGACAATAGAAAGTACAATTTCCATTAATTGTTTTTTTTTCTTTTTTTTTTCAAAAATAAATGCATTGCATTTGTGGACTATTAAATATCTTATCTAATTTACTTTATATTAAGATCAATAGCAACACAACTGTACTTATTTAAATCTAAATATCAATGCAGGTAGATAATTGTATTTTAATCGATGTATTTTTTAAATTTATTTTAATATGAAAACATAAATGAAAAATAAAATAAATACAAAACGAATTATTCTCGAAGACACCGCACCAGACTAAGCAAACTATAGTCCAATGGAAAGTAAAAAACAAAAAAATTTTACCCCTCTCAAATATATCTTAAATTTATCTGTCAATAATTAAATTATATAATATACTAAAAATTAAAATTTCATTAAATATTTTATCATATAATTTATAATTAATTTTAATTTTATAGAAATTTGAGAATTCTTAATTGCTTTTTCCGCTTATAATTATAACCTAAAAATTGATATGAAAATTAAGTGAACGCAAGATTCGAAATCGCAACTGAGATAGATATATGAAACTATTTTCTTTTTCAAAACTGAATCCTTACACTATTCTCTTGGCCAGCTTTACTATTTACTTTATCACGTTTCCAGAGAGTTTTCTTTTTTCAAAACCAACTTATTTTTGTCCATTCATTTGATAGACTCTCTTTCTGCCTTAATTCTAATTTATTTATTAAATTTTTTATGAACCTTCTCGGCGGTCTTTTCTTATTATTATTTTTACCATATAAAAAATATTTGCAGATTATTTATAGAAACAAAATTATGTCATATTTTAGACAGCCGGTCTTTCTTTCTTTTTTGGTTTTTTTTTTTAACTTCAAAATAGTTTTCTTAATTAAAGTACCGTATTTCCAAAACAGGTCACTATCTAAACAGACCTGCCTCAACACTAGCTATTGACCCAATCTATAATCTAATCTACTCTTAAACATATATCTTTGTGCGACAAGCATTGTTACTAATTCAGGTAAAGATAAATCATTAATAATCATTTTTGCATAGAGAATACTGGACGTTTCTGTTATACTTTGCAATTGAATACATAATTTTTATGTTTAATAATTCTCAAATGAAAAATGAACGCTTTTAGGGATAAAATCAATTTTTGTACTCAGTAAATCCACAACAACCTTGTTCCGATTTGTATGGAAACATCAAAACTTTAAAAAAAAAGCTATCATGGTTAGAATTTAATTGATTGAATTTTTGTATCAGAAAACAAATGAATTAAAAGTATAACTTGAAATAATCTACAAAACATCCTTTTCTTCAAGTGTTACATATTAAATTGTAAAATTAGTGTACTTTTGCTTGGTAGAGGTGAATCCGAACATTCCTAACTACAATGCAACCCTCATAAAAAAATCGACAAATGTGTAAATATATGAATGTATGTACGAGTCTACGTGCATGTCTGTGCGTATGTATACATGTGCATGAAAGCAATTATACTCATTATATTTAATTATTGTATAAAAACTAAGATCTATGGCTATGTGTGTACATGTGTATTAGGCTGAATGGCTGACTGAAAAGAAAACAAATAATCAGCTCATAAGGCATAAGTCAACGTATCGATGCATTGATGATGTGATCAGATGTAAAATGATTGTTGATTGATAAAAAAAAACAAACTCACCAGTACGGACAATCATATATATACAGAATAAAAGACAAAAAAAAACCCGTTTCAATTTTGCTTACATACACACACACATATATATATATATATATATATATATTCATATAAACCTAGAGGACAGTAACGGCAATGCCTGTATATGCCTGTATGCTTGAATGATTGTAAATGTATGTGTGCGCCTCTTCATATTGCATTTTAACCAACCGAGTGAGTATTCACTGCTAAGCAGCGTTACAAATGTTGGTTGGCAGTCGACGGCCTGGGCCGGGCACACAATGAATTATGGCAATCTCATTATGTGCGATGAATTATGTTCCGAACATTACTTTCCGTCATAGAACGTGTGCTGTCTTGTGGCCACAGTTACAGTCACAGTCACAGTCACAGCCACAGCCACAGCCACAGCCACAGCCACAGCTACAGGCACAGCCACAGCCACAGCCAAAGCCACAGTCACAGTCGCAGCCATAACCACAACATTGCAATTCCACTTGATTCTGTAAAATAGGCTGTTACGCATCCGAACACGTCTCCAGACACAATAACAAACGGCAACGGCAACGCAGATCTGTCAAGAGTAGCGTATACATATGAGTACAAGTAAATACGGTCACCTAAATCGAGCACTTAACAAATGATTTACATTCCAAAAGACAGCAAATACACCGCTTTGCTATATGTGAGAATATGTACACACATTTATATGCATGCAACATAGCCAAGTTGAGGTTGTTGGATGCGCGCCTATGCTTAGTTACCTATGTTAAAATGTGTATGCATAGCCACATAAATGCTGACTGCTGAAACGCTTCCTCGCATAAATATCATCAGCAATTACTCAGTCATAAGTTTGCCGCTCACAAACTTCAAGGCTTAACATCATACATACAGGCAAACTGATACAAATACACACACATGTATATATACATATACATATCTATGTATAATATGTCCATACATACGTACATACATATATACATACATACAAACACACATAAACACAAACAAACAAATCCACACACACATATATATATATATATATATACATATATAGGGAATCATATTCACAATGCATTC
This sequence comes from Glossina brevipalpis, assembly GCA_000671755.1. Taxonomy (NCBI): domain Eukaryota; kingdom Metazoa; phylum Arthropoda; class Insecta; order Diptera; family Glossinidae; genus Glossina; species Glossina brevipalpis. Next base: position 2,352,136 of record KK351020.1, on the reverse strand, counting down.
GTATCGTAGAAGTAAGTAAGTAAGTAAGTAAGTAAGTAAGTGTTATGCCGTTGGGCAAATGTAACCGACCAACCAAACAAGAAAACCATCTCGTCTACAGTGAATGTGAATGGGATAGAGTTGGCTCCTTAGTTGCTCGTTATTTGCTTGGCAGCTAGTTTACTGCCGGCTGTCTGAGATTGTGTGGTAAACAAAATCATTTGCTCATATAACAACGCATATAAAACTTTTTTACATTCATTACCAACGCCAGTTGGTTACGAATAACCATCTATGCAGACGAAAACTAAACCTTAACCGCTTTGGCTCACTCACAATGTTGTTAGTGATGCGCATGGGCGGTAATTTGTTAAAGCTTCTTTACTTTTCAACACTCTTATGGTAACTTTTTCACTGAACTAATCACGCGGCCAGTCTGCCCGTTTCACCAGCTGACTCTCTGTTTGACTTTTCACTAAAAAGCAAACGTCGGTCGCTTACTGTTTTTTTTTTTTTACCCGACTTCATACACTAACTTAATTGTTGCCCTTCTTGTCGGTAACATGTGTCTAAGGCAAAGTTGTATGGCTGCCTGGTTCGCTGGTTCGCTGGCACGTTGCCTTAACTGAATCAACTCAAGTTGTTGTTGTTGTTGTTGTTAAACTGCAAAATATGATTGTGTTAGTTAGTTTCTCCGCATGTGATACATTTTTGCAATCCTCGCATATTTGTATGATGATGAAATATGTTGTTTCGCCAGATTCATTGAATGTTTTATGTTGCTATTGTATTGAGGTTTATATTTCAACAATTCACATCCTTCTTATCCGTTCCATTCTGCGCAGTAGCCTGCAGTCATTCATAATTCTTTAACACATTCGATGTGATGGCATGTAAATGGAAAATATTTAGAAAAGAAAAGAAGAATAACTATTCAACTATAATGTATATATATATATATATATATATATATATATATGCGTATATATATGTACATGTATATGATAAATAAATGAACAAATTTATTATCAAAAATAAAAATGATTTTTAGAGAAACTAACGAATAAAGTAAATTCATAGAATCCATTCAAAGTCTATCATTCATTACGTCGTAATATATCCGCCGAGATCAAGTTGAAAAGGACATTCGTAAAAACAACGAAAAATTATGTTCAACTTACATCGACTTTTCGTCACATCATTTTTTGTTGTTTTTCTCTTCATGATATATGGTACGGCAAACAAGAAATGCTATCTATACAGCGTTTCGTTCTATAATTGCAACATGCACGCGTACACGGATAAAACACAGATGTAACTTTTTTGACACAATATTCCTGATCATGCCTGTCAAGAGATACGGTTAACAAAAAAAAATAAAAAATAATAATTGGATACATGATTAGGCAAATTGCGCTAAGTTTAAAAAGCCCACGTAGAAACTGGTCCACCTGACACAGTATGTAAATGGAATAAATTTCAGATAAGATTTGAAATTTTTTGTGTATCTGTGATCACTTAATAGAAATTTCAAGAGTTCAGAGCACTTTACCTTAAAACACCGTATGATAGCTTATCGCATATTCACTACGTTGCACCACCCTATAGACAAGATATTGTGTACTTGTATAAAATAAAAGTAACACATGAATGTAGACAATAAGAAAATTATATTCGGCTATGTCAAGTATTTTATACCACCACCGTCATCTTAAAAAAGGGGGAAAAACTAAATTTTAATAGGTGGGCGTGGCAGATTTTTTCTATTTTTATGGAATACCATGAAACGCAGCCAGCCATGGAATACCATAAAAACGACTAGAGACACAAACAGAAAATAGACGTGCTTTCAGGCTATACTGTAGGCGTGGTCTGTAATCGATTTGGCTCATTTTCAAGGAGAACGTATGTGAAACAACTTCCAATGTTTCTGCCAAATTTGAAACTAATATCTCCATTTTTGCAGATAGGAGAATGTTTACCACAGGCATTATACAGATAAGTAGACAATTAAAGGGCTAGACGGACAAACGTATACATCTATATGGATTCTGAATTTCGTACTAATCAAGAATGTATACATTTTATGTGGTTTCAGAGGCATCTTTCTTTATGTTATAAATATTTTCGAAAAATTTTCCATTTTTGGACAAGGACTACGGGATGGCTAGCGAAATATTTGTGGAAATTTTTATAAACCTATTTGTAATGGTTTACGAGTGATGAGCAAAAATCAAATTCTTTTTTGCTTCCAAAAGCAATTGCGTTCTCAATATATGTCGTATTGCTGGATTTGGCCAATTTTCAATACCAACTTCCAATGTCTCTGCTTAGTTTAAAGCTGATATCTTCATTTTTGAATATAGGAGAATGTTTACCACAGACATTACACAGACGACAAGACGGACAGACGCACCTGCTTAAATCGATTTTAAATTTTATGTTGATTAAGAATATATACATACATTGTGGGGTCTTCGAAGATTCCTTTTGGTAGTTACAAACCAAATGACAAAATGAAATATACCCTTCACCTTCGGTGGTGGGTATAATAAAAGATGGAAGGAGTATTAAGGAACGTTTTTTCTAATTCACTAATTTTTACTCGCCGAAGGTCAACTTGTTAATCATTTACATTCACTTTTTAAGTTAACTTGATAACAAATGAAAAGGAAGAAGTAAAAGTCAACTTATTTTTAATGTTTTTTTTTTCGAAATAATCGAGTTAAGAATGTATGTGCACAGGTTATAATATTTCCTACACAGACGAACTTAACCTACTTTCTGTGACCGTTGTCATAACTTACTATAATATAAAAACTCATCATATTCACGAGCATACCATATACATCCAGAGTCAAAGGAGCGTACTCATGTAGACGTAAAGGGAAAATCGTTAGATATAAAAAGATTTCCAATTTTTAAAACTTCCCTGTTGAAAGAGGAGAACCCGAATAAAGGGAAAGAGAAAATGGAATTTACCATCAATTTGGGTTTTTTAAACCGTCTCAAACTATGACAATTTTTTCATCAGACGGACAGACACGACAATGTATTTTAAACTGATATCGCTATTTAGTCGATCAAGAATAGAAACATTCAACGAACTCCTCGACGCGAAGCACAACCGAATATCTCGTATACAAAACAACTGCAATGCTATTACTAATGGAACATTTCCCTATAAGAAATTCGTAGAAATATTCGAATTCCTTTTTATTCATTACAAGGATGAAAGTATGCTAGATTTGTTCTCAAGTTAGTAAAACTTAGAAATATCAGTAAAAAGGTTAACAAAGTTTTTAGTGTTAGTATAAGAGTAGTTCGTCTTGTCACTTCCGCATTTTTCCGCCAATTGTTATTGAAACGCTTATAGTAACAAACAAATTTCATATACATTCGTGATTAATATCTAAAAGATCGAATTTGCAAATGAATGTAATTTATATACATTTGCCTCTTAAGCAAATATTTATAACTGATGAAAATTATTCATCTAAGACTTATTAAAAATATTCACAAGGATCATCTCAAAATGATATTGATCGGCCAACTGACATACCTTAGGCCGTCTATGTGATCAATCAATTGGTCGATGTGCCTCAACTTGAAATGTCGGATAGAATAACACATGATCTGAATCGAACTTTTTAATCATTTTTTTCCCTGTTGTTGAAATTTTAATGTCTGCAAAATTCATATAGAGGGCTACAACTTAAAATGAGATCTACACAACTTGAAACTATATTATGCGTTCACCAATAATTTTTATAATAAGGTAGTGATTCAAAGATTCAGCTTGAAACGAATACAGCCTGTTTACTTAACAAGTTTATATGAAATTATTTTAATACAATTTTATATATTTGTATTATTAATAATTATTAAACATTTTACCTAAACGCATATATATATATATATATTCATAGGCGTAGTATATATAAGCAATTAAAAGTTTTTCCTTTTTTTTTTTTAAATTTTTTCTAACGATCAAAAACATATCTTCCAGTAAACGGACATATCTGAAAATCATAAGAGATAAAAAGTAAATGGAAGAGAGGAAATAAAACGATAAAACGATTTTTGTTATTTCTTTTATAAGTTTACAGCTCTGAAGATATACAGCAACAGCTTTACAAGCAACAACAAAAGCATTAACCAAAATTTTTAGGTACCATTCACTTTTAGGTTAATATACTCATTTGCCTTTTATGCCTTTGCGTCTCTAAGTGCAGTACAATATTCTTCAGTGCACAAATTCCATAACTATCATATAGCCTTGCTCTTCGGCTACTTTAACAAAACGATGTACCTGCGTTTGTGTTTGCGTATAATTATCGTGACAGTTATAAGGATACGAAAATTTTGCACTTTATTAAATATCGTAAAATTTTTTACTAGAGGCTGCTTACATAGATAGTGTCTTGTATTATATATTTGGCTTCGAAATTGTATCTGACGGCTTAGCGTCACATGAAAAGTGTTGACATCAATTTGCAAGAGTGAAAGATATAACAGTCTTACACATACCGTTTATTACGGTAGAGTGACTGATTATATTCAATTATCCCTTGCAACGAAGGTCATGCAAAAAAAAGAAAAAAAAAAAAAATTAAGAGGTAGAGATTAGTTAAGGAAAATCCCAGTTTCATGATATTCGATATAAGAGAGTGAAAATTCGCACATTCCCACTGGCAACGTATATAGATTAAAATATTTACAACCGAAATAATTTTTCTTCTATTTGAACAGCATATGCTCTCTCAAATGATTGGAGCACACTAATGTTATTATTTGTTCTGCAACATTTTTTTTATATATAAAATCTGCATTTAATTGTAATAAATTTCCTTATCGTATTACCAAATATCAATAAATTAGTTAACTTCAGGCGAAGAATATAATGAAGCATTTAAGAAAAATATTCTAAACGAAAAAAAAAATAATGCTTTCGAAGAATTTCGGATGAGACGCGAACACGCTCGTAAGTGGTTGATTATTAAATCTCCTCTGGTCGATTTTGCCATATTTTTTGTATGTTATTAGTAGTGATTCAGAAAGTTGACTTAAATGTTTCCATTAGTTATCGTTAAACGGCTTTAATATATGCTCCAGTTCGACTCCAATCTCTGCCAGAAATCGTAAGTTCTTGCTGCAGTCATATTGGAATTTTGATTTTAATATTTTGGAATTTCTTACCAATTCCAAGTTTGTTTACACTTTCTGAGTACGATAGCCAGTGTACCTATGGCAAGATTAACGTTCTGTCTTTTTCTTTAAAATATAAATTAAAAATTTTCATTCAACCAGCTATCATTTAGCTAATCGCTTAACGCTTTTTACCTTTCTTTTGCATCGTTTTTGTGCCCACCGCCGAAGGTAGATATAAAAGATTCGGCTCAGCCGAATATATATATGTATATAATATTTTTACTTATTCATCTTTCTTAAATGGTAACAATTGCTTGGTTTAACCAATACGTTGTTATGCATCAGATATAAAAATAAAACAGTTTTAATTTAATTAGTCCTTACTCATCCAACTTTAATGAATGTTTTTATATCATCTATTCATCACTTAACTAGCGAAGACTTAACGAAAAAAAAGGAAAACCTAAGCAATTGAAAACGGCGTTAATATTTTATTTTAATTCAAATGTAAAACAGTATACACACATACCTGTGTACTTCTAGGTAAAGATAGTTGACAGACTTCAAGTAAATTTTTATTTCATTTCTTTTTTTTTTAATTTCTTTGACGAAATCATTTTCTTTTTTTTTTATTCTAAAAATTTGAAAGCAATAACTTTTCCTTTTCAACTCTTTCTTCTAATCCTTGTCATGTTCCGCGATTAATTGATGACAAGCAATAATTCGCTGATAAGTCGCCGTAAGTAATATGTCTTTTGCATATCAACTAGAAACATTTAACAAATTATTAAGCCGTACATAATAGATACTAAAGCAACTTTCAATCTTTGTTTCAAAAACTGTCGAACCAAAGGTATTATCGTATATGCGTAGAAAACTTGTATAGTGAAAATAGTCAATATATAAGTGGATTCACACTGAACTTTAATAATGAGTTACATGTTAGCCTAGGTAGCCTTTACAAATCCATATTCAAGGCCTTTTGAATTTATAACAAAACGTTACCATAACAAGTAAACATAAAATTGACAACAACCAAACCATTCGTTTGATCTTTTAGCTTAGTGCTCTCTACTGAACAGAAAGAAAAGAAGAAAAAAAAATGGTGCAACCATATAATTGCGATTAGTTACGATAATCGTTGGCTTAATTAAAGCATAACTGTCGGTCACCTTGTAACCGAACTCCAGCTGTCCAAACGCTTACGCTGCTCATCTAGAATATATATATATATATATATATATATACACTATATATATATATAGTATATATATATATATATATATATAAATGTATATAGGTATATAAAAGAAATTACATACGCATGGATTAGCTGCGTTCACTCTACATGAGACTCTTTTTCTCTACGAGAAGCCATGACAATGGGACATTCTTCGTCATCACTACCAGTGATATAGCTCAGCGGGGATATTATTTTCGTATTTTAATGTCGCGTTTGGCATGCGGTCAAAACGTCTGCCACATTTGCGGCAGACTCATACGATATCTTAGTTTCTCTTTCTTAGTAATTTTACGCACGTGTAAACGTTGATGCTTTTAAAATTTATTACAATTGGTTTGTTGCATAAAACATAGGAAAGGAACCTACGTAGTACATATCAATATGCATATATATATATATATATGTGTGTGTGTGTGTGTGCATGTGTGTGTGTGTGCATATTTATATATATATATATATATCGATATATGTACGTGTATATAACGCTGTATACTTACATTGATATATATATTTAATAACGATGTTGCCACACGGAGGTGTTAATATTTATAATGATAATTAAAATTGATTGATACTTATAACAATTCAATTAAGCATTCATAACTTGTTTCATTCTTTTTTATGAATAATAAGCAATTTTCAGTCTTATTGCAGAATTTGTGTTTGAAAGCAATAAATTAACTATCATTTGAAAATGTCTGATTACACACATAGGCATAGGACACAAAAATTTAATAATAGAATATATAATATATATGTGTATACGTATGATATGAGAGATTATTATTTTGCATTAACCGTAACACTAATTGATTTATCTAATTTATATTTATATATAATTATAGCAATTAAATAATACGGTTTATCATGTTAATAAGAACAAGTAAAGAACTTCTCTTCGGTTATGCCGAATCCTTTATACCCACTACCTCTCTCTTAAAAAAAAGGTCAAAAAATTAAATATCGCTATTTTATAATATTAAGTAGCCGTGGCAGTCTTATTTCAATTTTACTTATCAAATTTCATCCGTATATCTAAACGTTTGCGAACAGTAAAGTAGCTTTCGCAGACATTACACAGACAAGCAGACAGGCAGATTCGCAGAATGATGGGCGTATATGTCTAGGTGAATTCCCGAATTAATATTGGTCAACAATATAAATACACTTGATGGATGGCTGAAGCTTCTTTCTCAATATTACAAAAGTTTTCGTAAAACATTTCAATTTTAATATATTATTATATCGAGTTGGTGTGGTCAATTCTTTCGTTTTACCAATAATAGACGACAGCTAGTTAAATAAATGTGGAAAATTTTATAGATCCGTCTGCTAACTCAGCAGAGATTTTTTCGATTCACTTTATAGTGTGGGCTTGTTCTTCGACCAATTTAGCCCACTTTTAATATTAACTTGTGTACGAGAACCTTCGGTGTTTTTACTAAATTTGAAGCCAACATTCTCATTTCTGCGCGGGGAAAGTTTACCACAAACATTATAGTGATGGACACCCGAAAAGACAGACAGACGGACACGCGGGCATACTTAAATCGATTCTAAATTTGACGCTGATCAAGTATATATTTACTTTATGGGATCTCTCAAGTTTCCTATTGGCTGTTGCAAACAAAATGACAGAACGAATACAACCTATTCCTCCATTGGTGGGTATGAAAAATATATTTGCAACATTTACTACTAAACGAATACTTTTTGCTTTCAAATTGTTTGCATTATTCGTACTAATCAATTCCATGAATAACTTTACTTTTCTGCGATGGATGTAACTCTATAATCTTTCCTTAAAGCAAAGTCTATTTGTCGAACTATTTAAGTCCCGAAATTTACCGAAAGCCAACATATTTTTATACACGTGATCTCTCTATTGTTTAATTTACTGCAAATGGATATCTTGTTGCATCTTTTGATATAAGATTTGTAACTTTATTGAGTTAATACGTCTGAAGATTGGAAGTAAGTTTAATGTAGATGCTTCTACGCGGATCTCTGTAACTTATAGAATAAGCCGAATGGACGGGAATTTCAATTTGGATCCAAATCTGGTCGTCTGCTAGACCGTAAAATTATTAGTACGGAAGTTTGCATCTAATATTTATACGCAGGTTATATCCTCTTGATAGCACCGGCGTCACGGGAATTCGTAATGTTTTCACTATAGTTAACCCAAATTACCTGGAGAAAAGTTAGATACTCTAACATGGAGTTTTTTTGGATCGCAGTGCTTTGTTCATGGAAAATTAGAGAAATACTTTATCTTTCCTAGATGAAGGGGCACATTTACCTAACGTGCCTTCATCTGATTGTCAGTGTCTTATCATCCTTCGTTGCAATCAGCGATGTTTTCTCATTCCATGGGCCATCATCATTAGGCTTTTGATTATTATTTGTTCTTAATGTTTATATTAATTTAATTTGTTTTTTAACGACAGTAATACGCTTCAATATTAGAACCGACTTAATCTCTTCTGTTTATTGCCTGTGATTGTAATTGCCAAAAGTCCGTAAATCAACTAAAGCTTGAAAATAATCGCGTTTTCCCTAAAATGCCCAAACAAGTGAAATAGCCTTTCACAAAATGATTCAGTTCAGAGAAATTAATTTCGATAAAGGTCTCGAATCGACTGGTAACGCCAACCAGAAAAAGCCAAATGAGAAATTGATCTTCGAAGTGATATTTCCGTTTTTTTCTTCTTGTTGCTATGATCATCATCAATAAGAGATGTCCACTTGGATGTGCGAATTGCATTGGACATAAAAATAAATGTAAATTCGATTCCGGATTCTAATTTAAGATAGATTATTTTACTAATCGTAATTTTAATTAAATCTAAAGAAGAAAGAGAAATCAAAGACATCGTTAGAGAGTCCAAAATTGAAAGAAACGTTTCTCAAAAAATCTTGAAAAATTTTCGATAAATTGTATTATTGCCCCAACTTTTTCAATGATTGACTTTTTAAAAAGTCTGCTGTTGTCTCCTACTTCGACGCGCTTTTTAAAGGAAATATCATAGTATCGTAAAAATAATAATTTAATTTTCTAATTGTGTAATGTAATTAAATAAAAATTAGTTTATTTGCTTTTTTGAGTATATTTCCTAATATTGTTTAATTTCTATAATCGTTTGCCGGTTTTTCTTTACTTCGCTTCGTAATTTAAACAAAAAATCGTAAAGCAGTGTTTTTTTAGCAAAAACACATATGTGTTCGCAAGGAAGAAACTTTTAGGTCCTCTTGTTTCTGCTCCTCCTCACTCCTCTCTCCCCCTCTCACTGTGTCCCTCTTTCGTTTTTTATTGCCTTCTTTTTCTTTTCTCTCTCTGTTGTATGCAAATGAATATGGTTTTGTAAGCAATTAAAATATTAGTTTTCTGCCAACCCAATAATACAGCAATAGTTTACACAGATATTTCCTGACATGCATTTCTATTTTTAAAACACACAATAGATACCCCAATAGACTCAATTGCTTGCCATCCAGTTAAGTATTTTAAGCCTAAGGCTGGGCAATTATTTCATTATATTCTTTGAAATTTAGTGATCGTTGCTACTTTAATTTCAATAAACCCTTAAAAATAAACGCACACACACGCACGTACACGCAGGCACATACGTGAGAGATTTTTAATTGTAAGGTAATATTTTTATATGTTTTTTTTTGTTTTTTTTTTTTTTTATAATAAAATTTTAATGCCTGAGAACTATGAACAAATTTCAACTAAACGTATAATAAAAATATAATAAACTACATACACTATACGGTTAACTGCTGATTCTCAAGTTCAATGTGAGAGTAATTAAAGAAACAACGATTTTTTTTTTTTATTTTTTTTTTTTTTAAATAAAAACATAACCTGTTTTAATTGGTCAGTCTCGTATAATACTGCGGAAAAACTCACACAGATGCAATAACTTATGCAAACACGTGCAAGTTGTGTTGTTCAGGTTAATGTTAAACGAGTAAATAAACGTTTAAAGAGTTAGTTTATTAAACTGTGTTGATAGTAGTTCAACGACATCTTTATATGAGAAATTATGTTAGTGTTAAGCAAAACTAAATGATTAGCACATCAACAATTTTAATAATACGTATAATTATATGGGTGTCAAGTTACGAACATATACACATATAGCTAAACACAGAGTACGCAGCACTAACAAAAAACAACAATAACAATAAAAACAGTCATATTAACAAAATTATATAATAACATTATTAAACCGGTTATCGCGTTAAACAAAACAAAATTCTAGTTTAGTTCATCTCTTCATTTCTCACCATATTTTTATTTCATCTATGCATACATAGGCCTAATATAATAATGTGTTCAGTTTTTCCTTTTTTATGGTAAAAATCTTACAATTATATCCTTAAATATAATTAAAGTTAAACAAATTACAACGTTATAGCCCGACAAAGTCAATTATTAAATACAGTGCTACACCACTTCCCTTAATACAAATATCAAAAAAAGAAAAAAATACCACACATTATACGTTATTCACGTATAAAAAGTCTCATCTTTATATAAGAGACAGTCCAACATCTGAACCAACCTTATCAAAGTTTAGCAAATTTTTTTTTCAAGCTGCTTATTATCCTTCATTTAGTTTAGTAAAAAAAAAAAAAAAAAAATATCAAATAAGGCTTGCTGCTTTTAAAGAAAGCTTCTATGCGAAGAGGTCTGAAAAGCAGACGCATCTAGTCCGAACTCAATACACTAAATTTAAATGTCGTCACTACTTTGGTTTAAGTTTTATCATAGGGCTCCTTTTTTGCGAAAGCATATATAATGAAGGCAGTTCCAAAAATGGTCCCCTTGATATTTATTTAGTAGTCGAAATACAAATTTTTTATAAGACGACTTGATTTAAATGGAACGTCCAAAAAGGAGAGTGATTGTAAAAAACTTTCTGCAGTGTACCTTATTTCAAATATTCCGAAAATTTCGTCTTGTGATTGATTAAAAAATACAGGACAGACGAAAAAATATGATTAAATCGGTTCAGAAGATCATTCTGAATAAAAGAAATAATGCAGGATAAAAAGAATAATCGCAATTTTCTACGTAATCGGTAATCGATATTGTTCAGAATACATACACCTGCCTACTGTTAGATTTCTGAACGGCAAACGAAATACTGACTTTATCATAAAACTCAAATCTCATCAGAGGGTATAAAAAATTTGCAGGATATGCAATGTCAATATGTAGAGCAGACAGTCATAATTTTTATGCACTTTTCCATTTTTATTTAAAAATAAAGTTTTTATTATTGCAAAATAAGATCAGTATTTTGATAAAAGCCTAACAGAATTTCAATGCTGTTAGGGGCGCGATATCGAAACCTAAACGCTAACCTAAACGTTATCTTTAATTTGTTTGTTTTTTAAGATCAATAGAGAGCACAATTAAAAAATTAAAATTAAAAAATAGTCAGAAGTCTTATCGAAAAGTATAATTCCAGCAAATTGAATTGAAATACATATCGATTTTACTCACATTTTCGGACTTGAAATTATATCTTTTTTTTTTAATTAACAAAACTTAAAAGAAATTGCTCAAGTTCAACTGACTGTCGTATAATTTAGTGATTAGGAGATCCGGTCGGCTAAAGGAAATAATAAAAACTTATAGTATAATTTTACCAATTTTTGTTTTTATATAAAAATACAAATGAGATTGTTAACATAGTGTTGCTCATGTTGCAAAAAAAGTCCTATTTTCCCTTAATCTTTGAAATTCAAATAAGCGTCAAACTTTAGCAATAATTACTTTCAATTTTTTTTCTTTATGTTGCACTATCGAATTCGTATTAATTCTGTTAGATCGTCACGATCAGAAGTAGATGTCGAGAAGTTTGTATAAATATAGAGCGTAACGTTCGTCTCTTAAACGCTAAAAACTAAGAGATAAAACGGAAATTTTCTAAACAACTTGAAAAAAAAAAACGGTAAACTAATCCTTTCTAATCGAAAATAATAGATAGTTATGATAAATAGGCAAAGTCGACTTTTAGATACCCCGCACAATCTCACTTAATACCAAAAATTATGCCTGCTTTCAATGTGAAGACACACTTTTCACTGTAGCCCTTATGTGGGAGGGAGCTTAAAACGTTTACTGACGTAGACCAATTAAAAATTAGTGTTCTTGTAATTTTCTTATCAAATATCGTATGGTTCTTCATTTATTTATATTATAAAGTGTTACAAATTAGACATTGTTCTCATATCTAGGCATACCTTCCATGTGAGCCTTCATATACAGTGTGGTCCAAAAATAAATCTACATGCTCCAAAGTTTGGCGCAGTCAGTTTTAATGTCAATTGCTATTATGGGCCAATTTTCATTATATAATATCAAAAATTAATCTTTTCTACTCTATAAAGATTTACTATTCGTAGAGAGATTTATATTGGACTCATCCCTGCGCCAAGATACGTCAGGATATCAAATTTCATTAAATATTTCAAAAATATCTACCCATAGATTGTATACAAAATTATGTGGACATCAGTCATCAGGCTGACAATCGGGCAGATAAGCATACATCAATTTAGATATTCGTTCTTATAATCGATAGATAGATCTATCGTGAGACATTCTGGGCGCATATACTACAGGTGGTGTAGGGTATAAAAATCATTATTCCTCGAAGAGAGAATGAAAGTAGAAAAAAATAGAAAATGTAAGAGTAACAGTAAATTTAACGGCAATAAAATAAATATGATCTGTAACAAAAGATTCCTTTAAGTGCCATTAATATCTTTTGCGAAGAGTTACGATAAATTATTGGTTCGTAAAGAGCGCTTAAAAAACAAATTTGCTAATCTTTCCCGTCCAGTAAATTATTCAAATTTCAAACCATTATAAGTCGAACATTTGTTATAAACGACACAGTATTTCTTTACCTATTTAACTGCCTATACAATAAACAGATGTAAATAGAATGTGATCAAAAAGTACTAAGAATTATTCACAAGATTTTTTTGCCTTCTAAATGTCAGTTTTGATTTTGAGATTTTCTCCTAATTTCAATAACGTATGACATCCTTCCACATTTGTAAGGTTTTACGTTATATCGATTTTACATGGTTTTCTATTTACGTATATTCACGCCCTATCTTATATAATATTTTTCCGTAATATCAAATACATATCTCTAGTTTTATACGGATTTTTATACAAAAATGAAAAGAAATTTCCAATTTGCAAAATGTTCGAAGCAATAAATCTTTCGTGTGAATTACAGACATATATTTTGAATTAAAAAAAAAAAAATTTTCTCATAATTATAGCAAAAATGAGCATGAGAGTTGTACTCGCCTAATCCGGGGACGGTCGTAAAACTTTTTTCAATTCAATTCTTCAATCAGAAGCATTGAACACCAATTCTATAGATAATTATGCAGAGTATTGCAACTTCTACATCATTAATTACAATACTTAGAAGGTTTACCTCATTTTTGTCAAGTTTTTAGCTATTTTAACTCTGTTGGTAAGCGGACTTGACTTATTTTCGCTTCTAACCTATAATTATTAATTATGCATGCAAGTATCCGTCAAGGTAAGGCGTGTTATATAAATTTTTTTATCTAAAATCGGCAAAAGATAAACGTATGGATGGACAGACAGACAAGTCTTTCCACACATCAACAAAGAATTTTATGCTAATCAAGACTATAATCTGTAATTCATCCTTCTCATTATTGCTATCGAAATAACAGACCTCTTGACCCATCCACCATCCATCCATCATTCGCTAGATGAAGGTTATAAAATTTTAAAGAACTTTTATAAAGAATAATGCATTTTGAACTTTGAAAATGAAATGTGAGAAATATGGTTTGCATTGTATCAAAATTTAGTTCTTCTTTCAACAAACGTCAATTTAATCATGAAGCGAGAGTATACAAGGGCTGCATTGGAAGTAGGCATCGTATCGCTTCGTATCTCTTGATTGTAGCCTTCAAGAAATAATTCTAAGAACGAATTATATTAATAGCTGCCCGTAAACAAATTATATCGTTTTCCTGGCACTTTCTGATCAATTTTTATCTCTATATAAACAATGTCTTAACTTAGATTTATTTCTGTTAACATAGAAAGTGTTTGAGTGACACTTGACACTTCTAAGTGCTGCATTTTTCCACAGGTACCACCACCACACGAGACATACACACGGATATTCACAGCAAAATTTTAACAATTAACCATCTCTCTCTCTATATGTATCGTATACTAAACAAATCCATAAACGTGTACACGCATACGCTCGCACATACTCAATCGATTACGATCATAACAGCACAAAAAACCTTTTTATTGTAAATTCAAAAAAAAAAAAGGTGCTCATCCGTAACCTATGAAAATCTCTTAACCAGTAGGATATTTGAATATATTTATAATCCTGTTGTCTGTCTATACCGTACAAATTATCTCTATTCGTTCCTTGTCATAAGTTTATTACGCATTTGTCTTTTGTGTGCTCTTTGATTTATGCCTATTGTTTTTTAATCGTTTTCTACATACCGTTGTACTCTTTACATCCGCTTCTATATGTCCTTACTTTTTAAAAACTTTTTTCATGAGGATTAAAATTTATATATATATTTTTTTAAAGATTATCCCAATAATCATATTGAAATCAGTATACTTTGCCATATTTTGCTTTATTATGGTACAAACATATATACATATGCATAGGCGTACACAGGCATACACAGACAGTTAAGCCAATGTTCTAATAACTTAACCATTATGTTCTTAACTTGGTTGAAATCTTTGTATTATATTCTGTTGCTTGTTTTGAGATCTTAGAGCCTCTTAAACTCTACTGATTATGAATGATTATCACACAAGCTCGCCACTTTTACATATATAGGCATACATGTATATATATATATATATATATATAAGTATTTGACATTTAACAATAATTTGCATAAATCTCTCTCTCTCTCTCTCTCTTCCTCTCTATTAAGTGATGTTAAAACATTTATTTTAACAACTTAACATAGCTTAGATCCATTGTAGACGGCAATTAGTCGAGATTAGACAACAAAAAAGAATAAAAACAACTATGACAGTGAAATTCTTCTTAGTCTGGATCATAAGTTTAAAATCCAATGTGTTTGCAATTTTACATATTCTTAACAAAGGTCAATAATGTTAGAGTTCTTGCTAGAAAAACACACAAACATAACCAATAAAAACTAAAATCTTGCACTTAAAAGAAATAATCTCCCATTAAAAGTTTAACACCAGGATTTGTATATTAAATGTCATCTGAATTTCAAACTCATTTTCAATTGATTGCACATCATAATACAAATATTAATATAAATAAATGTCTGTGTAGTAGAACCATTTTTGCACAAAGAAAAAATTAATTTTCATACTTAATATTTAACTTTAATATGAAACCATTAAAGCCATTTTTTGTTTATTTGTTTTTTATACGTAACGTTCGTAACTATCAAAAGTAAAACTTCGAAGATCCTCACAAAGTATATATATTCTTGATCAGCGTCAAATTTAGAATCATTTCAAGCATGTCTGTCTATCCGTCTGTGCAATGTCTGTGGTAAACATTCTCCTGGCCACAGAAATGAATTGATCAGCATCAAATTTAGAATTGATTTAAGCATGTCCGTTTGTCCGTCTGTCCTTCTGTCCGTCTGTGTAATATCTGCGATAAACATTCTCCTGACCGCAAAAATGAAGACATCAGCTTCAAATTTGGCAGAAACATTAGCAATTCTTTCATTGCCACGTCCACCTATTACAATTTAGTGTTTGCCCCCTTTTTTCTTAAGATAAGAGTAATGGGTATAAAAGACTCGACACAACCGAATATAACTTTCTTACTTGTTATATATTAAGAGATTACTGTAAATTTTTCAAAAAAAAAATTGATCATTTTCTAAAATATATTTTAGAATATATAGAGAAAAAAATTCGTTACACAAATTGTTTTCTTGAAATTTCAACGTTTTCATCAAACAATCCGAGAAGACGCCTATTAAAAATGAATATTTGCGTCAACTAAACTTAAATCGATAAATCGAAAATTATTCCGAAACGATTCGATATAACAAAAGGTGAATGCGTTTTAATTCCTTTTGAGTGTTGCATACATTCGCACAAACCTCATATAATTTTTAGCGCAAGTAGTGTAAGATATAAAAAACGAGAGAATTAAAATTATGCTTGATGCTGTAAATCATATTTTGAATCCGTTAACATGCTTTCAATGGAAAGACTGACTTATCAAAATCATTCCGCTACACAGTTAACTTTTTCAGTTGACTGCTTTACATATTTTTGTTTAAAAGAAAATAAAAAAAAATTTCATTCATTGAAATTTCGATATTGCAATAAATAACAAAACATTGATTAGTCAACTATTAGTCAACTATTAGTCGAAGAAGAATTAAATAAATTTGAATATTTTGTTTATATTTTAATAAAAGAATGCAACCTCGTTCGAAATGATTCATAAATAAAAACTGTTCACACTCATATTCTCTCCCTCTCTCTACCAAACTTATCATATTAATTAAGTAACTTAATTTCAAAAAAAAAAAAAAATTTCCTTATTATTGTTTATTGTAGATTGCTTTGAGACAGACATTGGTATGTGGCTTCGTTCGGTTGCCTAATACGAATACAACTGAAATTTGCTTATTCAATGTTACAGAGCAAAACCAGCGCGGCACGTGAACTAAAAGAATTACTCAAAAGTTCACTTAATACGTTACGTGAATCATCTTTGTGTACTAAATTTCATTGAAATATTTCGAAAGTTGCAAAATGTAACTTAAATAAAAAGTTATATGAGCAGCAGACGAACAATAACAATAGAGGGATGAAAAAATGTAATTAAAAAGAAAATAAATCTGCATCGAAGAATGCAATACAAGTATCTATCTCAAGTTGTTGTCGGTTTTGCATGCATCTGGAAAGACTTAAAGTATTCAATTTAATCTTTCAACTTAGTTTAAGGGAAAAAAGCTTACTAAAGTATGTTTTTTTTTTGTACTTACAACGGAAGAAACACAATACAACCGAATAGACAAATAGTGCAATTGATTTTGTTACATTTTTTTATCTTCTTCTCAAAGAAGTTATGAAACTAGCTGTGGCGTCTTCTAAGAGCTTCTTGCATGTCTTTCAAAGGCTTTGCTTGTATTTTGACAATAGTTTTAAAACTTAACATGTCTTCTGAAGCGTACTGCTTCACCTAACGACTTAGCATATCTCTCATAAGCCCAAGCTACATTTGTTGATCCAAAATATGCTTATGGCGTCTTTCTGCAGAAGACTCAGAAATATTTCTCAATGCTTTCTTTATAAAAAAAATCATCATCCGTATATGCGATGGTCATGTAACAGTGATTATCAAGTGAACACTTTTACAATTAATTAAATGGGAAATTTTGCCACATAACGTATAGTATATCGGTATAAGATCTCGAAAAATCGAAACCATTCTTTCGATGCCATTTCATATTTTATTTAAAAATCTAGCAGAAAAAAAAACAATTTTCAAACATTTTTAATAAAAACTTTTATTGTCTGCATCATTATCCTCTTAGCCTAGATTATATACATAGATAGATAAATTAATAAATTAAATTAACCATTACAGTTAATGTAAACTTATACGCATGTAATTAGAATTATACGATTAATACGTTTTTTATAATGCTGCTGTAAGTGCATGCGTATCCAGAACTAATATCACAGATCAGACCTAAACGAAATGCCAAGAAAATAATGCTAAATGCTGTTCAACGGTAAGCACACACTATATTTTTAATATACATAACTAAGTAATAAAAAACTTATTGCGTACAAACGCATACATATATATATATACTATATATACATACATAGGAACATTTTTTTTTATTATTACGCATAAGTAAGAAAGCATAAACATTAAGTAATTATTACATTTTTCCTTTTACTCTAAAAACTTAAAAGCATAATTATTATTATTTAAAATCATTAAAAAAAATATTTAAAAAAATAAAAAATTATAATTTCATTCATAAATGTTTGTATTTATAGCAAATTATGTTGGTGGGAACAATATGTGTATGTATGTATAATATGAAGGAAAAGGTAAGGATAATAACATTGACTAGAGTAATAATTATTATAATTATTTTGATAATGATTTTATACAAAAAAAAAACTGAAAATGATGGTAAAAAATTATTTTAAATAATAAATACCTGGTTTTTAAATTTGTGTGTATGTGTGTGTGTGTGTTTATATACGCTATGATTTTCGTATTATTAATCGTTTACAGGAATGTTATAAAAAATAAAAAAAACAAGAAAATTATATTCGCCATGAAACGAATCCTGGACACCGATCCTCACAAGCATTTACACGAAACTCACCAATCTTTCTATGCTATGTATGGCAGCTAGCCAATTGGAACTACTTTTACTTCGAAGCTTTAGAGGCGCCTGAGAAGCGTTTGTGCTAAATTTTAAGTTCCTTCCTTTCATAGCTTGATATTAAAAATAATATTTTGAAAATTTTTCATTTTTTTTGTGATTTTTTTTTTTGTTGGGTTTTATCGACATTTTCAAAATTATAGACCTGCTTGTTGTTGGATATAGTTCATTTTCCAAATGAACATTTAAACCAAGACTGAGTACAAATTTTATTTTTCTATTTAACTTATTACAATCTGAAGAGAGTTCCATTAACAAATACACGAACAGACGAACATAACAAAAATGATTACAACACATCTATATATTTCGCAAAGTTTTCAATGCGTATTTCTGGTTGTTAGAAGCGATTAGAAAAGATTTAGATTTATTTTTTAAATTTCTCGATTTCTCGAAGTGCCAGCGATAGACGGACGATCAGACGAGGAAAAACGAAGTTGACCAAACTGATTGTAACTATTTTTTTATGGTCTCTAATTGCTTTATGCTTCAAGTGAAATCATAAATTACACCCTTAAACTTCATTCGGCGGTGGATATAAAAAAATATTTTTATTTTTGTTCTCACTTTTATCTCAATTAAATTTTAGACAAACTGGACGCTCAAATTTGGGAAGTGAAACTGTCTCATACGTTATACTTCCTTGCAAAAGTTTTGCCTTAAACATCACGTTGGTAGAGTTTACAAATTTTTCTCAATTGCTTACTAGAACTATACAAAATTGGATATAATTCTTAAATTTCTATTCTTTTTTATGCGCGATGCACGATCAGCGTTAAGCGAATGTCTAATTTTCCTTAAACGCTTCATTGGTTTATCCACTTCGTTAAAGTCACGGCGGGATGGCCCTCTTTCAAGTCTATCCTTGTTTTTAATATATTCTCGCAATAATTTACACATATTTTTCAAATATTTGTAATAAAAGAATTTTACAAAACGTAAATCAATTGAATCGGCTCGCTGTACATCACTCGGATTGCGATCGAGTTGTTGTTTAGTTCGCAATTTTAATCGTTTATTCATTTGTGCACGACTTACTTGCGGTAATTGTTTACGGAAACGATGACCTTTAAAAGATTGCGTGCCATTAACAGCCGTTTCCAATTCACATAACATATTACGTGAACTTTTAAGTAATTCTTTTAGTTCACGTGCCGTACTGCTTTCACCCTGCGATTTTGAATGATCAAATTTCAGTTGTACCCGTCTTAAGTAACCGAACGATGCCACATACGTTTGCATATTACGATACCAACGTTTCAAAGCAATCTAAAATAAATAATAATAATGAAAACATTTTACTTTAATTAATTAAATGAATTAATTAACTAATGCAATAATTATTGGTGTTATTAATATAAACACTTTTCATTTACGAATCATTTCGAATGAAGTTGCATATAAAATATAAATAAAAATAAACATAATATATATAATAAAAATATGAACAAAGTTTATTAATTTATTTAATTCTTCTTTGACCGCCATCGTTTAGTTGACTAATCAATGATTTGTTATTTATTGCGATATCGGAATTTCATTGACTTGAAATTTTTTTTTTTATTTGAACAATATGTGTAGGAATCAGTCTGAAAGAGATATGTTCCAAAATGATTTAAACGAGTCTGTCTGTCTGTTCATTAAAAATACGGTTAAAACTTCATAATTTGATTTACGATATCAAGCATAATTTTAATTCCTCTTTTTTGTATCGTACACCACTTGTGGCAAAGGCTATATCAAGTTATATCGACTGATTCAGAATTATATTCTGAATCGATTTAAGCTTATCTCTCCTTCTGTCCGCATCTGCGGTTTATTCAATTATTTTTCTGTTAAACCTACAGATCGTAATTTTTAATATCATTTGACAAAAGTCCTTTTGAGTTTTGAACCAAAGAAGAATCGTATCGAAAATAAATTGAATCGAATTATTTTTACAAACAACTTTGTTTTAAAAAAGTCGCTATATGAAAAAATTTTCGTATGTTTACAATTGCCAGCAAAAATCGCTACTTAATGTGAAAAATTGAGATTAAATGGGTTATTTTTTTTAACTTTTTCCCACTTAACAGTTTCTATGAAAAGTAATCCGTTATACCGCAAAAAACAAATTAAATTTTTAATAATTTATGAGAAAAATTGGCGCACACAGCCATAATAATTTCATATTAGAGTTAATTGGACGAAACTTGGACCATGCTAGATCTATTTTTAGACTCCAATCCTATTTAAAGATTATCGTACAAATTAAGCCATTATACGGCAACAGTGTTTCATTTTTATTTATTTATAAGGAAGATTAGATGAAGAATAATAAAATCTTTGACAAAAATATTAACTTTAATATCTCGGTTTACATTTTTGATTCTTAACAAAAAAGGGCTACCGTGAAAACAAGAAAATCAGGGAAGTGAATAAAGGATGGAAATAAAGTACTAAGCCAGTGTTGTAGGGCATTTAATAGTGTGCTTTGATTGACTATATCAATGATTTCAAACGATGATTCAAGATAAACATATAATGAATTGGCCAGAAATATTCTCTATTTTCTTTAATTGATATGTAGGAGACAAATTATTTAAATTTCCTGAAATTTTTTTCTTTCTTCATTATACTCCCAAATTTGATAATGATTAGCTGTAACAATTAAAAATTGTTGAAGAATTATCTCTGTCAGTCTACCTGTTTACTTTAATATTATTGTGTAAATTACAAAGTAATATATTTTCCTTCAAATTCTTAGTTTTAGATTTCAAATCAATCACAAATTAAAGGAAGCTAAATATATCAATAAAAAGAAACTAAAACAATTAAATTGATTCTCAAAGATAACTGACAATTTTCAAACATTTTATTTAATGCACAAAAAGAACAAATAATAGATGTTGCTATGAAATTTAATATAAATATCTTCCAGAGCTTTATAAATAAATTTTTTCTTTATCATTTTTCTCTGCAATCTCAGCGAAAGCTTTTAAAATAAATATGTCTTAAAGGTATTTATGAACAACAGGATTTGCTAATAGATAACAAGGTCCTATAGAATTAGAAGTAGCAAACTTCAAGCAAGAGTACAAATGATTAGTTAAGAATATAACGGTACAAAATATATAACGTTCTAACAGAACATTGCTAACGGTTTAAGAAGTAGTATACTTGAAGTCAAAGGTGAAACGATGTCTATTTCTGACAACATACACATAAACATTTAGTCGTATATAATATCATTAAAGTTGTCAGATGTTGTTCTTGTTTTTAGAAGAACAAAAATTTTTTGAAATCTTTAATTATAAGGGAAACGAGAGTAGAAGACATTGTAGTTTTATGTAGGTAAGTAAAAACACTCTCTTATCTCAAGCACAAGGAAAGATTTTGCGTTTTTGAGTTAAGGGCCAATCTTACCGTCTTTTAACTAACGATCTAACTATATATTGTTGAAAAAAGTTATTTTAATAGCGAAATATATAGAATTAAAAATCATAAAAGGAACAGAAAGTCTGACACTTAACTTAGACGTAAATATCAGAAGGAACTTGATAGCATTTTCACAATTGATAACCTATGTTTAAAAACATGTCTATTAGTAAAAGATTTTTTAAAACTATATGATTTAGAGTCATTTTCAGATGGATGATTAAATTGTTCGTGAATGCCATTTATATAAATAGTAGTTAAAGCCTTTTCAAATATAAAAAATTCTCTATAATTTTGATGGAATTCATTTTGGAAGCCTTGTGAATCAATAATTTTATCAAGATTTTTTTTTTAACGTTTTCAAAAATACTTACACTTGAATTCATTTTTAATTTTGGTAAGAATTTATAGGTATTATGATGCAGCCACCACATTTCGATATTATTTATATCAATATCTTGTTGACGGCTACCCATTAAAGTTTTATAATCATTATTAGCTGATCTCTTTAAAATGCTATAAATCTGTAAGAAAACAAAACAAACAAAAAAAGAAAAATTATATAAAATAAAAATATAATATAAACATACGCAATAAAAGAAATTGCAATGAAATGAACTCAAAAGTAGAATTTTAATGTAATGCGTATGTATATATGAGTATAGCTGCGCTGAAATGTTGTCTTGTAGCCCTTTAAACCAACAAATAAACTTGTGCTCTTAAGTTTAATTACCGTTTTGCGTTTAATAACCCTAAATTTTGTTTTTCTTTGTAAAATACTGCACCCGAAAACGTGACTTTAACGTCTTAGTAAAACCTTTTTATTGATTTGGTTTCCGGTTTATTGATTTCCAAAAAAAAAAAAAAAACAAAAAAAAAATGGGACATATTTTATTATAAAAGCTTACTATGTTGTAAAGAGTTTCAAGGTCCAATAACTGTATAACTAGCTGCTTCGAAAATATGTAGAATTTTTTTCGTTTTTTTTTTAAACATCTAAATATATAGTAAAGAGAATTATAATATTTTGATTATAGAAAGAATTATACAAAAAACCATTAAATACACAATATTTAATACACTCACATAAGGCATGAAAAATGTCAGATGGAAAAACTAACTTAGTTCTCTGGAAGTTGTCTGTTGGGAGTCTGTTTGTCAATAATCTGATAAAGAATGAAGAACCATTCTCAAAAGTTTTTTGGTATATAGTGCACGTTTATAGAAACTGACTCAGATAGCCCGGATTTGATTTGCTACTTTATATATATATATATATATATACATTTATATATAAATATATACAAATAAATAAAGGATTCATTACACTAACCTAAACGATCAATTCACTTGCTATTTTATTTTTCATCTATAGAGAGATACAACAAAAAAAAAGAAAACTTATTTCCCTAGGGCTCGACAATATTCTCCGCTCATTATAATTTTTCAAGTGATTCTCCAAACCAGATATTTGCTTTAGATTGTGTAATCTAGTAATCTACTCTTAGCCTATATTCAACCTATATTAATAGTAACGCGTATTCCTTTATAACCCAATTAATAATGTTTTAAAAGCCTATAAAAATGTTCACAAGTAAGTAAAATATTAAGCGAATGAATAGTAAGATTTTATGGAAGCATAATAACTATTTTGGAAAACAAAATCGTATCTTAATTATTCTTGATATACATTTAAAATTAATGCCAGATATTTAGAAGATATAAATGAGATCAAATTTTAAAATTATGAAAGAGTTAAAGGAACGATCTAACTACCTGTTTAGTATACCATCTGGAAGCTTCCTTTCTACCTTTTTTTTATTTCAAAAAGAATCCATTTATGATTTTAACATCAAATTCTAACCATCAACTTGTAACAATATAGATAGATAGAGTAACATCTAACACATAAGGAAGGTTTTGTCATCTAATAACATAACCATGACATAATTCTTATATATTTTTAAATACTTACTTTAATCAAAAAATTCTCTAAATTCTAAATACTTTTAAATTTCATCTATATTCTGTTAAACTGAGAGTGCTGCGAGCTGTTTAGATTTTTTTTATATATATGCTATAGAGAATAATAAGTAGAGCTTAGAATTTTATATCCAAGAACATCTGAATAGTTCTACTGCTATGTTTTTATGATAAAATTGCGTTCAAATTGCTAAAGAAACTTAAAATGAAAGAAATTTTATCCTTTACTAAAAAGACTTAACTTTATCTATATTTATATATTATTTTGGGAATTTTTTATTAATAAATATCGAGCTACTACTAGTCAAAGTCAGATATAAACGGTTTTCTAATAGGAATAGCAATGAAATTTTGCTTTATCGTGATTTATTTGAGACATTCAGCCAAAGCAATTATCAAAATGCCTATTAGCTATAATAAGAAATTGTATGCAAATCAATTAAATGTTATAATACTATTAAAGTAATTAATACTATTATTAATACAATTATAATAATAGCTATTGAGCAGCATGCATAAACAAGCATGGTACACGAACAGACAAATTAAATTTTGAATATTTTTGAACACATCTAAGCCTTAAATTGCATTAGTCGCCAAGAGTTGCTATGAGAATGAAACGACTAGCGAAATTATAATAAAATTCTTTTATTTAAATATTTATTTTTTGCTTTTTTTTTGCAAAATTTATTTATTGATTAGTATCCGAATAAGATATTTTGTGAAAAATTCTCTTAGCATATAAGTAAAAGAGGAAAAACATAATTTAAGTTTTAAAGGAAATCTTAAATGTTTGTAAATAGCATTAAGTCGACTTAAATGTTAGTGTATAACTTTAGCGTTTCGTACCGTTTAGTATTGTATATTATGAGATCGTGAAAGCATTTTTTCATATTAATATATAGCATACCAGTCGATCAGGAAGGTGATCATTTTTTCTATGAATGTTCATAATGTATCTATAATATTTTAAATCATTATCTGATGAAGGTTTCATGTGAAAATACGTATGAATACATTGTATTCATGACAATATTTCGAAATTGTTTTTCTTTTTTTTTTTTAATATCATATTTTTGTAATATTTATAAATGTGGTTATGGATAAATGGCATTGTTTTTTCATTCAATCTACAGGTTAAAAGTAAGACCAAACTGTACTTATCCAAATTAAATATTATCGACAATGAAGATATAACTAAGGTATGAACGGATAGATAGCACAATTGACCTGTAGGTATATGAGTGACTTGAAAGACAACTAACTCGTTATAATAAATATTTTTGGTAAATTTCCCATTAATATTTTCTATATTTACGTTTTAATTGAGTCATAAAAGCATATTGTGTGTGAATACCTAAACTTTTTTTTGGATTTGATTCAATTGTTCCGTTATGATTATGGGAAAACTTTTCCTCTGTTCTGTGAAAATCTATTCAATATATCTTGATAAATTTTAAATTTTTTATCATTTTTTATTTTAACTCTTAGACTTTCAAATATAAATATTAAGGACTGATCAGATAGACCACTTAAGAATCTTACTTTAATAAGTCTATAGTGTACTATGCTAAGTATTGCCAATCTCTCTATGAATTTATCTTACGGTGTTGTGTGTTTTGGGTGCAAATATAATAATAAAATGAGGAAAATTTATTAAACCACACCTTTTTAAAATCAACGCAATTCAAGGCTTTGGTATGCTTTACACTGATTACGAACATGATTGGTTAATATACCATTGCATGGTTGATTGTTGGGGAAAAAAATGTTTTTTTTTTTTAATTTGTTCTATTAGACTAAATTTAAGGAAATCGTTTATTTAATTAAAGCCACTTAGTTGGAAAAAAGTTGAAAAAAAAACTATAACAAGAACATTGAGTCTTTACGAAAAAAAAATGTATTATTTGTTAATCTAAAAAAATATACAATGAAATAAAATCTAACAGATTTAAACACAATCAAACGTACATGCGAACAATGGAATCGAAGAAAATAAAAAAAAAAATATAAAATAGCATCGTCTCATACAGAATTTAATAGTTTGCTTATCCTTAATAAACTTAAATAAAATTGTATATGAGGATATGAAATAAGGCTTCGTTATGTGGACTGAAATTAATATATTCATACAGTAAATTTTAATTTTAATTTTTTATTTTACTTCCTACGATGGAAAGATAACCATCTGGTCAAGAACAAACGGACATCGCTGAATCGTTTCATACATGCACTCACTTAGTGTAATACACACGATCTGAATAAACTTATCCTTAATTGAAGTTACAATTCCATGCGGAAACCGTATCAGTTAAAGGTTTAGTAAAAAGAAATATCCCTCAAGGAGCCTTAAACGTACTTTATTACTTTATAACGTACCGATAGGTGTTACAGCATTAAGAGATGAAAAAAAGACTCAATTTCTTATATCTCTTATGCCCTGTTATGCCCTTTACTAATTTTTTTATTTTCAAATTTCAAAAAAAAAAAAAAAAGCGAAAAAAGAATTGTTATTATCTGTTAAACTTACTTTTAGTTGTTTACGTTTGGTAGGTTTATGTGATTGCTTTGCATTTGGATCATAGAAACCTCCACAAGGATTTGTCCATTCCAATATGGTGCTATTTTCATTATAATTATTGTAATCATACCAAATGCTATGACGTTTACGATGCCTTTTACGCCAACGTAAACTGGTTAAACTTAAAGTACTTGATGATAATGATAAAGATGTTGCAGTTGTAGACTCAAATACCGGCGAAGAGGTGGAGTTGTAATGTTTAATGAAGAATGCGTCGGCATTAAGTTGAAGCGTACTTTTAGTACTAATATGCACTGTTCGGAGGGCTGTATTGCAATCTACCAGTACCATTACCCATCCTATGAATATTGCGATGATAAACACAATGTTACAAAACCTTGAATACATGCTTCTTGACGGAATTACGTTAACGTTAGCACGCGAAAACCAATAAAAAAAAAAATAAAAAAAATTTTTTTTTTTTCAAATCCTTTCAACACTTCACTTGTCCAATTATCTTTGGATTAGTGAGACTTTTATGTATGTATAAATAATTTATATTGAAATTGTTTTAACAATTAATCTTAATAGCAGCTTAAGTAAATTGCAGATTATTATTATTTTTATTGTATATCTTAACTGTTTTCTTATTTCATTACGTCTGATAGTTTATGGAATGCCAATATTATTTATATAGTATGTTGTTTACACGCCAGAGTATAAAACTAGACTGAATTGTATGCTGCCTTAATTTTGCCTACCTTTCTTTGTTGAGACTTTGGTTGAAATCTCTGTCCGGTATAAGCCTCGCACTCGTTGAATATAAATGTTTGTGTGTGTGTTTTTTTGTTTTTCTTTTTCATTTGTTGTTGTTTTTTCTTTTTTTGCTTTGTTTTTGTTTTTCTTCGTCTTTTTTTTTTTTTTGCCTTGTAACACTCTCCTCCTCCTCATCGTCAGACAGCCAGTGTTTATATGTATTCGAATTTGTAATGCAGACAATGCTTGAGCTCTCAGGCATTTCTTATACCCATACAGAGAAAAAGCCATGCATCCAGACACAGAGATCAACATTTTCCGTTTTAATTTCAATTTTTATTGTTGCTTTTTATATTGTACTCAACGCCACAACACGGTACAAACAAAACCAACAAATGTTGCAACAATAGCAACAATACCAACACTAATAACAATAGCAACACTTTACTACTTATAATCGTCATTGTTAACACGTCATTGTTTTTGTAGGACTTTTTTGTTTTTTTATATGCATACATACATGCTCTTTGTCTATCCTTACCTTTTTAGCCATCTTTCTCTTTCTCATTTCTCATCTCTCTTCCTTTCTCTTTCTCTCTCACTCTTTTTCTCTCTCTTTCTATCTTTCTCTTATCCATTTCGATTACTCTCTGCCAATTATCATTTGGCACTCATATACCCCTTCGGTTTATTAAAGAGTTTTTACTCTTGAGTGAGTATCTATTGATGATGATTTCTGATTTGTTATAATCCATGGCACAAATATGCGCACACACATGCATAGATATATATAAGAATGTTGACGTAAAAAAAATGGCATTTTTAACTCAGAGTTCTTGTTGCAACCAACTTTTTGACAGTCAACCCTTTTTTCAAATGCATAAAATTACTCGTTAATATATAAATTTTTTAATTTACTTTTCTATTAAAGGTAAAATAATTGAAAGATTATTCGCTTAATGCCATAAATATAACTATCTAAAGAAGTTATTCTACGTCATTAAAGAACACGCTTTTAAGTTTACTTAAGACCAGCTTGAAGTTTTTCTTAAAAAAAAAAAAGAAAAAAAAGTTATTAACATAGACTCCTCAAATCGGCTTTTACATGTATATGTATGTATATCTTAATCGTAGAAGATCGAATAAAAATAGGGTTAAACAGAGAATTTAAGTTAATTATTAAATAAATATTGAAATTAAATTAAGGAAAACATATAAAGATTGTTTACTCTATTTTATTAGAGGGTCAGAAAAAATAATAAAAAAAATGAAACCCTTGTTAGAGATAAAAGTTCATTGATTCTTTCTATTTAAATCATAACTAATTAAGGATTATCTCTATTATTCGCCTCAATATTTTGTAGACTTTAACCAATTGACGAAAGTGGGGTCTTTTTCATTCCATGTTTTATATTCTCTTTGACTTCATTTTCTGTTCGAATCTCTTTTCATTCTAAGATAACTAAATATAATGTTGTTCTATATAACCCCTTATCAGGGCTTGAATATCGCGTCTCTATACAGCATTTATGATTTGCGAAGACAATTGGTTTATACAACTTAGCTTAAAATCTGTCAAGAAGTCGTGACCACCTGAAAAAAAAAATTAATTAACTGTTGTTATAAAACTTGGACCATACAGTGGATGCAGTAAATTTTGAGTTAGTAAGTTCTATTTATCGTATAATTTAGTAAATTATAATTCATGAATGTTTGCAAGTTTAAAAGTTTGCCTTGAAAAACGATCTTGATCCACTAACTTCTTCTCTTCTTTAGGACAAAAATCTAGAATATTATTTATAACGGTTTATAAATTCAATCAAAATCAATAATAATCTGAAAATGTTGCACTTTCACCCTTCGATGTAATTTAACTGCTACTCTTTGCTGGGTATTATTTCATGTAAAGTGCATTACTATTCCGGATATTGAAAATGATAGAATTTTTAAACGTTTTTTCATATACGTCTGTCGTCTGAAGTACTAAGAGTGACCATAATTTCAGTTTATTAACTTCAAAAATCAATCGTTTGCAAGGATGCGTCAAAATTCTTTGCCTACGTCCACATTCCTTTTTATCTAGATATAAAGAAAACCTCGTTGCATACTAAATCAAGACAAGTTGCCCGATTGTTGGTTAAATGTTTTTATTTCTCAAAACGCGTTTCGTTGTTATTATCATTCTTATCGTATTATGTGAAAATTCGTATTGTTATGATGGAGAACGAATTAATTAGTTATTCTCTTATCTTTTTGTAAATTTCTGGAAAGTAAATTCTTACCTCACAAGCAGTATTAACAACTTAATCCTTTTTTTTCTGCTTATTTATCATCATTTACTTCGAATTATTTTGAGCGCGAATGATTGTTGAGTTGGGCGATCATGCAATTCATACGTATTCAGGTTCATAAGCATAAATATAGAATTTATGCACCGATATTGTAGTAAATGATTGACTTTCACTATATTTTCGTTTTCATACGTAATGGCAACAAAGGTTGTTTAAATCTAACCTTAAGATATATGATAATATTTTTTCATCAATCTTGGGTCGCGATGTCGGTAACTGCCGGCGATATTCGACTCCATATATTTCGTAATTTCGTATGTTAGCGGTAACAACCGGAAACTGTACGAGCTCTTCTATAAGATGTCCATTTAATGAATTAAAATAAAGGAAAATATATTTTTGATCGCAAAATGAAGTTGATTATGCGTTTTGAAATCTAAATAAATATTATAGTTTTGAGTGAACCTTTTAAGGATATGTAAAATGAAAAATAATAAACTCCGTAATGCAAATATAAAAAATACTTTGTAACTGTACATTGCGGTTCCTTCTTATTCAATTTGTTGTATTGTTTCGGAGTGTATAGTATAGTAGAAGAATTCTATATATATATATAATATGATATATAATATGAGAGTTATGTTTTCGTATAGCTTTTACACTTGTTATCTCCCAATATCTTGCTCTATTATTTCGTAATGAAATATTTTGTTTTTTTTTTTTATTATTATTAGATTTTTATTAATGAAATGAATTATGAAAATTTTATTATTTATAATTTTAGTGGAAATAAGTTAAAAATACAAAACATCTTCACGTATTCTTCTCGTGAATACCTGATAAATGCGAAGTGAATTGGCATCAAGTTGATTGTCAATATATTCTAAAGATCATAGAGACGATTTAAATTAATATTGGACACAGGGAACTTTTCGATTATAATGAAATTTTGCGATAGCACCAAAAGATTTTTCTAATTTTACAAAGCATTTGATATAAAATCGTTTTTACAATTGAGGACCCGTTTGGTTATGTTACAAACATCGTACACTGTGCTATTTACATTATGTTATTTAGGTATTAAGGTTTAAAAAATTCATTATAAAGCGAATATACTCATAATTAGAAAAATAAAAACGCAAAATTATGAAATAATTTTTAATAGACACGTTGTAAATGGTAATCGAAGTTACCATAGAAATATCGATTCATTTATTAAATATTTGTGATAATATATAAAATCGTGCTCCTTGTGAATCACCTCGCTCTTCTCTTGAATATGAAATAAACAAACAAATAACGATATTTAATGTCGATTTCGACTGAATTTCATTAGAAAAATATAAAATTTCTTACGAAAATTCAATGCATGCTGATAGTATCTGATAATTAACTTTCAATTACATGATGTTAAGCAATTATTTTAATTATATCAACAAAATATTTAATTTTACGAAAAAAAAAAAAAAATATATATATATATATATATATATAAATAATCGCATATATTCTACGTTAGTACATATGTTCATTAAAATAAACAGTAGTTATGCTTTTATTAAAATTTTATATGCATATCTCGCGAAGTAAGTTTTGTAAATTGTAGAACAAGAACGAGTTGGAAAAACCGATGTGATTGCGGGGAAGCCCAAATTAAATATGTAAAAAAAAATGCAAATAAAGCCAATTGACTAGAGGAGTAGAAGAAATATTTCAAAATGAGTAAGAAAGCATTACATGTGTAAACGAAAAAACATTTGTTTAAATTTTAGTTTCTTTTTACTTTTATTTTTTTTTTTTACAATGGAAATCGATGTGTACTCATAACAAACCTAAAATCGATGCCAATATTCTACAGGTAAAGGAAAATCTTTTCATTTTTTTTTACCTTTTTTTAAGGTCTTTTCTGGGTAAATGCTATTATTTTATTTATTTATTTCATTCTACTCATTTATTGTAGACTAGAAGCCCTTAGGGCCCCGTTAATCCAGGAAAAAGTTTTATATGTTAAAAGTATATTTATACTAATTTTGTTTTTTATTTGTTAAGAATTACAAAACTTTAAAATGTATGAAAATGTCTGTGTAATGTAATGAACGGAATTTAATTTGCAGTCACGGAAAATACTTATTTTATGAACGTTTTATTGGTGCAGCAGCAATTTATTTTTGGAAAACTTATGATTTGCACTAATCTGAGCTAATCGACAACTTTTTAAAAATATAGACAATCATACATTATTTAAGAATCGTATTATGGTTTTGAAACTGACGACAGCATTCGATTCGGAACGTTGTGCAAACTACGACTACTTGCTCACTAGCAAAGAGCAAAGGAAACCTATCATCATCACGAGGCTATTAAGAATTGAATAGTGAATAAAAGACTTGGTAAGCATATATGAAAAAAGGATAAAAATGTCCGTTTTGTAACTAATATTAAGCACGTATAATCGATATCTGCGTTGATGTGACTGTAAGCCTTTGAAATGTGAATGCTTTGATGGAAGAAACGTGGGAGTAGTTATAAAACACTAACTGTTAAAAGCAATATCCCTGCCAGCATCATTAAAGGAGCGCTAACGATCTTAAAAAATGTAATAACGACAACGGAAACGTTTAACTGAATCCACTACAAAATGTAACCGAATAATGCCCTAAAGTATTGATTTTAGTAAAGATTACTAATAATCTGACGTCGAATGACTACTATCTTCCGAATTTGTGTAAGGTTATTAAAAGCCTCCCCACACACACAGACTTTTTTGCAGCAAAATCGTTATCGTAAGTTCTAAATATCTCATTGTGTGCTATACTAACAACAGCTGGACACGCTACTATTGTTAACAAATAATTGTCATCAGATATTTGTACCGCAAGTGGCAAGTTAACAGCCGACGATATCGATATTCGCCAGTTCTATAAATATGAATGGTTCGTGGGAGAAGATTATTATTGATGTGTAGTATCCACAAATTGATCGAAAAATATGTAACTAGCAATGGAGTGTATTTTGAATAAATCACTTTTTATCATTCTTCCGAATTTAAAATTTTAATGAATATAAACCTTAATTCATACAATTATGTAAGGGCGACTGCCAAATAATAATTTTAATACGATATATTATATACCATAAACTATATAAAATATAATATATGTGCTATATATAGGGCCATATAACGTTGAGCCTATTTCAAAATCAAATAACGTATACGAGTTAGTCTTGAGTAAAAGAAATTGTTATGAAATTACATACGATTTATTATTTGTTGTATTTTTTATTTCTATTTAAGCTTCTTTTTCACTATACATACAAATTATACATTCAAGGTGTGGCTTGTTTCAAAAATCTTGTCTATTAACTTATTATCTTTTATAACATGCCTCGCTTAACCATGTTTAGTATTTAATAAGTACAATCCCGTGTAAAAATAGACGTAAGAAAAAAAGTCTTATAAGCTCTAAGCAGACTGACTACCTTTTCTCATATAATCCTCAAAGAATCGCAAAGGTTTTCTTACATATGTTATGTTTTGCTTACTCACTTTCTCACTTTCTATGGGAAGATCTCTCTATTATCGAAACAATAAATAAAAAAATAGATAAATATTTGAAAAAAAAAATAAATAAATAACGAAATAACAGTGCGTGCAATGCTTTAGTACTCTCAGCAGGTTATTAAAAACAAACAAAAAATACAAAAAAATAAAATTAAGACACCTTTGGATAGATACGTAGTCATTAGCATTAGCCAAAAATTGGGTGGTCCAGTAACTGTGTGAATTATTGATAGGCAAGTTGTGAGCTAAGAAAAAAGTCAACATTTATTATTATTCACGAAAACGAGAAAAGATGAAAATATTTGTTCTAAAATAGTTAGCATCCGAATATTTTCCCAAGTCTTTTGTCTTTAAAGTACCGTAATATTAATGTAGTGTCACTTTATAAATTTATGTATTTTCTTTTACTTAACACAGGATACGAAAGACAAAAGGACAAACAAACTGTTTTAATTGCCTACTATTGTCTGAATTAAAACACCCAACTAGCATTGATTCAAATTGTTTAAGAATGTTTGTGCTGCGTGTATTCGACTTTTTTCTAATATGAAACATAACTTGTTCGCAGTGTTTGTCACGTATATATGTTCAATACGTTTTACTTATTGTATATATGTGTATATATACATACATACATATATACATATCTATTAGACAAACCAAAGCCTAAAACCAAAAAAAATAAAATAAAATAAAATATTTAAACCCAAAACTGCTAACAGCAGGCGATTTTTCTTGATGTTGACCGCTCAAGCTGGTACACCAGCCAGTTGTTGCAATAAAATGGCAGACTTGCCAGCAATAAGGATAACAATTGATTCATTTGTAGTAACCAACAAGCTGGAGTGTGTGTACATAGTCAATAATGGAAACTAATAGAAGGTAGGTGCTATGGTTAAGTCAAGATAACTTATTAAGGGACACAAGACCAGAAGAATCAAAAAACCAAAATTGTACTTTCAATAATGAAATTGCCAAGTCCTTTTCTTTTTCTTTTTCTTTTTCCTTTTCTCCTTTTCCGTCTCCGCCTTTCCACCCTCACACATCACCCTCCCCAGGAGCAACATTTAAAAACTAATACCAAATGCCAAAACCTACAGCAACTTTATTTAAGTTACTTGCTTAATTATATGGCAGTACGCATGTGTGTATGCGCATAGGTGTAAAAGGGAAAAAAAAAGAAAAGTATAACCAACAATACCATCATTGGTTGATTGCCCTTGATGAGCTCCTGCTGCTGTTGTCGGTATACAAAAGTACAAACTCTGCAGGATATAAATGTCTATATATTTTTATACTAACGTCTATGTGCTATTGCTAAACATTGGCCATGCATGTTACCACATATGTTTGTACAGAAAACCAACACCTTAGCAGCAGCAAGTCTCCCTTGTGTTTAGCAATTCGTTATGAACAAAATATTTTGATACCATAAATACTTAGTTACAGGTTTCTGTTGATGCAGTTGGTTTTTTTTTCCTTTTTTTTTTCTTTTTTAAAAGGAAGATTATTTCTCCGTGTGTTTTGTTTGCAATTAGTGCCAAGTCATGTTTGTTGCTTTGCTTTTTAATATTACAAACACTCTCGTTCTCATACAGCGTTCGAGTTTGCATCGACAAGAAATTGGCGTAACTAATTGCATTGCCTTCGCTTGTTACTTACACTTTATATACAAAGCAATAGGATATAGATGCGTTGAACATTTATAAGGATGTTATTTTGATGACTTAATGTCGGTTGCGTTAGCATTTTGTAAAATCATTCACATCTCAGTTACAAATGAGTAGCGCACAATTTCTCTATTCATTTCACTTCATTTGTATCCCTCTTTTTAAGGTATTGCTTACAATATGTTATCGCATAAATGTGTTAAGTGTATTATATCAGGAAATTTACATTAAATCGGAAATGAATAAAAATATGCACAGGCAAGGATAAGCCAATTTCTGATAGAATATATTAGTCCTTTAACGATTAATCAATACGCTGGTGTTTTCTTGTTTTAATATAAGTGTAATATAACCAGCACTATTTCTAATCATCATACTTTTAGTGTACTTCAGCATATTTTTAATAAATTTCAAATGAGCCTCTCGATACAATTGACAGTGAATTACAGTGAATTAATTGTTCGCCTTCGTGCGCAATGTTTTGAAGTTGTTTGTTTTAATTCGCCAGTGTCTGTCGTCATGTTCATGTACGAGAAACTCCAAAAAAAAAAAAAACTTGGCAATTAGTTAAAGCCATTGCAACATTGACATCGTCGTCATTGTCGTTTTCAACGGTATTTACAACCCATTTATTAGATTATAATTGTTCGTTACAACTTATCATCCTTGGTCTGTACTCTTGTGAAAATGTTAAGAAGCAAACATTTACAATAAATTCTAGACGATGTCTTCCCATATTAGTAATCATTTTACTAAGGGAAATTGACTGAATGGCTGATTTCAATATAAATGAGCCACAGTTTCAGAAAGATGGCTCAAGCACATACCAGAACATCAATGCTTTTTACAAGTTTGATAATCGAATAAGCTTACGAAACGTTGATTATAGTTATCGATCACAATGTTCTGAATCGATTATATCGTTGTTTCACACTAATAAAATAAAATTAAAACGACAGTGGGCCGGTCAATTTTCATTTAAAAACAAAAGTAAAACTCTCGTAACTTAAAAGTTTTCGATTACGGTGTTATAGATCTTTCAAATTTTATCGTTTATTCTTAGTAATGTATAAAGTTTGCTCTCAACGCACAGTACAAACAGTGAGCATTTGTGTTTCTCTTATACTTATCGATATATTATTAATTTTGGATGCGTACACCATACAATTGATTTATTATCTTTGAAGGATCTTATGCGAGTGCAAGAAGCTGTTTAAGTATTTTTTTGCAATCAATTGTTATTTATATTTATCAAGCCAAGCCATGCAATCGGAATGTCTTTAACACGGTTCTGCAATACAATATTTTAAACCATTTAAAATTTCTTTCTCACTCAATTCAAATATATTAAAGACTCTTAAAGAGAACAAATGAAGACTTCAAATTTCATTTATTTTTTACTGTTATTTTCGATTAGAATTTGAACCTCATTAATATTATATTTATATTATTGAATTCAATCATTTTTATTCAAATCAAGAATAGAAATTGTATTGATCGTTCCACTAACATAACGTAAATTTAAAAAATAAATAAATTAATTTAAAAAAAAAA
The DNA here is from genome assembly GCA_000671755.1 of Glossina brevipalpis. NCBI lineage: Eukaryota > Metazoa > Arthropoda > Insecta > Diptera > Glossinidae > Glossina > Glossina brevipalpis. The sequence continues at coordinate 2,315,511 of KK351020.1, read as the reverse complement.
AAAACTAAAATAATAGTAAATATCTAAGATTGATCGTGAAAACGAACATTACCCTTTTTTTGTACTTCTTTTTTTACCAAAATACCCCCATCTCTTCGAGTTTGTGTCTTTGCTAAAAACCACAACATTGCGTCTTTGCTAAGTTATCGCTATGCTAAGTTTATCGCGTAAACATAAACCGGCAAAACAACTAGTGTAATTAAAAAGTTTGTAAAGAAAGTCAACATTTTGAAAAAAAAACCCAAACCTTATAATAGATACTTGCGTTTATGTAGGCCATGTTGTCATTTATAAAAGCCATTTATTATTTCCCAGCGCATGTAAACATCTAGAAACAGTTGATTCATTAACTGCCAAGCTGCTCAAAAAGTTCCTTGAGAGTTTGGGCTGGGTTTTCCTTCTCCAGGCCAGCTTTTATCGTTGATATCAAAATCACCGCTTTTAAAGCGTTGAAATCAAAACCGGCAATTGATATACAATGGAGCATCATTCATGTTCGATGGGCTTCGGCAGCACATTTCTTCAAATCAAACAACAAAAGTTATTAATGATTATCCTCTGTATATACACTGAATATCTCAATAATATTAAATGGTATCTTGTTATTTTAGGTAGGGGAAGATCAAAATCATCGAATCATATGAAATATATATATGTCATATCATATCGAATCACATAAATAATCATTATGTACCCGTGTATTTTCCATTACTTGATCATTTATATCTGTAGAATTTGCTGATCAAAATTAACGCACGTATTTATTATTATTATCACAAGAGAAATAAAACAAAAAACAAAATTGTTGGTAATGAATACCATGCAGTTTATCTATATATTAATTTGGGGAAAAAGAAATCCATTATTTTTATATGAACTTCAGGACTTTATTTAACATGCTTCGGATTGTTCGATTTGGGTCAAATATGCACCGTT